>CM021103.1:568720853-568841589 GCA_007115665.2 Sequoiadendron giganteum | reverse complement strand
TTTTTAAGGTATCTGAAGTCTTTACAAATTTTCTTTCATTCTATTATGGCTTTCTTTCATTTTTGTTTGTCATTATAACCTTAGGTTGTCAATGCACATTTTAAATTAGAAAATTATATACACAATTATTTACACTTGCCAATTATAGAAATTTAGAACCATTCACCAAAATTCATCCTTTAAGACCATTCCCAGACCATTCCAAAGCATCAAACATCTTCAAAATACCCTGCACAAGGTCAAAAGTTCATTACATAGACCAGTCCTTCAACAATTGATGGGGAGTCTTATCTTTGAAGAGAAATATTTCTCTTCCCAAGACCTATTCTTTGGTCTTCCTAGGGTATTCCTCTCTACCCTACTCAGGAATCCCTCCTAAACCCCTCTCACCTCATAAGACTCTCCACCAAATTCAAACTCTTCACCATTGCTCTCAATTCACCACTAAGCTTCCCTGGGCTCCACACTGACCCAAAGTATCCTAACCACTCGAGGGGATACGAAAGGGTATTCTCACTATCCCCTTGTTGATTTGACTCCTCACTGATCCATCTCATAGGATTCTTTCTCCTTGTACCCATCGCTTTCTTGAAAAACCCAATTTTAGGCCTTGTAGCCTTTTGCCCAATTAAGCCTCCTAGAACCCGTTTTCTTGGCTTTTCTCAAAAACGGTCTTAAAAACCCCCAAATATTTTTATAGATTATTTCTAGTGGTACCATAGGCTTCAATATTTACTAGGTGTTTAGTCCCTTTGGCATCCGTACATAGGACTGTCCTCATACCCCCTATTTTCGAGGGTTTCTAGGGTTTTGGCTCCTTTTTCCAACTTTGAGGGCTTCAATGACCTCCTCAACTATCCTCCTTGCACACACATATCCGGAATATGTTTTCCCACACTCTCTTGCTCTTGATTGGCACAAACCAGTCCATTTAGCAACTTTCTTTAGTGCTGTCCTCTCCAAGCCACTAGCCAAAATGCACTTGCACTCACCTAGTTCTTGATGAATTCACCATCTCCCCTGCAAACCAAGACACCACACACCATATTACACTGTAAAAAAATTCCCCTACTTGATTCCAAGTTGCCAAGGTAGCCTTGCCACGAGAATTCAAGTGGGGATCATTATTTCCAAAAACTGGCATGAACCGGCTATGAGACCAAAAACTCTAAAACCTTACCAAACAAAAAGCAATTGAACTAAATGGATAATATAATGCTTCACACAGTAATTAAGTGACACAATTGAAAGACTCAAAGCATTAGATAGGTCCTTTCAATCGATTCTTGACTAGATGAAGGCACAAAAACATAAATTCAATGAAATTTGCACTCTTCCAACTCACAAATTCCCCTTCCAAAACTCGAAATCGTACAATAGCTTTCCCACATGCTTAATTAGGGTTTTTATGACCTTATATACCTTTCTCCCACATTCTAGGGCCCTTGGGTCAAGCTTAGAGCATCATTAATTCTCTTTTCCCACTTTTAGGACAAATTGCCAAGTCTACATGGACTAATCTGCCTAATTTCATCATTCAGGCTTCTCCAAACTTCAAGGCTCTAGACTACCCTAAGTTTGCCTTAACTCACACATCAAAAAAACTATTGGGACTTTACATCATAGTCCTTATTCCCTTGGTGGTTGGCTAGAACCATCAACAATAAAAGACTACTTTTGTACAAGATGATTGTAAGTATTATTTAAATGAAGCCTTCAATGACATATATTTTTCAATTACCTTGAATGGATACATTTTTTAGGAACTAATATTCATCTCATTACCATGGTATAGATAAAATTATCCGCCATGCCAAAGAAAAAGACAAAGAGGAAACTAACAGACGAAGAGAACAAAACCTTGAAAGAAAAGGAGAGAGTTCGGGTGGCGGCATATCGTGAAAAGAAGAAATTGGAAACGATTGATGAGAACAACCCGATTGTAGAGGAACCTCAACAGTCAAAAAGAGAATGAGAAATGGCAGCACAAAAGGCACGAATGTGAAAGCATCGTCATAAGATAGATTTAGATACCATAGTTGGAGACACACCCTCTACGACAAGTGAATATGAAGGGACACCATTAAGCACAAGCGAATATGGAGGGACACCATCTAGCACAAGTGAATATGGATGGACACCATCTATTGCAAGTGAATATGGAGGGACACCATTTACCGCAAGTGAATATTGTTGGACACCATCCAACACATCTCAAGTTGAGAGTACATCATCACTTGAAATTGACGAAGAAAGTATGCCATCATTCCCATTTGAACCTCAAGGTATGTCTTCTTCTCCACCCTGGATTGAAGGTATGCAATCTAGCCCACCTCAATTAAATATTGATGAAATTCCTAATGTTGAGATGTATGTACCTAGGAGAATGCCACCAAGAATTTTGTGTAGAAAACCAAAGTATTTGATTAATATTGATGATGAGATTTTTCAGCACATGGAAGGTAAGATTTCAACATGCACTTGTAGAAGATATGCTGATAAGATTTGGGAAAGATTCTTTGAAAGGCTAAATGAGACTGCAAGATGTCAACTATTTGTTGAAATGATGCGGGGTGTAAAGTATAGGAACATCATGAAGACTCTTGGGTTGAGAACATCGAATGCATCGAGTGAAGACACTATTGTGAAGAATCTAATGGATGCTTATGAGAGTGTGGGTAAGACCTCATGCTCAAAGGATAGTAATGTCACCAGACGTGTGATTACATCGACTTTGGTAAGTTGTCAAACAAAGAGAGCTCACCTAATTAGAAAGACTAGTGAAAAAATAGGAATTAGTAGAAAAACTTTATCAAGAGCCATTCAAAGGCGGAAAAGAATTGAGGGCAATGATACAAATGAATTATGGGAATTCTCGGGGAGACTATCATGAAAAGATAAAGAAGTTGTCGAAGCCTTGAGAACACTAATTGAAGAGTATTGGAAGAATAACACAAGGCCATCTCCAAATCAAAGGGATGTGGTAAGAAGGAGAATCGGTAGTCGAAATCGTGAGCCACATCCAAAGCATTTTTTGGATATGACTCAAACCCAAATTTTTTGGAAATTTGAAAATGATTATCCTCAAATTAGTATTTCTCAAAGATATTTTGAACTGCTTAAACCTTTTTATGTCAAGATAAATCACACACGCACTACTTGTTGTTGTAGACTACATATTGAATTTTCTAACCATTACAATGTTTATCGTTCTATATGTTTAGATTTGCATACTAACGATATTTTGGAGGATTGTGGCATAGAAGCCCCACCAAAATCTTCAAGAGAGTTCTTATCAAAATTTTTATGTCAAATAGAGAATGGCTAGATATTCTATAGGACAACATGCTTGGATGGTTCATTCGAGCGTTGCGGTGGTTTCCAGCGTATGCTAGTATGTCAACATATGGAAAGCACATATGAGGTGGGACAAAAACTAGTAGAGTTCGAGAAGTATAAAACAGTGGCATATGCTACAAAAGATGGGTCTCAAGCAAAAAGGTGTGATTTGGTTATTGAGAAGATTCCAGTGTATAAATTTATGACCACATTTTGTGAGAATATACTTTCTGAGTACGCAATGCATACCCATAGAGCCTGATGGTTGGACATGCAGTTCAAGCTATGCGAGGAAACCTTTCCAGTTGGAAGCATAGTATCCGTGGTTGACTTTGCAGAGAACTACACTCTACAACCACAACATGAGGTGCAGTCACAATATTACAACTCTACACAAGTTTCAATATTTGTGCACATAGCATTCATTCATGCATCTGATAGTACAGATGAGCAAAGGAAGGTAATGAGGGAGTACCACTTTTACATTAGTGATGATCGCACACATTCTGCAGAGTTCATGCAAGGTTGCTTCTAGATGTTCTATAGTGGTTTGGCTCAGAGGGGCATAGAATACGATCAACATATAATATGGTCTAATAACTGTGCAACATAGTTCAAGAACTCGCGCATGTTCTACTGGTTGTGCAGGATGCATGTCATTACAGGTGTTCAACATATGTGGAACTTTTGTGAGGCTGGACATGGAAAGGGGGAGCATGATGGTGCAGAAGCATGCGTGAAAAAGAGCATTAGCATGAGAAGAGTTAAAGTATAAAGACAGTGCAAAGTTGATAGATGCAAAATCAATCGTCGAGTGGTGTAATGCTTTGATGGGTCTAGGTAATGAAGGTATGTCTTCAGTTCATAGATTTTTTTGGTTGATGGATGATACTAAAATTGCACCATATGAAGACTGTTGTACACTAATAGGATTGAGTGAGGCACACTCTTTCCTTAGCTCAAATACAGGTTCATGGAGTATCGATACACGAAAGATGGTATGCTTTTGTTCTTCATGTACAATGCAAGACTGGAATGATTGTGAGTCAGGGGAGTGGGTTGACAAATGGTTCACAAGTTATCTTAGCCCACTTCACACGTATCACTCTCCGACTGCATTGGAACTGACACAGATAGAATCATCGATCGATTTTGACCACATATCAGATCTAGTTCAACGAGGTGATATATCTACTTTCTTAGTTGTTGAAATTCCATATCGTTAGATCTTACTTTGTACTGTATTCGTAATGTTGACAAATTTCGAGAGATTTTTTGCACATATTAATGCAGGGCATGTTTATGCAGTTATTGCAGATGAAGACAATGAAGAGGGAACAGACTATTACTTGTGTCATTGTGTTGAGACCAAATAGAAATTGGAGGCCCCACTTATAGATGGAGAAAACATCAAATACCCTACAGGCTCAGTTGTGGTTACTGGAACATGGCTTAGAAGGTACCCACATTCAAGTGTTAAACATTGGCTATTTCAGGACTTTGACATGCATCGTAAGATTTTTCATTACTCGAACCTTGTCGTGGCATCCAATGTTCATTTGACCAAATATAGGGGTAGACCTTTGAACAAGACGTTATGGAAGGTCCGTGAGTCTGACCATGAGGCAATACTTGACACAATAAAGAGTAGAGCAGACCCGGATGGTTCGTTGGATTAATTTGTAAGTATATGCACATTGGTTCTTATTAATTTATACTTGTATGCACATTAATTTGTTTGATGCCAATGCTATCATCTTCTTTTACAGTGATTGGTGTCCCCTTGCAAAAAATGCTGATATATGAGCCATCGAAGAGAATGTCAACCAGAAAAGCAATGCGACATCCTTATTTTGATGCCTGCATGGAACATTTGTAAGTGCCTTCCATCTATTTTTATTTCATTTCCATTTTGGATGCTCTTTCTTTTTCTCTTTTACTTTGCATATTTGTAAGTAAACTACTAAGGGTTGATTGATCTTTCATTGCAGAAAATGCTGATTTAAGAGCCATTATCAAAAATCTCAACGAAAAAAGCAATGCAACATACTTATTTTGATGATTTTGACAAATCTCAATTTTGATTTCAAGCCATTATAAGAGATCATGTGAAGCTTAGCAAGGGAATCTCAAGTTACTCATTTGAAGTTAACCTCATGATGAGCACCTATGATGTAGACATTTAAAAAGAATCTTGAATGTATGAGTGACATTGTAAAAGATCTGAGAGAACGAAGTGCCAGAGGCATTGTAATAAGATTTAATTACATAATGAGATATACTCAAATATTTTAAGGTTGAAGTTCATGTTTGGTATAGTAGCACCTTGTTCTGTAAATGCCTTGAGTAGGAAAATTTGCAAACTTTGAATTTTGAAATGTAAACAATGTGAAAAAGGTCATATAAAGGTCATGTAAACAATTTGTACACATTTTTTTGTAACTCGTGTGAGAAAGAAAACTGTTCCAACATGTCCTAATAGGTATTTTTATGGTAGGCATGGTCCTCTTTCGCACCGAAACACGTGGAATCGCTCCGAGCTATGGTCCATCGGATCGATCCCTTAAGGGTCCAAAGTGCAAAATAGCTGCAAAATTCAACATGCTATTACTTGGATACTGTGATGCTTAGAAACTTCTCATCTGATCCTACAAAAAGGCATTGGACCCCTCTAGAAAAACTTCTCTCGATTTTGGCTATCTTGGAGTAGTTTTCTCGTGGCGACAGATTTTCACTTGATGGAAAACGTGTCAAATTCAAGCTGTGCAAAGTTGCAAAGTGGTGCAACTTTCGCTCTGCAACTCGTGTGAGCAAGTAGACTGTTCCAAAACATCCGAATATGTATGTTTATGGTAGGCATGGTCCTCTTTCGCACCGAAACACGTGGAATCGCTCCGAGCTATGTTCCACCGAATCGATCCCTTAAGGGTTTAAAGTGCAAAATAGTTGCAAACTTCAACATGCTATTACTTGGATACCGTGATGCTTAGAAACTTCTCATATGATCCTATAGAAAGGCGTTGGACCCCTCTAGAAAAACCTCTTTCGATTTTGGCTATCTTGGAGTGGTTTTCTCATGGCGGCGGATTTTCACTTGATGGAAAACGTGTCAAATTCAAGCTGTGCAAAGTTGCAAAGTGGTGCAACTTTCGCTCTGCAACTCGTGTAAGCAAGTGGACTATTCCAACATGTCCGAATAGGTATTTTTACAGTAGGCATGGTCCTCTTTCACACCGAAACACGTGGAATCGCTCCGAGCTATGTTCCACCGGATTGATCCCTTAAGGGTCCAAAGTGCAAAATAGCTACAAACTTCAGCATGCTATTACTTGGATACCGTAATGCTTAGAAACTTCTCGTCTAATCCTACAGAAAGGTGGTAGACCCCTCTAGAAAAACCTCTCTCTATTTTGGCTATCTTGGAGTGGTTTTCTCGTGGCGGCGAATTTTCACTTGATGGAAAACGTGTCAAATTTAAGTTGTGCAAAGTTGCAAAGTGGTGCAACTTTCGCTTTGCAACTCGTGTGAGCAAGCGGACTATTCCAACATGTCCAAATAGGTATTTTTACGGTAGACATAGTCCTCTTTCGGACCGAAACACATGGAATTGCTCCGAGCTATGTTCCACCGGATCGATCCCTTAAGGGTCCAAAGTGCAAAATGGCTGCAAACTTCAACATGCTATTACTTGGATACTGTGATGCTTAGACACTTCTCATCTGATCCTACAGAAAGGTGTTGGACCCCTCTAGAAAAACCTCTCTCGATTTTGGCTATCTTGGAGTGGTTTTCTCGTGGCGGCGGATTTTCACTTGATGGAAAACGTGTCAAATTCAAGTTGTGCAAAGTTGCAAAGTGGTGCAACTTTCGCTCTGCAACTCGTGTGAGCAAGAAGACTATTCCAACACATCCAAATAGGTATTTTTATGGTAGTCATGGTCCTCTTTCACACCGAAACATGTGGAATCGCTCCGAGCTATGTTCCACCGAATCGATCCCTTAAGGGTCTAAAGTGCAAAATAGCTGCAAACTTCAGCATGCTATTACTTGGATACCATGATGCTTAGAAACTTCTCATCTAATCCTACAGAAAGGTGTTGGACCCCTCTAGAAAAACCTCTCTCGATTTTGGCTATCTTGGAGTGGTTTTCTTGTGGTGGCAGATTTTCACTTGATGGAAAACGTGTCAAATTCAAGTTGTGCAAAGTTGCAAAGTGGTGCAACTTTCGTTCTGCAACTTGTGTGAGCAAGCGGACTGTTCCAACACATCCGAATAGGTATGTTTATGGTAGGCATGGTCCTCTTTTGCACCGAAACACGTGGAATCACTCCGAGCTATGTTCCACCAGATCGATCCCTTAAGGGTCCAAAGTGCAAAATAGCTACAAACTTCAGCATGCTATTACTTGGATATCGTGATGCTTAGAAACTTCTCATCTAATCCTATAGGATTGCATTGAGCCTGTCTACAAAAACCTCTCTCGGTTTTGGCTATCTCGGAGTGGTTTTCCAGTGGTGGCAGATTTTCACTTGATGGAAAAAGCATCAAATGCAAGTAGTGCAAAGTTGCAGAGTGGTGCAACTTTCGTTCTGCAACTTGTGTGACTAAGAGGACTATTCCAACACATCCAAATAGGTATGTTTATGCTAGGCATGGTCCTCTTTTGCACTGAAACACGTGGAATAGCTTCGAGCTATGTTCCACCGGATCGATCCCTTAGGTTGGAGGAGTCTTAAGTTGCAAATTTGTAAGTTGTTTAAAGAAACAAATTTGAAATGATATTGAATGGACCACTTAGCAATCATTGCATCTAAGTGATGCTCATAGAGGTGAGGCTCTAGGCCTTCCTGGGAGGTCACCCATTCCAATATACTCCAGCTCAAGCGCTTAACCATGAAGTTTTTTCCCCATGAAGGATAGTGGAAAAGGCAGAATCCAGTGTACTTTTGATGAGTGGAAAGGAATTCCTAAGAGACATGAAGGAGGAAGAAGGAGTTTTCTATGCAATCATGTTGAAGCCAAAGGAGGAGGAGTCACCTAGTCGGCTACCTATGACAGCAGAGGTGAAGCAACTGTTGGATCAGTTCAAGGATATCATTTGTGAAGGCACACCAGCTATGCTACCACCTAAGAGGGCAATCAGTCATCAAATTGACTTTGTACCAAGAGCAACATTGCCTAACAAGGCTGCATACAAAATGACACCAGAGCAGAACAAGGAGATAGCAAGGCAAGATCAATAACTTTTGGACCAAGGGTTGATCAGGAAAGCCATAAGCCCATGTGTTGTTCCAGTGGTGTTGGCACCTAAGAAGGGAGATAAGTGGAGAATGTGTACTGATTCTAGGGCCATAAATAGGATAACCATTAGATATAGGTTTCCTATTCCTAGGATAGAAGACTTAATGGACTGTTTAGGGGGGTGCTAGGTACTACTCCAAGATTGATTTGAAAAGTGGCTACTATCAGATTAGGATGAAAGAGGGAATAAGGACTATGATATAAAGTCCCAAGAGTGTTTTTGATGAGTGAATTGGAAATAGGTTTGTTAGGGGCTTGCGGTTTGGGTAAGTCTTGGACACTGTGAGCATTTTGAGCAATGTTGCCTTGGCTATTTGTCCTAAAAGTTGGAAAATGACATTAATGATGCTCTAAGCTTGACTGAAGGGTCCTAGAATGTGGGAGAAATGTATATAAGGTCAGAAAACCCTAATACTTGGGTTGGAGGATTGTTTTCATGAATTGAGACTTGGAGAGTATATTTTTGTGATTGGAAGAGAGCAAGTTTTCATTGAATTTCTGTGTTTGAGCCTTCATCCAGTCAAGAATAGATTGAAGGGACTTATCTAATGCTTTGAGTCTTCCATTTGTGTCACTTAATTATCTTGTGTAGCATTAGATTAGTCATCTAGACCGACTGGTTATCTTTTTGCAAGTTTTTGGTTTTCTTGGTCTCATTGCCGGTTCAGGCCAGTTTTGTGAATAATGAGTCCCACTTGACTTCCCGTGGCTTTCCTCTCATGGAAACTTGGAATCAAGTTGAGGACTATGTAAATAGTGTACATATAGGTTTTGGGGTCTTGTTTTGCAGGGAGGTGATGAAATCATCAAGCACTAGGCGAGTGCAAGTGCATTCTGGCTAGTAGCTTCGAGAGGACAGCAACAAGGAGAGTTGCTAAATGGATTGGTTTGTGCCAATAAAGAGTATTGGAGTGTAGGCACATGTATCTTAGTCATGTGTGTGCCAGGAGGAGAGCTGAGGAGGTCATTGAAGTCCTCAAAGAAGGAAAAAGAGCCAAAAACCATAGGAACCCTTGAAAAATAGGGGGTTTGAGGACAATCATATGTACGAAAAACTTGTAGGACCTAAGGCTTGCTAAATATTGGAGCCTTGATGATAAAAAGAAAGAATTTACAAAAAAATTTGGGGGTTGTTAAGACTGATTGTGAGAAAAGTCAAGAAAATGGGTTCTAGGAGGCCAAATTGGGGCAGAAGGCTACAAGGCCTAAAATTGAGTTTTTCAAGAAAGGGATGGGTAAAAGGTGAAAGAATCCAATAAGATGGATCAATGAGGAGATAAATCAACAAAGGGACAACTAGGATACTGGTGCGGGGACACCTCGACTCTTGAAATTTATGAAAAGCTTCATAATTTTGTAATGTTTTAGTCATTTAGAATTTCGTGGGACCATGTTAAGAAATGGTTAAGTGTTTAAAATTGCAATGATATATTCATCAAAAGGATTAAATGACAGTTGTAACCGAATGGGAATATCGGGTAGATGAACAATTTGTCTAACTACCCTAGAATCTCTATAAAGAGACAACATGTAACCGAATATGGGGAGATAGAGGAAATAGAGAGTGCAACTACGGGAAAACAAAAAAGAGAGTAAACAAGAGGGAGAAGAAATCGGGCTCTCTGGCCTTTGGCCAAAGAGCCATTTAAAGCATGTATGTTTTTGAAGTGTTAATATCTGGAATTCGTTAAAGAGGAGTTTCCATTTCCCTTCATGTCGTTCTCTCTATCTTTCCTGGTTTATTGTTTTGCAAATTGTGAATGCAGATTAGTTTTGAAGGATTCATTATTGTTTTGAATGTCATGGATGTCTTGTTTTCGGGTTTCTTTATGACAGTCCCGAATGGAATGGGAAAAATGGTTTCAGTTGACAGGGAATATACGTAATATAACTGAGTGTGAAATTCTTGTATGGTTTTAAATGTATAACGGTTTTCAAAGAAACCATCACATCGCTCGACCATTGTGTTTGAGCAATGTGTGACTCGAGCTTTGAACAGTGGAAAGGTGGCGGATAGAGTTAGAGGCTTAAGAACATGTCTTGATTAGTAGTGATAAGTAGTGATCAGTAGGTTAAGGAGTGAGAAGGGTGGATGAGCCACTGTCTTGTGTTGTTTCCTCTACATCAGAATGGTATCAGAGGCAGAAGGTTTTGAGCGTGTAGAAGGAAATCTACACCAGGAAGTAGTGTGGGTTCTTGGTTGTAAGTTGATCCATCCAAGCTGCAGGAAGGACGCAGTTGTTCTTGCATGTGTGAAGATCTCAAGTTGGGGTCTTCATATTTTCTACACCAAGATGAAGCTAGGTAGAAGGTGCAATGGGAGCAACCACTAAGAGAAGGGTGGGAAGCATCTTCCAGAATCTTGTGTGGGTAAGATGGTAGTATTTAGGATTCAATGGCAGTATTTAGATACATAAATATTGTGATATTGCTATTAGGATTCAATCGTGTAGTTTTATAAGTCAAACTCATTGACCAATGATTCATCAGTAGTGGTTCACAAGAACCCATCTCTCATAATAATGAATGGTTCATAAGGAGGAAGATAAATCTTCATACATTTCTTCTATCACAAATGAGATAAGTGCTTGGTTTCATGAAGGTCATGAGACAACCATTAATGGGGAGTGGATACATGAAGAACTAATGGAGAATGATAATGGCTTCAGACCTGCTATAAAGGAAGTTTGTTTTTCATTTCAATGATGCAAGAGGTTTTTGGTTTCACTACCAAAATGAGCCTACAAAGAATGCATGTGAAACTCCTTTTGACCTTGAGGGTGTACTTACTCCATCTCAAGGATCATGCATTGAGGATGACATAGATCAATGCTATGGCTAACCAATTAATAATTATACACGTGAATAAGTCAAACATGTACATGTCAATAAGGGAACTACAAGTACTCATAAACATGTAAGCCTCAAAAAGTATACACACGAATACATAGTATACACAAATTAAAACAAAGTATATGCACGAATACAAGGTATATGCATGAAAACATGTAAGCCACAAAGTATACACTCGAATGCACATAAGTCACAAAGTATACACGTAAGTTGTAAAGTATACACTTGAATATACGTAACTCATATCTATTGAACCATCAATTTAGAATGCAAATATGGACAAGCATCGAAAAAAGATATTTGTATTAACCAAATAGCCATGTAGGCATACATAAATATATGTCGATATAAGTATGAAATATATGTACAAAATAGCCATATAGGCTTACGAGAATGCCATCTAGGCATACAATGTCAAATATGTCCAATAAAAAATATGTACAAAACTGCCATGCAGACATACAATAAAAGACTATGGAATCAAAAGTCATTGCTCTCCATGCCCAGGAAATAAAATCTTTCCCTTTCCTTTTCGCTCGGATGGTGATAGGTCTATCACTCATTTTTGCTGCGCTCGTGGAGTGCTCCTACTACTCCTCCTAGGGTTTAGTTCATGGTGAAGTTTTAACTGTTACAATAAGAAGTAAAGAAATGAATATATAGAAATTACATTATAAAAAATGATATATTTGACAAAATAATCACTTACAGCCATCTCATGATCTCTCTCCATGAGGGAAATATCCTCACGCCCATGCTTAGGCGTGCTCAAGCCTTGTATAAACCATACAAATAGACAAAAACTACGTGAATCAATAAAGGTTTGATTTATGACTAACTAACATCTATAACAACAAATGTAAATTAAAATTTACTAATTTGCCTCATACCTCTTCTGTCAGAGCCATCGAGGATTGTATAGCAGATGTCACACCAATATCCATTGCCCTCGTCACATTCAGAGGTGTATCGTCGCGCAACAATTGAAAATAAAACAACAAATTATTCAACATAATCAATGATGTGCATGTATAAACTACACAAATCTATTAAGTACTTGATTCATTAGTTAAAATATTTATTCTATTACCTGCGTGAAGGTTTGACTAAATCCACCGCCACTGGGAATTGTTCCATCAAAACCTCCAATATTAGTCTGTTCAACATCCAAAATTGCATTTTAAATTACCATTCGTAAAACAATTCCATTAATATGCAATAAACTTATAATTGTTTACTAGTTACATACCCTAGCGATAGGTGTACTGCAAAAATAGGTTGGTGGGGGGCCGGTGTATCCAATCTCAACACTATGACCCTGCAATTTTATTAAAATCATAAAACATTTTTAGTTAATCTTGCATTTAAAAATTGAAATTTAATAAATTAAATTCAATGAATACATGCAATAACTTTTACCTGACTATCAATGCCATATGCCTCATGCAAAATTTTAGCTGCCCTCTCCATCTCCATAGCTACAGACGGATCCTGCATACCAGTCTCCTGAGGGTCGGTGGGGTCATGTGAACAAGTAGCCCTGCAAGATTGACACACATGTGTTCGAAGACCACCACTAGAAGACTCCCCTGGATGGTGCTGTAGAATAGGGCTAGTATGATGGATGACACTCTGGGTCAAAGTGCTGATTGCCTGCAATGTCTCTACGTCAGCACTTTCCTTCATGACGGAAGGCATAACAATGTGCTCATGAGGCGGCCTAGTGAGAGCTCGTCTACCTTGCCACGTAGGATCCGGCTGTGCACCAAGTCTATCCTGAGCTGACCCCCCACCTCTACCCTGGAAATCCCTCATATCAAAATAATTTGGGATTTTGTTCAATATGAACTCACTGTATAGTTTCCTAAGGAAATATTGCGGGACCTCGCAATTGTTGCACGGTGGGTAATCGAAGACCATGTACCACCTATCATAAAATCACTCCTTCATTTGTTGGTGGTGGCACCAATGGATAGGAAACCTCTTTGCATTGAGGGTAAGATTTTTATTTGTGCGTGGGTCGGTGAATAATGAGCACAAATCACCTTTTGTTATTTTTAAATCTTTCACATCCTTGTATGATAGTTTATTTGTATAATACTCCCTAGCCGCCTGCCTCCTATCTTCCCATCCAGTTATTTGTTTGCTAATTGAATCTACGTTTGTTAACATATCTTTCAAGGAATTTGCTAGGGTCATTTTTTCTATGGTTGAACCATTTGGATCACTCAACCTATTGATCAAATCCTCAATTTGTTTTTTGTTATTTTCAATTTCACTCATTAAATTTTGTTGAGTGCTAGGAGGGGGTTGAGTGATTGGTGGAGGAGGTTGATTTTGTGGTTGATTTTGATCTTGAGGATTTTGAGGGTTTGCAGGTTTATTTGCATCTCCTAAAATTTCAAACAAATAGATATCAAATTCAACCTAAAACTAACAAATTCAACCTAAAACTAACAAATTCAAAATAAAAAGCATAGAATCCTTACCTCTTATAGCTCCTTGTCGTCGTGGCACCATCATTGCAAAGAAATTTGGATGCTTGGTGAAAAAATTCCTCTCCTCGAACGCGAGCGCGCTATTTTGGTGTTTTTGGCCGCGGGTGCACCAAAAAAATAGTCGAAATGCAAATGAGAGATTTGCATTTCTTTTTTTACTTTTAACAGTCGATAACGCGAGCGCATTATAACGCGGTCGCGTTATCGCTTTGCAGTTTTTATCTGCCTCACCTTACCTAGGTTTAATCGACGACATAACGCGAGCGCGTTATGTCCAAAAACTTTTTTTTTAAAGGGTGTCCATGGAATGGCTACCCATTTCCATGCACCCACCTAGAATGAGACCTTAGAAAACAAGGATAAAATCATGGACAATTATAACAATCATATTTGACCTTCTAATATCTCTCCTAATTGTGAAGAAGACACTTTGAAGTTAGAAGATGAAACCAATGTAAGTTATGAGAATCCTATTTGTTTCTCTTCCTTTGGGAAAGACATTATTGAACAAGAGATGCCATCGTTGATAAACAAGAAAAATCAACCATTGATAACTCCCTTACTTGTGATGAAGTCATTTTAGAAGAAACAACCATTGAATGTCATGAACATCTAGTTTTTAGCTCTCCTAAAAACTCTCCTACTAGGGAAGATATCATGGTGGAAGTAAATGATAACATTGACACATGTGGTTAAAATAATAGTGATGCGGATTCCTTAGATGAATATGACAAAGTGACATTAGACTCCCCTTCACTAAGTGATCATAAAAATAAGGACAATACTTTTGATGTTATTCTAATTAGATATCCCTTGAAGCAATATATCAAGCATGAACTTATAATTTATCCACCCTCAAAACAACTACAAGTTCAAAATAAACCTATCCCTAGCTTAGAATCACCTAAAATATAACTTGATAATGATAATGTTTCACAACAACCAAATTACAATACCATTGCTCATATATATAACAATGTGTATACAATCAAGGCCAACTTTGAACCTAAAAGTTGTTTGCATGTCGAGAAAGAAAAAGAAAAGAATATTGAAGAAGTCACAAAGCTATTGGAGGGTACTTGGAGTTCCTTTGATTTCATACCTACATTCATGGTGAATACAAGATCATAAACAAAGAGTCTGAAAAGAGAAAAGAGAAACTGATAATGTCCATACAAAATTCAAAAGCATCCACTTTAACCACTTTAGAAGAAAAGACAACATACATGACAAAATTTGATGAAGTTGATTAGGAACAACCACTAAATCTGAAAGAAATGAAAAACCTTTATGGAAGAGGTTATGAACTTATGAAAAAAATTAGGTATAGTGGAAAAGTATGTGGTGCTAGAGAACATGGTATCTGTGTTCCTATAGAGACTAACATGCAAGAAATGACTAATGGTCTTGATTATTGTCCCTTGAAAGAAAAAAACAAGCCTTCACTCAATTCCAATAATCTTATGAAATATTCTTCCAAGACAACTTTAACTTTGGTGCATCTTGAACTGATAGATACTACATGTGGGAATATCTCATTAGATATGCATCAATAACAATAGGTGCTAATCCTTTCCATGCAATAGTTGTAAGATCATAGCATACTCACTATTGCATGTTTTATATTTATTGCAAGTCATTTCCTTCTTGAAAGGAGTGGCATATCATCATCCATTCTCGTCTGATTCTTGTCTTGCACATAGTGGGGAAAAAAATTAGATAGCCTTGTCCTAGTACCACACTTGATGTTGTCCCTTTGGCTAGTTGTTCGCCTTCTGTATGCGATGAACATGATTGGGATGTAGACAAACTGCTAGTAGGTTGACTCACATTTTTCTTACTAGTCTTTTACATTTTTTTTTTTTTCATGTTTTGTGTGTGATTGCATGTGCATAATGTGATCCCCTATACCATTCTATTTGATGTCTCTCTATCTCTCTTTGTGTCATTCCTCTATTTGTATCTACTTTCTTCTCTATGTTGTAAATCTTAATATTTTTCTTTGTCTAGTGTTTTCCTTTTGGGGATGATGCAAGGTGGCGAGACATTCATATCTCTTCTATGTTGACCCAAAAGTTTTTCTTTTTTTTCACTCTTTTTGTGTCATTCTTCCTGTTCCATGAGTATTTGGGGAATGATGAAAGTTCTTAGCTCTTTAAAAACATTGTAGAAAAGACATACTGACATCGAATCCATGGATCCCTTATGTTATTTTTGGGATTTAATTTTGAGGGCAACCCCTCTTCATGACGTAGCTTTATTTGGAAACATATAACTTGGCATAGGGCTTCCCAAATAAGCTTTGATGTCCTCTTTATTGTTAGAATTTATCATTTTCTACTTTAAAGTAATTTCTCACAATATGGTGTTTAGCAATTTCTTTAAAGTGGGGGCATACACTAGCATTATTCTTTTGTATTTTACAACTCATGTTTCATTGTGTAGTCTTCTTACTTCATGTGATGCATCTTTCGCTTTGTGGTGACATTGGGTGTGATGTCCTTCAAGAGTGTGATATCTCTTAGCATATTATATTCCTCTTAGTGGCTTGATGCGACACACCACATCCCCTAAATTGTGAATCTTCTATTCTTCGATTGGTTCTCTCTTGGAGACATTAGGCACAATGTTCCCTAGCTTAAGACCTTAAATGAACTAAGAAAAAATCCTTTGAATGTACCTTACACTATTTTTCATTTACAATATCTATTATATGACCACCTTGCATAACACACTTTTCTTGTGGAGACATCTTGTTTGTTCATGAGTTTCAAGCATACGAATCTTTGCTTGCCTCATGAAGCTTGAAGTTCATTGTTATGTGGTGCCTTATCAAAGTTATCAGGAGGTATATCTTTGGTATGGTTGTAAGTATGGGAGCCGAACTGAGGTGTGACTTTCCCATAGCCACTTGCTTATTTGTGTGAGTGCATACTGACCGTGTGTGTATGTGTCTCGCTAGGAGCTCACCTAGTGAATGCCTTGAGGTTCCACTAGCCCTTGTGAGCATGTGTTAGTTTTCATAGTGGAAATCATGTTCCACTTATAAACATTTTTGGACAAACAACTTAGATCTGATCCATAGTGTGTGGGACAGATGATCAAGGCTTGATCCACCTCTTTTTACTTTTTCTTGATTGTGTTTTTCTTTCTTTTAATCATTGACATTATATGTTTGTGTATCTTGATGCTGCATATCATACACCTTGTGCATGTCCTTTTTTGATTATGTTGGTTTGATGTAGGATCTTGGATCCTGGGGGCTTGGCCACCTCCTTTGGCCTTTTTCATCCTATTTCATCCATGTTGGTACTCTTAGAATCCTCTTGAATGTAGATACTTTAGTGTGAGACATCAAAGCAAGTTCCTCCTTTCGATAAAGTGGGGGATAAATGTAGTGTAAGAAAAATTATCCCTTTTTCACACTTAATTTGGGAATGATTAATATTAAAATGAACCTAATGTGGTCTTGATTTAGTGTTGTAATGCATTTTACACATTCACATTAAGTTTAGGGCCCTTTTTTACTAAATAGACCTATTTTTTCTTTAATCTAGTGTTGTAAAATGTATTTATTTACATCTTCACACTAAGTTTTGGGCCCTCTTACATTAATACACTTTAAATCATCATTAATAGGACCTTAAGACCCTTTATTATACATCTCGAGGCTTATTTCAACCAAAATATTGACATAGTCATCAAATACACTTAATTTTCTAAACCCCCATCATTCTCTCACCTCAAAAATCTAGGGTGGGACTCATATGCCACCTTGGGTGTATGAGTCCCATTTGGGGCATTTTTTAGGGTTTGGAGTGGGAAATCAGGGTTTTGAATTCAAATTTCATGAATGTTAACATTTGGGATCTAATAAATGGTAAATTAGATGGAGTGCCTATATAAACAAGGTTTCAAATCATTATTTCACTAAGAAATTAAGAGTCAAGCATCCTAAGACTTCACAAGAGAATTATAGAGTATTCAAGAGCATTTCTAGGGCATTCAAGGGAAAATTTGTAGAAGATTATTGCAACAATTCAATATCCATTATCATGTCAAAGGCTTGATGCATCATACATGTGGTTTTGAGCTTATGTTGTGATGTATTGTTCAAGATTAATTCAACTATTCAAAGGAATTATCCTTCATCAAGAACCATGATCAAGATATACATCCATTGAGGCCACTCCATGCTTGTTTGCAGATATACAAGGTTTTAAACAAGGTTCTATTGTTTCATCTTATGTTTCATATCTCATTTCATTCATGTTTCATTTCTCATTAAGGTTTGATTACCAAAAGGGGGTTTGACCAAGGCAAACGCCCATTTACTAAAAAAACAACACTTCACTCTTTTTGTGTGATTGCAGGTTTATAGCTTGAAGAAAAAATGGATTTGAAGTCTTCAAAAGTATCAAGATTGCAAAGTTGCAAAAGTTATCATGAAAAGTTGTCAAAGCTCATGGAAACTCAGATCTAGAGAAAAATATCCAACCTATTTTCATGAAACTAGTGGGAAAGTGCTTATCTAATCCATATCCAGAGGCTCACAAAGTTTCACTTCAGAATTTTTCTCCTGAGACACTTTGCAACAAGTTGGGCATATCAATCCTAGTACTGCTTTTTTGCCAGTCTTCAGCTAATCCAAAACAACCATCAGGAGGTTCCAGAACCTGCCGAGAAACCCTATATTGGGACTAAATTTCCCAATCCGGTGTATGAGTCCTAGTGAGCATCAAAAGTCAAAATTTTAGAGTTTCAGAGCTTGTTTTGACCACATATGCCTTCCAGGTGCACCTTTGTTTATCTCCAGTTTGTTGTTCTGATTTGAGTTCATTTTCTAGGTCATATAATTAGGTTTTGCATATCATTTAAATCTCTTTTTTTTCCAAGCCCTTTCTTGGTGGTGAACCCCCTTTTTGTCATTAATCACACCCTAAGACACCCTTCTAGTAGATCTCTTTCCCTCATTCCTTCCTTGGATTGAGATCTCTAGGGTTTCCTTGAATGAAAATAGAAGAATAGGTCCATTCATTCCCTTGTACTACCATTTTGGGGGTGAGCCTATATTTTTCTACGTTTCATTGACATCATGATAGGATCTTGAATGCTGCTATAGTTGAGAGATAAATCCACTCTTTAATGCTCTCGACAATAATATTTGCTCATGTGAAAGTTGCCTTAATGTTGCTTAGTTTGAATTGATAAAATAACCTTGTATTTATAGGTGTTTCTTTAATTTCCTGATAATTAAACATCATAAGTTGACCTTTACAATTTGAATTTGAATCATTAAAATTCTACCAAAAACATGTTCAAAATTGGGTCCCAAGACTTAAGGAGGAGGCGAATGGGTCCTAGGCCCTAAACTTAGGACACATTTTCCAAGATGTGTAATTAAGTGTAAGCATTGATTAAATGTGGGTTCCCCTTTCAGAAAATGAAATTAATTAGGATTTTGAATATGTAATTGGGTTAATTAAAGGCTTAATTAAGTCCAATTAATTAAGGGGATGCAAACATAGTGTGAAAATGCAAAGGTGTACATTTTTCTACACTACACTTAGCCCGCACTTTAGTGAGAGTATGAACTTATGCTTAGACTCACACTACAATAGACAAATATATGTTAAGAGGGGTCCAAGTGCATAAATATTGATGGGATAGGATGACAAGGATTAAGGAGGTGGCCAAGCCCCCATGATCAAGATCCCATGGAAAACCAACATAAGCACAAAGGGATACACACATATGTATGATATGAAGCAGCAAGACAAGATACATAAACATGCAATGTCAAAATCAATGCAAGGAGGAAAGAAAGATGGACTAGCAAGTTGTATTATGCTAAACCAATCAAATACACTCATAAGGATGTAAAATAACTTATGAAACACATGGCTCCATAGGAAAGCAAGTTGTGTTATGCTCGATGGCCATGAAAAATACGCTCACAAGGGCTAATGTAGTTTGATATGCACTATGTGAACCCCAAGACAAATACGAGAAACACACAATAGGTCTATAAGGTGTGATCCCATAAAAAAAGTGGCGATGGAAAAGTCATGCTAGGTCTACAAGCTCCCATATGCCAACCATACCAAAAGTTATACTCTCTGATAAATTTGATAAGGCACCACAACATGATCAATATGATATGTTAACTCTACAATAAATTCAAGCTTTGTGAACAAAGTGAAGCAAGAAATGTTAGAATGTTAATGGAAAAATTAAATAATTCCAATAATTCCAATTTTATGATCACACTTCCTAGGAGATGCATGCTATCATCACTAAGAAGGGAACATGCAAACAATGAACGGGGGAAAATATGCCACCCACTTAAAATGTCAACATAATTGATATGTTGGTATTTTAAGTAGGAAGAGAGGAAGAGGGATCCTTGAAAAGAATGCACACCTCCAAAACTAGTTATCCTTGCCCATCAATCATAGAGACAAAGACAACCACCAAGAACTATCATGTTGCTGCCAAGAGAAATATGGTTGCACCTAAAATTGTACCACCATGAATGGAAATGAGTAAGACACATAAAGCTAATAATGCCACATAGTGATGAGAAACATGATAGGATGAAAATAATTATCAATTAGAGGAAATAGGTGCATCAACACAAGGAAGAGCACCACAGTCCTTAAGATGTTGAATTTTATTAAAATCAAAGCCTTACATTCATAAGTAGAATGACCATGAACTCGATGATATGCACAAAATGATCTCTTGTTGTAGAATTTATTTCATGTTCTTGGAGGGAGAGATATCAATCAGGCTTGGAGAAGCCTTAACAAGGTACCCTCTTGATCAATAGCAGTAGATGTTACTTTTTTTTATGACAAATATTTCTTGCTTAGTACAAGGTGTCATACATACACAAGAATCTTTAGATTGTGAGATTTTGTACTCTCCCTTAAAGGAGGGTGTAAAATCTAATGAATCCCAATCATGACTAAGACATGTGTTTGAAGATGAAGAAATATTCATCCTAGGAGTGTGTTGTGTGATGACATTGATATTTAAAAGTGAAAGTTTCTTTAATTCTTTTGTTTGTTTCAAAGGACAATAACCAAGACTGCTAGTTGTTTCTTGTGTGTAAGGCTCTATAGAGACCAAAATACCTTGTTATCTAGCACCACATCCTTTTCCATTATAGCCAAGTTGTTTCAAAAGTTCATAACCTCTTCCATAAAGTTTTTATATTTCTTTTGGACTTGGTGGTTTCTTATGATCACAGTCATCATATGTGGATGTATAATTTGTGCTTTCCTTTTCTTTGCTAAAAGTTGTGGATTCACATGCTTTTGATGACTCAACTTGTCTTGATATTATGTCGTCTTCTTTCTCTTTTCTTGATTTATGTGTAATATTGTATTCTCCCATGAATGTAGGTGTAAAATCTAATGAACCCTAATCATCATCTAATAGTTTTGTGATTGATTTCTCTTTTTGTTCTTCTTGCACGTGTTCAAATTTTATAGTTGGTGTCAATGTTGTAAGAGGATTTGTTTGTAATGTCACAAAATTGTACCTTAGGAGCAATTTCATATTTTAGCACTTTGCCTTGAATTTATTACTAAGTGCATTTATGATAAGAGCCTTATGGGTCAGAATTTTTCAATTCTAACTCCACGAGGTCCAATGATGAAGCGACAACAGTCTACTACCCCGTTTCCTAAAAAATGACGTGTTAGATGCCTACATGGGGCACAAATGTTTGCACGCTGTGCTAGCATCCTGGTGGTTTTTTGAGTTTGAAATGAGGAATCTCATAATCTTGACTCATAAAATATGTCCCTGCAATCACATTTTCGAGTGCAATGGCTCCTTTTTCCCTTGCATGCAACAAAAATCCCCTTTTTCTCTCATTTTGGGGGGTTCTCTCTGATTATAGCACTTGACTTCTCCAATCTCTCTCTATTCTCTGCTCTTCATTCTTGCAACACCACTTCTACAAGCAAAGATCTACCAGACTAAGGTCCCTCCAACAACCAAAGCTCTCTAGAAAGAATTCAATAGTGCATCCATGTGTTCAAGAGGGGGTCAAGGAATGTTGGTAACACTCTCTTTCTATTATCTATTTGCGAATAGATTAGACCACTTTATTCATTTTCTATTTGGTGGTGTGGTTTCTCCTCCTCAAGCAAGGATTGTTTTCATCACTCTTTAATTTTTTATTCTGTTTTCTCTCTATCTATCTGGCTATCCATGGAGGTGGGAACACCAAAATGAGGGTTTGACTATGGAAAGCCCCAAAATAGCCCCACTTTTTTTTCCTCATTCATCTTTTATGTAGGTTATCGAAGTGGACCTTGGTGATAGATCTCAAGCATTTAGCCCTTTG
The DNA here is from genome assembly GCA_007115665.2 of Sequoiadendron giganteum. NCBI lineage: Eukaryota > Viridiplantae > Streptophyta > Pinopsida > Cupressales > Cupressaceae > Sequoiadendron > Sequoiadendron giganteum. The sequence continues at coordinate 568,819,235 of CM021103.1, read as the reverse complement.
TAAGTTCTCTCTTAGCTCTCCTTTTAGTTTTGCGTTGTTTCCTAATTTCTTTTCACTTATTTTATTAAATAGACCTCATATCTGTGTAAGATAGTAATATTTTAGCTTTTCTGTCCAAGGTTTGAGTTCTTTGTTTGCCTTGGATTCCAACGTGTCTTGTGGAATCCAGCATGCCGCATTGGTGTCCTGATACCACGCTATAGTCCCTTGGCTGAGAGTTATCCTTTTTGAGACAAAAATCCTGAAACCTTGCTCTCTCAGATTCTAAAGCATTCTTCTAGAATAATCAGTCTGTATATGGTTTTCTTTGCAATTTTTTCATTCAACAATATTTGAGGTGGTTAAGGGGATTTCTCTCCCTGGTTTTCTCTTGAGAACGAAGAGACTCATGAGCAATGAATCCCCCTTATCTCACATTGTCATTCTAGTTTTAGTTTACAAATAATTGTGATATGATTGTGGGTCAAATTTGATTATGTAGACTAAGATGCACAAGTCGAAGTCAAAAGAGTGCGGGAAGGGTGAGCAAGAGGAACTAGAACAAGTGAAGGAAACTGCAGTCAATGCTGTAGTTGTGGAAGATTCTCCTACTTGATAGACACCTCCTCATGATACCAACGATGATGGAGACAAGGTTATCGAGGATTCTTTGGTTGAGAAGGGTGCGAGGGAGGCTGTGGGTAAGAATCCGGCCCTGGACAAGCCAACAATATCAAATGTTCATCCTTAATTTGAGGATTTCTCCTATCTTGATGATGATAACACCTCTATGTTGGAGCTGCTAGACATGGCTAGAACTGGCGCCACATGTACCTTCAAAATTTCCAAATGGGTGATGAAGGAGTTTAATAAGGTGAACATTAAAATTAGAATCTTAAAGGAGAATTTGGCTAATCAACCAAAAGGGTCATCATCGGATTTGCTCATAGAGAGGTTGGTGGATTTGGAATGCTTTTTTATTTATTTCAAAGTTGAGTGTGAAAGCCGCCTTCATGAGTTGGTGGGAAAGATCAAGGTAACTAATGAGGATATCAAAAAGATCTTGCAGATTAGCCATATGTCTATCAAAAATAGTGCAAATTCTCTCAAGGTACTCCTAGACAAAATCAACCAACTACGAGAGGATAAAATATATTTTGTTGAGATGTATGAGAAGGATTAGAATTCCAAGGGGAAGGGTAAGAAGAGTGACAAGGAGGAGGATAGAGGCCCATGCAAAAGAATGAAGGGTAGTTTGAGGAATTATTTTGAAGAAGAAAAACTAGAATTTATGGATATGGTAAACTTGCACTACAATAAAGAGATTGAGGTGGCCAATACTATGAAAAATATGAAGTAATTCTCTTGTGTTTGGTCTATTTTAGCTCTTCTGTTTTGCTATTTTTTTGTTGTATGTTGGCCATTGGTTGGTAATAGTGCTCTAATTTTTCTTTTCTTTGCTCAACAACATTTTTTATGTAACTTGATGTAAAGGGTTTTGGGTCCCTTCAAAACCTATTTTTCCCATATAATCAAAACTTTGATTGTGTAGACTTTATTTTGATAAGTATACTTTACTATACAATGTAACATTGAAGGCACCACATTCATTGCATGAATCCATGGTCTACTTAAGAGAATATTATATGAGAGTTCTTGAGGCATGACATGAATAGGAGTTTTCATTGTAACCTTATCCACTCTAACAGGTAATATTATCACAAAAGTGGTTGTTTTTCCATATTATCAAAACCACAAATGGACAAATTATCTGGTTGAATTTTGGTCTTATCCACTCCCATTGTATCTAAAATATTTACACTACAAACATTGAGTGCTAAATCATTATCAATGAGAGTACGTCTTATGCCACATTTGTTAATTTTAGCCACTATCATCAAAGCATCATTTTGTTTTTGCACTTCTAATGGAGGTAACTCATCTTGATGAAAGACAATATCAATATTGACTGAATTTATACCTTGGATTAGGGCTGCTACATCATTTGGTTGCACACTAGGAGGGAACAAACAACAAGAGTGTTTATAAGTTGTTCCACAAGATCATACTCTTTTCCATTGTGCAAAGACAAATGAGGAGCACTAGGCAAGATAGTTTGAGGTAATGGTAATGAAGTAGGTATGGTTTGTGGTTGTCTATTGTTCCTTGTGTTATATGTATGAGCAACGGTATTCTAACTTGGTTGCTATGAAACATTGTTACTATCACATTGCCTTTCCAAATTTAAGATACTCCTTGAAGGTTTTGGAGGTCTTATAATGAGAATTGGATTAGGAGGTGACTTAGGAGGTCCAATAATTAAAGGACTCTAGGGAGGTCCAAGAGGAGGTTTTGGAGGTGAATTAATCAAAGGAGATCTAATGGCCAATTGTGCATTCATAACCTCAACATATGTGACTTCTTGTTGATGATTTTCTAACGAGAGGCAATCTAAGTTGACCTTAACATGTTCATATAAACAAGCCTTCTTGTTTTATGTCCAATAATATCCTCCCAAATAGGAGAGGTTTTAGGAGAGAAGCAAGGAAGATTTTCATGATGCTCAATGGTTGAATATTCTAACACCAAGATACCTTCGTCACAAGTAGGAGAGGTGTTGGGAAAAGTACAACTAGGATTTTTTTTATTATCAACATGCTTGCATATTTTTCTATCAAATCATTCTCACAAATGGGAGAAATATTGGGAGATGAATGAAGATTAGGAAAAGTGATGTTGAGGAATGTGTCTGTGATCTCATCCTCTCATGCCATAATATCTTCCCATGTGGGTGGGGTAAGGGGAGGGACAAAAAAGATTCTCATGACACTCAATGATTGTATCTTCTTTCACCAAAATACCTTTGTCACAAGTAGGAGAGGTATCGGGAGAAGAAAAACTATGATTGTCATGATTGTCTATGCTTGCATCCTCTTGTTCAACAATATCTTCCCAAGTGAGAGAAGCATCGAGAGAGGAGAAACAAGGTTCTCATGATGTTCGATTATTGGATATTCTAACACCAAGACACCTTAATCACAAGTAGGAGAATTTGTGGTAGTTGAAAATGTCAAATTGAATGAGGAGACTGCTCCTCCAAAAAATAAAAGTGTACAAGGTGCATAGGATCCAAGTAAAATGTGTGTCTCACCTCTGGAGAACACTAAATCTAAGAAAGAACATAATGCGTCTCCCCTATTGAAAGATGATAAATAAATGGAAGAGCTCTCTAGATAGAAAGAAGGAAAATATGTTTCTAGTGTACACAAGGTGCAAGAAGTCTTCGGTATGGAGATAGAAAAAGAAGGGAAGGAAGAGGAAAAAGAAAATATTGAGAAAAATAATGAAGAAATTCTTGAGAAATTTTAGGAGGTAGAAGCAAAAATAGCTGAGAAGAAAGATGCTTCTATGGATAGAGGTCAAAGTTCTTCATCTACAGACTCTGAAGATTTTCTAGGGATGCAAATGCAGTTTCAACTTGTGGTGGTACCTCAACTTTTGAAAATTACAACACAAGAGGAAAAAATTGACTTAGAAAACATCTCTCCCCTCCATAAGCTACAACTTGGTGATGCTTTGTATGCCTTTGTAAGAAAATAAATACTACAAGAAAATGCAAAGAAGAGTGAATTAGTTGATGATGTAGTCAAATCTTTTCAAGAAGGATTACTAGAAGTAAACATTGATGTTTCCATACCTCGAGAACAAAAGCTAAAGGTCTTAATGGATTCTTTCAAAGATTACTCCTCCCACTTAGAGAAAAAGGTAGAACAAGAAGCCTTGAGAAAAATAAAAGACAAGAGATTGGGTGAAGCTTCAGACTGGTGTGTTGATGCACACAATAAATTTCAAGAGAATGTAGAAATGTTTAAAGATTGTGTAAATGAAGAAATTGCTCTTTATCTATTCTATTTGAAATGGCCACGCTCCACAAAAGACATCAAAGATCAGATTGACTCTATTGAGTCACATATTACACAACTAGCTGAAACTTATGATCTATCAAGAGATATGGATGGATCCACTAGGGCACAAATTGAGAATATTCATGTATAGTTGACCTTGCTTCTCGACCAAATAGACCAGTTAAAGAAAAAAATCAGTTTTTAAAAAGAAGCAGTCAATGTGTGGCTGACATCATTATTCAAAGTGTTGGTTAGTGCAATGCAGGTGGGTCAAAAAATGAAAGCTCCTAGAAAAATAAATGAGGCCGAGGAATTGTGCATGGAATTTGAATGTCAAATTCATATTCTCACCTTAGAAAAAATAAATTGGGTTGCAAATCTGGAGCAACTAAATGTAATTCACAAGAATATCCTACGTTCTAAAGGTGCTATAAAAGAGTAAAGGAGCAAGTTGATATAGTTTCTGTCTTGTACATTTTGTTGCAGAGAAGTTCAATATCTTTTTTTGAAAATATTTTTGTACGTAGCATCTATTTTTGGGGAATCTTCATCTCATGGGGAGTATATAGTAAGGGGAAGTTCATACAATTTTGGGATGTTGTAAATAAAATAAATCATGCCCTTTGCCCTTGATGTCAAAGGGGGAGAGAAGCAGATGTGTGTTGCCATCAATGACAAAGGGGAGATTGTTGGAAATAAGTGCTGTCATTAATGTCAACCCAAATATGGACTATCATTGATGTCAGATGTGATTTTGAAATGTGATGCTGAAGTATGTACCTTCTTCGAAAATAGTTGTTATGATGTGATATCAGTTGGGGCAAGTTTGCAAAACTACATAAGGAAGAATTATGATCTATATAATATCTAAGTGTGATGCAGAGGATGATTCTCATGTTTTGATATGTTCATAATTGTTTACATTGATAAAATCTCATTTTGATGTACCACATACAAAGATATGAGCTGCAAAAGTTTTGCTAAGGCACTCACAGGGAAAAATCTAAGGTAGAGTCTTGATTTTTTGATCCGCGTTCTTCTGCTCATTAAGATTTCATCTTGTGGTTCTGGAAAAAGGATGGTTGAGCTATGAAGGTGCTATATCCAGGAAATCAAGTCATCACACCTTCAACATTGAAAGTTACATGTAATAGTATTCCAGTCTATGCTATGAAAGTATACTATGTTGATGAAGGCTTACTAGAAGGCTTTGCATTCCGCTAGAAGTGAAGGAATGATCTTGCAGTTTTGTAAATATGTTTTTTAATGATAAAATCATACTACTTACCAGTATCAAGTAATGTGGTGGTCGACAAGTTCAGTTTTTGAATAACAGTGTGCTACAACTTGTCCAAATTGCTTTGTTTTTGCATATTTAGTGGGTTTCTCCTCTTGCGCCAACACATTATGATCAAATAATTCATGAAAATGTTGAATATATATTGTGCTTGATCTAGAATTCTTACATCTCAGTCTGCATAACGATTTTGGTATCTCCCCAACTATGTGAAGTCATATAGTGACAATGTTGATGGCATTGATACTAGTTGGGCCAACATGAATTGCTTCATTCTTTGCGGTTGATCCTGATCAATTAATCTTGTTTTGAAGAATGTGTTTGGGCTCCGACATAGTGTATGATGATCCACAACTAAATCTCTTTTATTTTGGATGAGTTTTGGAGTTGACCCTTGCAATATCAATTGTTTCTTCCAACGGTAATCTTGGAGCCAACTTAATTGGAGTTTTGTGTTATTGCGAAGGATATATATAGAAGATAAAATTCATTTGTGAAGGTGATGATGGTGAGTGAAGAGTGAAAGATTAGAACGAGAAAAGATGAAGTGTCTAAAATCAGTGTAAAAGACTAATTGTGTAAAATAGTGACTGCATCATCGACATGTGTTAGATGCTTCTTCAAAGTAGTTCATAATAACTTTTATTACTCTAAATTTCATGTATCTTGCTTTGAGGCAGTGAGTCTCATTAGGTCCATTGTATCTTGCTCTAAGGCGGTATACCTTAGTCGGCAAGTCCATAGGCAGTGAGCCTCAAACATTGCAATTTCTTGTTAGTAGTGAGCTACATATATTGTGAGTTAATCCTCACCGAGATTTTTCCCTCATTGGATTTTCTACGTAAAAGTCCTGGTGTCTCTATGTGATGCATGTGCTCTCTTTTGTTCCTTTTAGTTAATGTGATGAGTTGTTAACTTGCAAATGGAATTAGTTAAGTTTTAATATATGTTGATTCACCCCCCCTCTTAGCACATCTTTGTGTTCAATAGGTTGCCTCGACTACTTAGACGCTATAAAAATTGCTATGGAATTGGTATTGGTTTCGCCCTCCTTAGGCTCTCTTGCAGGGATCTCCGACACTGCTGCAGTGGGTAGAAAGGGGTGGCTATGAAAGCTCTCAAATTATATAGGGAGGGAATAAAGAAGAGTGATCTGAACTCCTTCGGGAGATTCATTAGCAACAATGGTAATTTACTTGATGCCTCTTAAGTTGAGAGAGCTTTTGTATTTGGAGAGGGAATGATGCATATTATGCGCATCAAATGCTATAATGATTGTTTATTTTAGATCAATATAATGTGAACTGCCCCCTCTAACAATACTTTCTGATTAAAAAAAGATTTTTTTTTGAAAAGACCCAAACTTTTTTTATTAATATTTTACTATCAAAATAAGAAAAGATTTAACATAGAATTAAAAAACTCAAAATTAAATATTATCTAAAACAGTAAAACAGTGAAAGAAGAGTAAACGATGAGTGATTAATAACCTATTCATCTTGACTGCTGACTAAACTACCGTGTTAAGGATGGGGATAAATTCCTGAGTATCTATGAATATACTCTCAAATTTTGTACAAATTAAAAGGTTTGTACAATTTGTATGATAACAACTGTTTGCATCTTGCCATAGACTCCACTAATATTTGAAACAGGCGTCAGAAGAGCTACATAGCTCAGAACAAAATATGGTCGTAATTTTCAGCCATGATGAAAGCTAAACTAATTTATTGCACCCATGTCAAACTTGCAAGGATTAAAGTACATACACAATGATGCGATTATAAACAGAGAAATAACAACAAAAAGGATTAAACACACTTAGAAAGCATGCTTTTCCTCATAATTAACATACTTATGTTCAAAAAAATCTAAGTAAAGGCATCAAAATTATCTTAGTGTCTAATTTTCTTTTCATCTTCATTTATCTTACATTTTATTTTATCTTATTCTTATTTGAAAAATATATTCTAACTAATATTTCAATGTCATTGTTCTTGCAATTTATTCTTTGTGTCCTTGACTTCGTATATTTTAGTTATCACACACAGTTTTCACTTTATCATTGCATTTCTTTTGTTCAATTCCAATGTTTCTTCTACTAGCTCATACTCTCAAATATTCTTATTCTTAAATATTAATTATTTAATATGTAAATGGTTGTCAAATTTAAAGTAGAACATAGAAAATATAATTAATATTAAAATATATTAATTTATTGATAAATTTTTACAAGAGTTATGAAGCATTAATCCTTATTAATATTTTTATATATCTATTTAAAAATGAGAGTTATTTTATTTGTCTAAGAGTTTTTTTAAGAGGGGTAAACACTTTTCACCCAGAGTCATGAACCAATGAGGTCACAAATAAGGGACCTCGTCCCCAATGTTGGCCCACAGTTGCCATTGCACCAAAAGATCGTCTTGTTAATGCCTGATACAACTGCTAGAGTTAACGAATCCACGTGAGGCGGTTAGTCCATGTCACGAATCTCGAGGGGAGCGTTGACCATTTGCTAACAAAATGCCCCTTAGTGTTACCTGAGGGGATTCAAACCCGACACCTTTGGCTCTGATACCACTTGTTGGCCCACAGTCGCCATTGCACCAAAAGATCGACCTGTTAATGTTCGATACAACTGCTAGAGTTAATGGATCCACAAGAGGCGGTTAGTCCATGTCACGAATCCCGAGGGGAGCGCTGACCATCTTCCAACACTCAATATAAATTCTCAACAATTACACTCCAATAGGGTATGAACCTTGATGAAAAAAATAACAACACAAATTAACCATCACACCATGCCACTATTGATTTTTTTTTTTTTGGATTGGTAATAAGTGTTTTTTATTATTATTGAAAATTGAAATAAGATTACATCAAAATATCTTGGATTTAATCAGCCAAAGTTTTAAACCAAAAGATTCCCACCCCAGTACAATAGACACCACAAATTTACAAAATCAACCACAAGACCCCAACAATACCTATTAACAGGCTTAAGCCTTAGAAGCTTGGTATTTTTTTGGTTTGCGACCAAAGGACCATAGCAAAACTTCTCTTCTTGAAATTCTTATCTTTCCTCCCCTTCACGACTTACCAACCGTCCTCCATCTTTGCAACCTCCTTTTTCCAATCATAAGAATGCTTTTGCTCAGCAAGCCCCCCTTCCTTCATTCTTTCCACCTCGTTTAGCCAATCATCATGCTGCTGCCATGGTACTTCACGATCTTCAACCATTGCTTGCCGATTCTGCCTATCTATCTCACCGTTACGTGCCCCTTTCTTCTACACCTTCAACAAACTTGATTTATCCCTACACTTTGGAGTTTTTGCACCATGTTTGTTTTGCTCAACTTCATCTTTCTTCGGACTTCTTTCCCCTTCATCGTTCAAGATGAGTATCTCTACATTACCCATCTCCCCCACTTGATTTGAAGACTCAGGAAAATCAGAGTTACCCATCACCAAAGAGCTGTTCTTAACCTACTCTTCCATGCTTCCTCTTTACTTCTCCACTACATAGTGATTGTGTGAGACGTCCTGCCACCAAGTTGCTAGTTTTGACCATCTGGGCTTTAAGCATTTTGTAGCAATGTGTCCAGTCTGAAAACATCTCCTACAACAAAAAGGCACCCCTTCATAATCCAAGGGTTGTACCTAGCATCCTTTGGAGGTTTTTATTGACACCTCTTCAGGGAGAACCTTTGAAACATCCATCTCCACTAAAATTCATGCATAGGTGGAGTGCAAGAGATTTGAGAAATTCTCATCTACCTTCAAAAAATCCCCTAAAGAATTTCCAATAGCCTCTAAGCAAGACTCAAACCAAAAATGGAGAGGAAAGTTTGGGAGTCTTACCCAAAGAGGAGCTTTATCAAAGGTTTCTATAGCAGGGTTAAAAGCCGGATGCCAGGGCTTTAGGGAGAGGGCATATTTCTCCTCCCAGCTCCAGAAGTAATCACACAACACTTTATTTCTATCAGCCACATTTTCAAAGACAACAGTGAACATACCTCTAGAGGTTGGGTAGATTTGAATGCACCCATCCACAATGGGTTCCCAGTGCTCAAAAATCCACTTATGTAAATCACAAAGATGAGGCCAAAAACCCCTAAAGCGTCCTATCAATCCTAGTTGAGAGAAAACATTAACATTGTGCATTACCTCTTCCTCCAACTCCTCTTGTAAGAGGACCAACGATATATTAGTTTTTGCAGCCTCTGTAGTCGCTCCCGTCATTTGAAGGAGAGGCCCCTCATGGGCTTTTGCTCCATCAGATCTGCTCCTTCCAACCTTTCTCCTGGCGTCTTATTCTCCCCATCCCCCATATTCTGCACCGACGGATTGACCGACTCTCCTCGCCTCCTCCTCGTGGCTCTCCAACGAAAGAGCCATTGTAGCCCTAGCACCTGTCAATGGCTTTATCTCGCCACATGCCACTATTGACATTTATTTAAGAGTTACTTTACTTTATTTTAGAACTATTTTATTTACTTAAGATCTATTTTATTTATTTTTTATAATTTTATATTTAATATTTTGATGACTTTATATTTAAAAACATATCTAAGTTTTAAATAAATATTTATAGTTTTATTTTTTAAAGTATATATAAGTGGTGGTTTGATTTTTATATATAGATAATAAATGAGATTTTTTAATATCATGTAAAATGTGTTTCTATTAATTATTTTATTTTTTATATTTAAATAAAAAAAATATTATTTGCAATATTTCAGTATTAATTCTTGAGGTGAGAATACTAATGTGTTTGCTAGATTTTATTAAATCGCAACAAATGAATCAATGAGAAAAATTTAAAAAAGTTGATTAGATGTTCTGACCTACATTTTTCTTCAAATTTGTTTCAAGATATCGACATTACTTTATCTATCATTCTATTTCTATTGAATAATGGTTGTGAAGTGTTATTAGATTGATGTAAACTATTGGATTCTTAATTCATTGTAGGCTTTTGCATTTTATTCATTTCTTCATTTCATAAAGACATTATTTTGTATGCATGCTTGTAGTCAATGCAAACATTATTGTGTATTAGAGATTGGACTTTAACACTTTCATTTTTTAATGATACATCAATTCAATCTAATTGGAAGGTCTTTTTCATAAGTCTCAATAGAAGAGCTATATAAGTATTGGTCGCCACTTTACTTCCATAAGATTATAGTGGGTGTTTGTTAACAATATTGATGTAATAATTTGACTTTTTCCTATATAATTGTATAATGACATGGTCATGATAGTAGCCTTAAATTTTCCATATGAACATTTTCAAACAAGTAATAATATTTCCAAAAATTACAAAATTTATTATTCTAACAACGTTACTTTAAACCAACATACATATTACACAATATATCTCTTATTTTTAAATACACTTTAAAATAAATATTTCATTTATCAATTCTACTTCCACATTTAATTTTAACCTTTTCAATCTTCCTCCATACATCCTACTTTTCATTAGATACCCTCAAATTAAATCCAATTCAACTTTTTTGTGATCTGATAATGACTGCATTAGAGAAACAACCATTCCATGATTGTGACCTTTTGAAATAAATTCTGCCACACCTTTCAATAATAATCATATACAGGCTTTTAGTAGACAATTTTGTCACCTGCTAAACCCTCCTACGTGTCTCTCCTGTAGTCTCTAAGACTGACTTGGATATCATAAATTCTTCGCGTACCCACTTATATTTGATTGATATATATATATATATATATATATATAATTTTCATTACCAAATATGTTACTGTCCACATATACATACCTTATTCCATTAAATCCTTTCTACAAATGTGAGTCAAGGTCCAAATGCTATTATTATGGAGGAGATCGAATCTAACACATGACTCTGTTTTCGACATGTGGAATGATATTAATTACTAACAAATGTTATCCCTCTAATTTTGCATTCTTCACAGTTCAATTTCAATTAAGCAATTACGCCATATTTAATTTTTAATATCTTGTTTTAATTCTTGTACCTACTTTGGTTTGTAGAGATTTTCCAGGTTTAGATAGAAGTTAGAATAATTCATGTTAAAATGTGTGATAGATATGTTGATGTGATTATATTTATTGATTTTGTTATTTTTGGTATATATAGTGGGCTTGTGTATGAAGTAAATTTTAATATTATTAGATAAGTGATAATTTATGTCTTTATAATCAGATAGCCACTTCAAATTGTTTGTTTTTAACAAATAAAAATAGCACATATGAATGTAATATTAAACTATATATTTTGAAAATTTGAATTGGAAACTTCAAACTTGGACTGTTCGTTACACTTCAAAATTAGATAATAATTTATATTAAAATGTGGTCATAGAACTAAATAATTATAGATGAGGCTATGTAGGAGGATTTTTGTTCTATTAATTTTTATACAACAATTTTTACATAATATTTAAAACATTAAACTTAAGTTTTTTGTAAAGGAGCTCAAAATATTTTAATGGAGAGAAAAAACAAACATTTACAAGAATAAATTGATTTAAAGATATTCAACAACATATATGCTTTCACAATGAATGTGGGTGCATAATGAGACATACAAATCTTATTTTAGCAAATGATAAAAATTAAATTCAATTACCAATATTCTAGAAAAAGATTATATTAGTTACATATATTTAGAAAAGAAAGAATATATTTATATTAAATAGTATCTTGTTTGTACCAATAGTAATCAATCAATTTGTAGAGTGTGAAACTCATTATAAGAGAAAAACTATTTGAAGAATAACATAGTAAATATAAATTATAAGAGATAGTTGATATCTTCACATATGATACACAATCTAGTTTGACAATTGATTACAATGTATATCATCCAACTACAAATCCTTGCAAAGAAAAATATTCTTATATCATTATAGGATTACAAAAGTTCAAATAATGGAGTAACTTAAGAAAATAAAATAAAATGAAAATTGACGACTTACAAAAAAGGGTTATTATGATGACTAAAAAGGAAATAATGATTGAAGTTTGAATAAAATTAGTTGTTGCTCCTATTCTACATGAATAAACAACATAGAGGTAGATTTAAATATAAGTAGAGTGAACAACATATTTTCATCCATATTAATTTTTTTATTCAATTTAACAAGATTATAGGCTATTGCTTGAAATGGATAGCTACGCCATATTGTTACAATTTTTTTGGTTATCTATTTCCATTTGAAAATGCCTTTAAGTGGTCATTTTCTTTCTTTTTTAGTGTAGTTCATATGGACTATATTGCATGAATTCATATCTTTATATGTTTAGGTGGTCATATGCAAAGACCCACAAGATGATGCACCCTTGATAAAGTTATAAATGTGATCCCTTGACGATTTTTATTGTTAATAGAAATCATCATTGTTTCAATTTTTAAACCTTTTGATTGATGGATTTCTAAGGCCCATGCCATTTAAAGAGGATTATATCAATACCTACTACAATTTACTGGGACAATGGGCACATTTTTTTGTTGTTTTTTGTTCCAAGATGGGCCTATGTAAAGCTGGAATTGTACGAAAAGGAGTCAAGGACCTCTAGCTCCATGCTAAAACAATTTAATGTTACTCACATAGCATTAATTCCGAAGGTAAAGGATCCCAAATCTTTCTCAGAATTTTTCCCTATATCACTTTGCAACACGATTTATAAGATCTTTACCAAAGCAATTTACCTTCGTTTGGTTCCCCTCATTCCAAATTTAATTTAAGAAGAACAAGGTGGTTTTGTGCCAGGAAGGGAGACAATTGAGGGTGCAATAGCTGCTCATGAAATTCTACATTCAATAACCATCCACACAATTCCTTCTTTCATCATAAAGCTTGACATGATGAAAGCTTACGATAAAGTAATTGGTCTTTTTTGATACAAGTTCTAAAAAAGTTTGGATTTACAGATAAATGGTGTAAATGGGTGTTATCTTGCTTAAAGGGTGTCAAGTTTTCAATGTTAATTAATGGAAAATCTTCTAGGTTTTTTAGTTCCACTCAAGGTGTTAGGCAAGGAGACTCGTTATCTCCATTTGTGTTCATAATTCTAGCAGAAGCTCTTAGTAGAACAATCAAACATTTCCACTTCAATGGGACATGGAAACAAATTTCCATTCCTTCTACAAGTTTGTCGGTCACTCACTCTTTGTTTGTTGATGATACATTATTATTTGGTGCAACTCAAATTCAAGAAGCCATTCAAATCAAATGTGTATTAGACAAATACTCACATGTGTCTAGACAACATGTAAATGCAGAAAAATCTAAGTTATGCACCTTTCATATCAAATCAAGCCTTCAAAAGAGAATTGTTAATATTCTTCAATTTCAATTAGCAAATATGGCATGTGATCAAGTAGAAACTGAAAGGCTTTATGATAGTAATTTAAAAATTCTACCTCAAGAATTACTCATCATAATAGCAAGAGAAATCATTTGAAAATATGAAATGATATTTTGATAATTTCCATCGAAATATGGAGAAACTAGTAGTTGTCGGGCTGCTAGGGTGGATAAGAACTTCGAAAGTTAGAGAAAAGCTTAGAACTTATTTACTCTAAACCCTATTATAAATCAAATTAGTACATTTGAAATATCAATTATGAGCCACGTAGGTGTACAAATTACGCTTGGTCAGTGTTTCATTTCCCAAAGCCGACATTAAAGCATGTGTAATCTTTGCTAAATCGTATCTAACACATGAAATTCTGTTGAATTATAAACCACTTTTGTGGGTCTACCCTCTTTAAGGTTGATAGTCAAACAATTTACCTTGTTGATCTATATCGCAATGAAATTTATTAAAAAATGGAAATGGCCCTAGGTTATGGACACTAATCTTAGAGTCACAATATTTTTATGTTTCAACAAATAAGAGAGTTTAATTTGGAATTTTGTTTTAGTTAGGATTTATTTTTAGTTTTCTCTCTCTTCCCATGCAAAGCTTAAAGTGAACTAATTGAATGTCCTATGAAAATATAACTTCTAAAATCCTAGAGGTTATCTCATAAGTCATATCCCATATTTGTGAGGTTTCCTATGTTGATGTAGGTTTACTTGCAAGTGTAATTTTAAACATCAACAACTTTGGCATGCTTAGTGAGACTTGAGTTAGAGGCTTTGGTCTATGTCTTGTTTTATTAATGATCTATATTTTATTTTATTTGTTGTAAATCCCATTCAAATCATCTCATAGAAGCATGCATTTTCCACTTAGTGACTCCACTGGTGACTAGACCTCGAATTTTAAAAATAATGAAATCTCATAATTTATCTATTTGCATTTAAATATTTGGTAAGGAATTTAATGTTTTGAGCATGGTATTTGAGTGATTTTTTGCAATATTAAGAGTGGGAGGTTCCTAAAATAGTATTGAGAGTATTACCTCACTTCTAAAGAGTTGGCTTTGTTCCTCCTTAAGATAATATTCAATATGTTATAAATTTATGTAATATTCACCACATCACTTCTAAAAATGTGACTCTTTGATTGCTTTATTTTTCTCTCATATGAAAAGTATTGTCATTACCTCTCCAATCTGTGATCACCTCGCTTCTTCTAAGTGATTGAGGTAAATTACCATTGAATCCTCTTCCTTTCTATTTATTCTCTTTGACACAACACTAATCCTCTTAGTAATGAAGTTGTATCAAAGAGGGGGAAAATGTAGACACCCCAAATCCACTTCTAATCTCTCCATACTAACTTCCCATTTTTATATAATAAACCATTATTTAATTAATTTCACTTCAAACTTAGTTATTCCTAATTCTCCTCCATTCCCCAAGGTTAATTAATTAAATCAATTAATTCAATTAACCTTAGCTCTAATTCTTCCAATTAGATCAATTAAAATTAACAATACTTAATTAGTTTGTTTAGGCTAACCAATCCTCCCAAATTTATGCAACTTAATCAATTGATTATTTCACGATTAAAGTTAGGTGATTAAGATAATTAAATCCACTCTTAGCATTGACTCTGATTAAATAATCCACATCATCATTGATCCTTGCCTCTTTAATCTCACCCATTTAATCCATTAATGTAGATCAAAATATCAACCATGTTCTCCTTCTTCCATGCTTCTTAGCCATTCCATGCTCACATATATGTGAGTATACTTTCTCATGCCACTCTTTTCTCACACATGTTCGAGAATGTAAACTTGGAGGGATTTTATCCCTCCACCTCATCCCATTGACCTCCATTTCTTGTTCACATGTGTGAGAATGCTCCTTACAGATGTGGGATCATATTTGACCCTGCACCTCACTTTCCATTTGCTTCCATCTCCTTGCATATCACAAGTGGATGGTTTCTCCTCCATTGATCAATGATCTTCTTTCCTTTTATGAGAATTGTCACAAGGCTGATAATCCTCTCCATGGAACTTCAATCTTAGCCTTCCATTCCCTCTTACATTCTAGTCCTCCATTTCTCTCTTAAGAAATCTATTTAATAGAGGTTTTCCACCTTCATTTATCATCCACTTTCATGCTAAGTTTATGATGTCTAATTTCATACCCTTATGTTGTCCATTTGAGTAGAAAATTCTGAAGAACATCCATATTCATCCAATTGAGCAAATCCCTACATCACAATGGAGGTATAAATACACTTGTTCTTCATTGCTTGCATTTATTTTTGTTTATCTTCCATCATTTTGCTCTATCTTGAGTGTTCTCATTTTTATTAGAGTTTTTGGGTTTGATTTATTGCTAACTCATTGTGTGCAACTCACATAGGGGGTCACTTTGCAACAAATCCAAGAAATTCAATTTATGATAAGAGGACTATGAGTTATGAACCCACTAAATTGAGTTACCAAAATTAAATAATTTTTTATTTTTCAATTAATTAATAAATCAAAAATTTAATACATAAGGTTGAGGCCCTTTTTCTAACAAAAATATATGTGCAATCAATTTTGTTGTCTTTGATTAGATTAGACGAGTTAGTAAGCTTTATAATATATATGAAGAAATTACTCTAATTTATAATCTTTTTAATTTTCTTTTGGTTTCCTACACATTTCTTCTTTTCCTTTATGCAAAATAATTTTAGGTTAGATAAGGAGCCACCATATAATCATAAAGACAGATTTATAGATCACATAATCTTTCAACTATTGTTAGTCAAAGTAACTCTCTTGGAAACTAACACCATTTTCCTCCATCAATAAATAGATTTAGACATTAGTCTTTTCAATCTTGATTTTATAATTGTCCCATGACATAATTGTGGCATGGCACCTTCCAAACAATAAACATACCATGTGCAAGTGGGTTGGACAATTTAATAAAATATGCATTGATTTTTTTTGTGGATCGCTAGTTGGATAGACAAGGAATTAATGAAGCATGTATGGTGCACTAGAAATCAGATATGGCCGTACATACTCAATTTCCAAAGGTTTAAGAAAAGGAATCTGTTTGTATTCATTCATATTGACAACGTACAACAGATATTTTATGTTATTGTCTTGGGTGGAACAAGAAAATGCATAGCCAAGCGCCTTGCTGTAAAAGAAGGCAGATAGCAGATGGATATTTTATGTTATTGTCTTGGCTGGAACAGCAGCTCTGTAAATCTTTCTTCACAATTTAGAACTTGGGTGAGTAGTCTGGTGAATCGTGGTCTCTGGAAATAGCTGAAAAACTGTTCTTCAGCACATGCAATATGTATTTTGGGCTGAGTCTGTTTTTCTTGGTATTTGCAGCAATTGTATGTTGTGTCTTATTCTATGTAAATACAATTTATTGAACTTGGTATATGTTTGATATAAGTTTGTTAATGGTAGTATTTCAGCTGTCTTTTTTGACAATTTGTCTGTTGAGTTAATTATATCAATATCAAATAAATTATTTTAATAATATTATATCTTATTTTAAAATAAATAAATAAATTTGATGGAGAAAACTTGAATTACATAATTCACATGGAAGGATAGGAGGTTTTTCCATTGAGATGGATGGAGGATAGAAATAGTGTGTCCAGTTACATGTTCCACAACATAACATCTGATTCTGAATCAAATTCACACTCATGTGTGGAATACATCAACTTAAGATTAGCAAAGTAGGAATCTTCAAATATTGCCCTTCCATAATTTTCTATTGGAAAATAGGGCATTGTAGAAATGTCAATTGCATCATGTCCTACTATGCTTATATCATTTTGACTACTTCCTTCTACTTCACTAGCTCCCAGGAAAGAAGCTTCTACTTGTACTTGCACTTGCTCCATATCTCTAATCATTTCTTCTATGAAAAACTTATCTATTGGAGTCTCCATCCATCTTGAGGCATCATTATGATTATCCTCATATGAAATAGGGGTTTTAATTGCATTGCCTGTGAAATCTTCAACATTGGACATAAATGGTTTGTCTAGTTCCATCTTCCACATCATAATATCTGACCCCAAATTAGATTTGCATTCATATGTAGAATACATTAACCCAAGATTAGTAGAGCAAGAATCTTTAAATTTTCCCATTGCATAACTTTCTATTGGAATTCTTGAAAGAAATGAATGGGGCATTCTAGAAAGTTCAACAACATCATTTCTTGCTATGCCCAGATCATTCTGAATGCTTCCTTCTACTTCATCAATTCCTAAAAAAGAAGCTTGTACTTGTACTTGTACTTGCACTTTTTCCACATCTCTAGGCATTTCTTCTATGCTCAACATATTCATTGGAGTATCCATCTTGATTGAGGCATGATTATGATTATTCTCATATGAAAGCGGAAGTTTAATTGCATTTTCTATGAAAACTTGAAGGCTTTGTTGTGGGAGGATTACTTGTTTAGCCTGCACTTGTGCTTCGAGACTACAATTTTGATCACCAATGTTTTGGGTTTGTGTTGAGTTTTGAAGCTTCTTTTTAAAATGAGTTCTCCAGTAGTTCTTTATCTCATTGTCTGTTCGTCCTGGGATCCTTTCTGCTATTAGCAACCATCTGTAGAAGCACATCAATCTATTCAATACTAAAATAATGTAATATCTTTCTTATTGAGGTAATATAAATAAAATATGCTAACAAGTCTTAGAATTTGAATTAAAAACATAGATAAATATTAAATCATCCACCTATTACCCCACTGACCATGAAGGTCAATAATGATGCGTTCTTCTTGAGGAGTAATATTGCCACGCTTAATACCAGGACGAAGATAGTTTACCCATCTCAATCTACAACTTCTTCCACATCTTTGTAGCCCTATACAATGTGAAATGAATTGAGTTTATGATACATGACGTGACTTGAATAGATGTTGTAGTGTGCAATAAAAAGTAGAAACAAACATAAAAAATAGTCTTAAAGTAACAACTGTCATGATAAAAATTTAAGAGGTTAATCTATTATTTTAAGTAAACAAAGTAATTCATAAAATCAATTGAAGAAACACTAAGAAGACAAAGATTGCTAAACGTTTTACTCTCAACTTGAATTATTAGTAGCTCCCATGTTTCTCATCTTCTAATTTTCTACAACTATATAAAATGTACATCTAATGATGGGTTAATCTTTAGAATATAGTACTAGCACTTGCACTTATAGGAGGTTCAAGGATTATGCCAATATAAAATTATATATATGCTAATATGTTAGAGAGTGTGTGTTTGTGCATGGGTGCATATGGATGCATTGTGCTGCAAGTTCTAGTTGCATGTGGTTGGATTAAATAATTAATAATACATGCTAAACAATGGAATGAACTAAACATAGGAAAATTTAAAATTTAAAATTGGGTATTATCTAATTTTGAAATATTTGCATGCAAATTTAAAACATAAAGCAATACAAATGAAAAAGAAAAGTTGTCATTAAATTGGCAAAAAACACTGCAAATGGAAATAGAATGCTCTCATCTAGTTGAAAAATCAATATTTATCTAGATTTAACATGATAAGTGAGCTTTTGGAGGCTTTCACCTGATATTCTGGAAGCTTCTACCATTAAATGACAGCTGATTTACCATTTAACAGCAGCTGAAACTTATTTTCCGACAACTCAACAGTTGTTTGCAGGCAAAGCTTTTACCATTAAATGACAACTGATTTACCATTTAACAGCAGCTGAAACTTTTTTTCAACAACTCAACAGTTATTTGCAGACGTGAGACTTGTTTCAAGCTCAAATCTCACACTATATATAACCTATGTACTAATTAAAAATAAAATAACTCTTTTTAAAATCAGAGATAAGTGATTTAAATAACCTATTCATCTTGACTGCAAACTAACACGATAGTTTCACTGAGGATGGGGGCAAAATTCCTGAGAATCTATGAATATACCCTCAACTTTTGCAGGAAAAAAAAGGTTTGTACTGCATCTTGCCATAGACTCCACTGATATTTAAAATATGCAACAGAGATCATACAAGAGCTGCGTAGGTCAGAACAGAATGCGGTCGCAATCGTCAGCCACGATGAAAGCTAAATTAATTGTTAACTTGGAAAGATTAAAGTACATACACAGTGATGCGATTACAAACAGAGAAATAACAAGAAGAAAGAAACAAACACAGGAATAGCAACAACAAAGAAAATAAATTACTGATAATGGTGATAAGGAGGGAGTACCAGATTCCTTAGCTAATTTGCTCCAGCGGCGATCACCATGAAGTTTAATATAGCGTATGAGATGAATATCCTCCTCAAACGTCCATGGCCCCTTCTTTAACTTTCCTTTCCAACCCATCTCCAATATTCTACACACTCACCACTATCTTCTCTCCTCAACGTATTGATCAACAAAGTAAGACAATTTCAATGACAAAGCAAGAAATATATAATCCAATATTTATACGTGGGGCATTTCCCAGTCGTTCAATTTCTACCTCCTTTGCATGTAATGGTGAATACAAGCCGTGAATATGTAGACATCTAAGATAACAAATTCCATTAATTGTTGACCTAATGATCATCCCCGTTATCTTTCTTCCTGAAAACGAAAGAGAATGATTTAACGATGAAGAATCAGAAAAAAAGTCTTAGACGTTGGCCGTGGTAGCGATGGTGATTGTGATTGGTCTTTCAGAAAGTAACAAGAAAAATGCGTTTCAGAGTGGAGTGCCACAAAGATTCATCCAACCTGTTGGATTTGTATCTAAGATTTTGTGTTTTACTTACTTGGACCAAACTCTTTTGGTGGGATCACTTTTCAGTACATTAAAGTCAATTTGTATATCTAATTTTAGTCTCTATTCATTTTTTTTTTCATATGTTTTTTGTTTTTTTTTAACATCTCAATTTTAGTTTATATTCATATTCTCTTTGATCTTCCTCTAGGGGAGAGGGGTCAATAGTTGTGCGGGGTCCAATAGTCGTGCATTCAATTGTGATCATAATACCTAGTCTTACCACATATCTATACTATATATTGCAAATAAACAGTCTAAATATAAATTAAAAAATAACCAAATATTGATAAAAAATGGACCCATACTTGAACACATGAGAACCTTTAAATGTTATATTAAAAAAACATGAATACATTCATGAAGAAGTGAAATGAGTATTTTTTTGTCTCAAATAAAATATCACAACTATCCACTATAAGTGTGTAATTTAACAAATAAAATGCTCATTTAAACAAGTATTCTTATCATAGTGAAAAAATATTGTTCTAATGTGTACAACTATTGGGGTAGCAATGTACAAGCATTGGAGTATTTTATATTAATAGTTTGTCCTATCACAAATATTAAAGATGAGTACAATAAATACCATGTATTTTTTCATTAAATGTGAAGGATTTTCAAAAAGTTTTAGTGTTCAACTATTGGTCCATATGTGTTTGATATAAGTTGTGTTTTAAATAATTATGTGTTGTTTTTATAACAGCAAATAGTTTTTTTGTGTTCAACTATTGTTTCATATTTATTGAATATAAAAGCTAGAGATATCAAAGATTTATGGTTACCAATAGGTATTTGGTCCATTTATGTTACATATTATCATCTTTTAAATAAAAATATGATATTTTACAAGCAACAAATGGTATTTTTTTGTTCAACTACTGGGGTTTCTATGATTAAGTTTTGGTCGAATCTTTAAAAAGTCAAATTTTAGACACTTCTCAAAAGATGTGTTGATGCGGTGAGTTGCATGATGAGTCACACCTCCAAACCTTAGTTGTAGATAGATAAGAGGCTAGTCCACATGTCAAAAAAAAAATGAAGGTTCTACGATAGTCCAGTCAATTGCTAGATGTTGACGAAGTTAGCCCGCACGACTAAAAAATACATCAATAAAATAAATTAATGTCAACTCAAAAATAATGATCAAATTTGAAATGATTTTATTATTTAAGAGTTATTTTATTTTACTTTACAAGTATTTCATTAGTCTATTATATATTTTTATCTTATTTTTAATAGTTTCATTTTGATATCATTATATTAATGAAAAATAATAATTTCTTGACTAAATACAAATTAATTAATTTATTATATATATTTAATTTTTATTGTTAACATAGTAAAATAAATAAATATATATATATATATATATATATCTATAATTTATATTTATATGCTTTATTTCTATATTTAATTATTTTGGTTATGTGTTTACTTCATTTTTATTTGAAAAATTATTTTTGTTTACTTAAAGATTATGTTATTCTTTAAATATATGTTAATTAAACTTTTTGATTTTAATATATACACTTATTATTACTATATAATTTTTCCTTCATAATTAACATACCTATATTCAACAAAATTTAAGTAAAAAGCATCAAAAGTATTAAGTATCTAATTCTCTTTTCATCCTCATTTATCTTATATTTTATTTTATGTGTTATTCTTATTTTACATTCAAAGAGTGTTATAAAGAAGAAAAATATATTGTGCTATTGTTCTTGCAACTTATTCCTTGTTTCCTTGACTTTGTACTTTTTAGCTACCACACACACTCTTCACCTTTATCACTGCACTTCTTTTATTTAGTTTCAATATTTCTTGGCTTGGCTCATAGTCTCACATATTCTTATTCTTAAATACTAATTATTTTATATGTAAATGGTTGTCAAATTTAAATTAAAACATAAAAATTATAATTAGATCATTATGTCTCCTTGATGCCATTGTAGAACACTTCTATTGTAATAAAAAACTATTCAATTTCAAATTATATTATATTTGATTTGTGTTTGAAATTAAATATTTATTCAAAATTATTGATAAATATTTTTAGAAGAGTTATGAAACATAACTCCTTATTAAACAATTTATATATCTATTTTTTATTGTATCTATTTAGAATGATTTTATTTAAATTATTTTTTTAAGAGTGATTTTATTTACCCGAGTTAGTTTACTTTATTTCAGAACTATTTTATTTACTTAGTATCTATTTTATTTTATTTTTTGCTTGTTTCACATTAATATATATTTTCATATTTTGATGACTTTATATTTAAAAAAAAATCTAAGTTTTAAATAAGTGTTTATAGTTTTATCTTTTAAAAGTATATGTAAGTTGTGTTTTGATTCTTATATATAGATAGTAAGTGATATTTTTTAATATCATGTAAAATGTCTCTCCAATTGTTTAATTTTATATATATTTAAATAAAAATAAATATTTACAATATTTCATTATTAATTGTTGAGGTAGGAATATTAATGTATTTTTTAGATTTTATTAATTCTTAACAAATGAATGATGAGAGAAAAAAATTAAAATAAGTTGATTAGGTGTTCTAATGTACATTTTTCTTCAAATTTCTTTCAAAATACCAACATTACTTTATCTATCATTCTATTGAATAATGCTTGTGAAGTGTTATTATATTGATGTAAACTATTGGATTCATAATTCATTCTATCTTTTATATTCTATTCATTTTGCATGCATGCTTGTAGTCAATGAAAACATTATTTTCTACTAGAAATTGAAATTTGACACTTTCATTTTTTAATGATACATCCATTCAATCTAATTGAAAGGTCTTTTTTACATGTCTCAATAGAAAAGGTATATAAGTATTGGTTGTCACTTTACTTCCATAAGATAATAGTGGATGTTTACTAATACTATTGATAACTTTTTCCTATATAATTACATAATGACATAGTCATGATAGTAATCTCAAACTTTTTACATGAACATTTTCAAATAAATAATTTGTTTTTTCAAAAATCACAAAACATATTATTCTAACATTACTTTACACCAACATACATATTACACAATATATCTCTTATTTTTAATACACTTTAAAATTAATATATCATTTATCAATTCTACTTCCATATTTAATTTTAACATTTTCAATCTTCCTCCATACATCCTATTCTCATTAGTTAGATACCAATTCCAATTTGTTTTGATCCGTAGGATAATGACTGCATTAGAGAAACAACTGTTGCAAAAATTTCGCGATCCGTAGGATAATGACTGCTTTAGAGAAACAAGCGTTCCATGATTATGATCTGTGGAAATAAATTCTACCATACCTTTCAATAATAATCATATACAGGCTTTTGATATCATTAGTTCTTCGCCTATTTGATTTATATATATATATATATTTGATTTATATATATATATATATTTGATTTATATATATATATATATATATATATATATATATATATATATATCATTGTCCAAATGCTGTTGTTGCGGAGGAGATCGAATCCCTTTAATTTTGGATTCTTCACAGTCCAATTTCAATAAAGAAATTACCCCACATTTAATATTTAATATCTTATTTGGAATCCTCGTAGCTACATCTCTCTTTTGTAAAATGTTTCCAGGTTTAGATAGAAGTTATAACAATTCAAGTTAATTTACAAAATTAGAAATGGATATGTTGATGCTGATTATATTTATTGATTTTGTTATTTTAGTATATAGTGAGGTTATGTATGAAGAAAATTGTAATATTGTTATTCAAGTGATATTTTATCTATTATTTATGTCTTTATAATTAGAAGATCACTTCAAATAGCTTGTTTTCAACAAATAGAAATACCACATATAAATGTAACATTAAACTGTATCATATTTTGAAAATTTGAATTGGAGACTTCAAGCTTGGAATGCTCATTACACATAAAAATTAGATAAAGAATTATATAAAAATAAGAGGATACTTGTGATCATAGAACACGATATTTATATATAAGATTATGTAGGAGGGATTTTGTTCTATTAATTTTTACACACCATATTTTACATAATATTTAAAATGTTAAACTTTTTAGAAACAAAGCTCAAAATATTTTAATGGAGAGAAAAACAACTATTTAGGAGAAGACATAACAAGGGAATGTGGGCCCATCATGAGACATACGAATCTTATTTTAGCAAATGATAAAAAAATAAATTTAATTACCAATATTCTAGAAAATGATTATATTAGTTACATATATTTATAAAAGGAAACATATATTTATGTTAAATAGTATCTTGTGTGTACTAATAGTAAAAAAAATCAATCAATTTGTAGAGAGTGAAGCTCATTATAGGAGAAAAAATATTTGAAGAATAACATAGTTGATACTTTCACATATGCTGCACAATCTAGTTTGACAATTGATTACAATGGATATAATCAAACTACAAATCCATGCAAAGAAAAATATTTTGACATCACTATAAGATTACAACACTTCAAATCATGCAATAACATAAGAAAATAAAATAAAATAAAAATTGGTTACTTACAAAAAAAATAGTTATTGTGATGTCTAAAAAGAAAATAATGATAGAAGTTTGAATAAAATTAGTTGTTCCTCCTATTCTACATGAATAAAAAACATAGAGGTAGATTGCAATAAAGTAGAGTGAACCAAAATATTTTCATCCATGTTAAATTTTTTATTCAATTTAATAAGATTATAGGCTATTGTTTGAAATAGATAGCTACACCATTTTGTTACAATTTTTTTTTGTTATCTATTTCTATTTGAAAATACCTTTAAGTGGTCATTTTATTTCCTTTTTAGTAACATATGGAATAATATTGCATGAAATCATATCTTTGATATGTATAGGTGGTCATATGCAAAGATCCACAAGACAATGCACTCTTGATAAATTTATAAATGTGGACCTTGAAATTTTTTACTGTTGATAGAAATCATTACTCTTTCAATTTTCAAACCTTGTGATTCATGGATTGCTAAGGCCTATTCCATTTAAAGAGGATTATATCAACACCTACTACAATTTATTGGGATGATAAGCACATTTTTTGTGGGTTTGGTCCCAAGGTGGTCCTATGTAAAGATTTCAAATTGTATGAAAGAAAAGAATGTAATGTTTAGTAGGTTATTATTAATTTTGTATATAACTACTTCAAATTATCCTAGTACACTATTTACAAGACGTGCTCATACCTATTTACTAATGAAATTTGTATGATCAATATATAGTCTATAATGTCAAGAGTGAGCCTTGAAACAAGATTTTCCAATCTCCCAAGGTCTCAAGATTACTAGGTCTTAGATTTACAAGAATCAACTAGTGTTAAATGAAAAAATATAACAACGGGCTTGCTGGTGTTCTATGTGAAACAAAATACATAGTTTGAGAAGTTCAATTTAATGGAAAATATAATCTAAATCTACTCTAACTACTTGAAAAATAAAATATAAAAGTGAGAAAAAGATGTAGGTCAAGAAAGGTGGGTCTTATCAGGCTAACCAATCTTGCAACAATTACTCAAAACAAGAGGAAATTACAAACGACAACAAGAACCATAAAACAAAATTATTAATGCATTCAAGGTTTCTGATTACAGTTCATCAACACGTTACATTTATATATCAATATGCCCCCTTACAATAATTTTCTACACAACCCATACAATCCCTAATTCAATCTCTATAAATTTTCTCCGAGGTCTCCGTTCAACATGAACTCCCATTCTTTGTGCCCTTGTTTCACTATTCTCCCCACCAAAATGAAATCTTACATGACCGTTGGGATTCCATTATTTCCAATTCAAACATCCAACCTTGATCTTAGAGAAGATCTATGACTAACATATCATCCCACAATGCCACAACGACCTAGGTAGATGACCATGAGGTTGCGGTTTAATGAGTTCCCCGTAGTACGACATGCTTCCAAACACTTTGTCACGGGGTAGAGGTAATGGCCACCAGTCTCTCTCTAGTTACCATAATACCGTCAACTTGAGACTTAACCATTACGTGTCAGCGATAACTCTTGAGTTATCCCACCCCACGATACCGCGAGTCTAGAAAATGACTACTGCGAGCACAGTTAAAAACATAATGAAGTTATCCTACGATACCACAAGTCCAGAAAATGACTGCTACAAGAGTAAGGTTAAGAGCACAAATGAATAGAATAAGCCCTTCCAAAAGCAGTCTTTGATCCATAATGAATTTTACATAGTTCGATAATGCATTAAATCGATGCTACAATCCATCTATACACAAGAAAATCGAAAACTTGAAAGAAAATATTTACAAAAGGAAATTATAAATATTTTTGGGTGATGAGGATTTCCCATATGCATGAGATGCTCTTGCATAAAAAAACCCAGGTAAATCAAATGTTCCATGAGTGAAAAACTTAGGAACATTTTGGTGTGTTCAGGATAGGAATCCCAAACTTCACCAGGTCTTTTGCATTGATCCATTAAGCTTCATCAGCTGCATGGTCCTTCCATCTGACCAAATATTCCCAATACTCTCCCCTGGGCTTCTTTGCAATGTGTGAATCAACTACCTAATCCACCTCTTCCATTTTATTCTCAAGCAACTAAAGTGACCAATCTGGTGCATCCTATGAATTTGAGGAACCTGATGGAACCCCAAAATTTTTCTTGGTTCTATCATGAAAATTGTGAAAGGTCTGGTTTGGTCCTTTGTGTTTGATGTTGGTTTAATGTTCCCATCATCATGACAGGGTTTAATATTTGTAAAACTTTCAAATATTAACCTATAAGAAAACCCTTGGTCATTTTAATTTTACATTGACCTGTCTTTCTAGTTCTCGGTCGCTTAAGTTGTCATTTGTTCCATCAGAATCGTTGATTTACCAGCCCCTTGTCTTAGGTTGATGGGTTTCTCATGTCTTTCCTGGTATTAAAAGTTGAAGGCTTAATCTAAAGAAAATTTTAAAATCCTTAGCCTTCATTATGGGTCGATACCTCATTTACCTAGTCATGCCCCCTTTTTATGAATCACTTTTTTGGCATGTGTAGGATAAAGCTTTGTATGGGCCATTTGATCAATTGAATCAATCCTGACCATTCCCCGTACGCCTGTGTTGATTTATCATTTCTTATTTTATGCATACGGGCTAGCGGGCTTCAGCCACATGTAGGGTATAATGGTGGGCCCGATCCTTTTTGTAAGGATGACTGGCGTATTTTAAAGAGGATTGACGATTGATGGACTGATGACTTGGTCATATCTGTGCTGCTCCCCGCGAGCTCGTCTTGTTTCATTTTGCATTATTTTAATGGCACGGGCTAGCGGGCGATGGCCACATAGTAATTTCTAAATGTAAATCTGTTCCTTCATAGGGTGGTATAGGTTGTTCGAGGAGTGATCAACAGTATGTGGTGCAATACATGTTCTCATTTGGGCCTTTCCCTATGCCCCCATTCATCTACAATTGTATGAAGGGATAGTCTTTCGAGCTAGCAGGCAATGCAACACCTATCTATTCGTGATGACTGATTGGCTTTGATGATGAATTTTTTTTATGAAGGGATTGATTTCAATAGTCGATGACTGGTGACGTGGCTGAATCTTAGCCACTCCCCACCATCTCATGTGGGCCCTGACTGTGTCTTGTATCTTTTAACGGGCAAGCGGGTGTTCGCTATGTGGACTTTCTAATTGGGCTTGATGGGTTTCTAATGAAGATGGAATGCTTCCAAATCCGAAGGGATATTATTTATAAACTTCACTATTTTTGTTCTTTAAAGCGCATGCTTGAGATCTCAGTCATCAATTCTATCATCCTTTGATACGTGTGAAATGGGTGGTAATAAAGCATGGCAATGTATGAATTGATATTCTGAGATCGGATCTGGATCAATCCCCTTGATTCTTGACAAGGAGAAACACAAGTGAAATATTTCCAAGGGGCGAGTGGGTATTTCTGGAAAGATGGATTTTATTGATGCTAAGTGCTGAGTGGATGTTTATCTACTCAATTCTTTTCTATTTTAAAAGGGACATTAAAGCACAAGTAAAACTCAATTATGAATGGTTATACATGGTAATCGACCCATTGATGCATTTCTAAATCATGATCAACGGTCAGGATTAATGGGGATCAAGGTAAAATGTTGTTAGCCCATGCACACAAGCTTTATTTGAAGAATTAATTGTTGGAACACTTGCATGGATCGTTATAAGGAGGACTAATTGCCATACTCTTCATTCAAAAATTACATTGAGTTTGAGTCAGAAAACATAATTGGCTGGTATTTTCTGAGAAGATGAATAAGTCTGAGGAGTCTATTAGGCCAGTTCAGAGGTCTAGAATACTAAACTTTCTCGAGTCTGAAAAGAGTACTCAGGTGGAGGAAGATGATATGCAGGGAGCTCCTAATACACCAAAGGATAGAAGAGGATGCAAAATTTTTATGAAGTATGGTGTTAGGAGCAGTTACTGCCTAAGGAACCGAACAGTTTCAAAAGAATTAGTCAAGTTCAAAGGCAAGGAGTTGGTGGGATATGAAAAAAAGACAAATAAAAGGTGCAAGTATTGTAAGGTTTATCCAGGGAGGCTCAGTTATTCTAGTGAGCTCTCTTACAACCCTTTAGACAATGCGAGTGACACTAATTTAGAGGGTGATTATTATCCCCTCTCTCTGGTACCATCTGATGATTTCGATGAGGTGGTGGTGGCAGTTCCTCTAGTTCCACCATGAGCATGGCGTGGGCTAGTATCCTCTAAGGCTAATGACTCAGAGTGATGACTGTGTCCCATTTTTATTTTTGATGACACCATGGGGTGATCCCACAATAGTGGTTTACAATTTTTGGCCAAACTGGACACTAAAATTATTATTTTTAACTAAATCTTCACATTCGGGCACCTATAGCGGCTAAACCATGACGAACTTGAAGATGATGTAAACTAGAGTCTCGTCACATTTTTTCTATAGATTCTAAAAATATTTATTTCAATTTTTTTGGAATTAGATTGCACTTGTTTTTCCATCTCCCATGAAAATTGGTTTTTTTTCTTCAGAAAACAACATTTTTAAAAAGTGACGCACACTGTATAATGCATAATTTTTTTTCCATGAAGGATAAAATTCTAATTCTTTTAAATTTAGATTTGTAACTCCGATATCTAGTTCTTCCACTTGGTTAGATAGTTTTTTATTGAATATTTTTTCTTTAATCAAGTTTCAAAGTCAAATCAATTACAATTCAGTTATAGTGCAACCGTATAACGTGTAACGTTTTTTGTATATATCAAAATTCAATTTTTTTTATTGTTGGATCAAAGAATTCAATATCTGGTGCACTCATATTTTTCAATTTTTTTTTTTGATAATCTACTATTTTTCCACATGTGCAAAACAAAGACCTTCATTTTTGATGAAAAACCTATGTTTAATAAAACTAAAAAAAAAAATACATAATAAAACCAAAACATATTAAAATTATATTCGTTGGATAGCTCGTTCTGAGGACTACCATAATCATTTGAATTTTTTTTAAATGAATTCATTTGATCCCCCAAAAGGTAAATCAAAAGTGATTTTTTATCAACATTTTGATAGGTGTAAAGGAGACTCATTTATAGGTATCGTCTAAAACTAGCGAGGTTCTATCCAAGGGGGTTTGATCTAAGGTGGTTTGATCAAACCCTCTTCAATTGGAATCCTTAAAATGGAACTTTTAAAGGCTTAAATCATTATATTCTCTAAAAATATGTGATTTCAACAAAAATCAGTTCCTCTCAGAAATTGTAAACTAGCTTTTTGGGATCACCCCATGGCCCCTTTGTCAGGATTGTCCTATTCAACGTTCATGTGATTTCTTGTTTCTAGTGCTGATGTGAAATTTTATTGGGTTGGTGTATAGGAGAGGTGCCGAGCTTCCTAGCACTGGGATATACACATGTTTTTGCTAGGGCTGCTAGTGGAGAATCTCCTTTGATCGACAAAAATGAGGAGCTGGCGTGTCTACATGCAGGTCATGTAGATGTTGGTCTTTTACTCTTCCATGATGGAATGCAACCGAATTGGGATGCCTCAAAATTTGGTGTAGATGATATCAAAATGAAATGAAATGTAAATGTAATTGAGCTCGATGCTTGTCGCTCCCTTGTTCTATAAAGGGGATTTCTGGGCTCATTACATGGGTCAAAATTTTGAGTTTCAATAGGGTTTCGGGTGAATGCTTATCTCAGAAAAGGGCATCTCAAATAGGATAGGGGTAAATAGGCTGGTAAATGGTCTTGGGGAATGATATAATTTATGTAACAATCTTAAATTAGTTTTATACAAACTACTGATGTAGAAGCGAATCTTTGTTTGGAAACAAACACTCTCCTATGTATATTTCTTACAAGTTATGAATGAAAATGCTAATGGTTTTTTCATTTGTCTTCAAATAGTTATGTTTGAATGTGTTATCTTGTTCTCTACTTTAACTCAAGGAGTTGATTAAAATGATTGAAGAGGGTATAAACTTTGCATGAAATTGCTTAGGATTGCTAAGTAATGAATGTTTCTTTTGGGCATTTTTGAGTTTTCATAGCCTACAAAGCAGTATGAGGGTAGTTCATCTACTTTTGGAATTTTTTAGTTTGTATATTATAGATTCTTACATATTTGACTCCGTTGCCCCAATTATTTAGACACTAGCCGATTTATCTCTAAAATTTGGCATGGAAAATGAGAACATAGCACACCTAGCCTTGAACTTGAAATAAGAACAATACTCTTTTAAAATCCCCGTTAAATGAATTGTGTGTGGAATGGAGATATTCTAATTCATAGAAAATAAATAATCATTCACTTGAAGGACATGCCAAGTCTTCAGTGGGATGAGTTTATTTGCACTCAACTATGAATCTATCTATTATTAATTTGATATATCTCATGCTGATGTAATTTGGGATTACCCTCCCTAGTTTAACAGAGCCAAAAGTGAAAGAGTCGGATCAAAAAATCCTAAACTCGTTGTATTGGCCACTAACCTTTCAATTTATTCATTATAAGAAGTGGCAACTCTTTAGAGAATTTTCAAGTTTTTTTGGAAAAATCACCAACAAAACCAACATCTTCCTCTTCATGATACATATATAGATTTGTAACACTAAATATTGGGGAAATATCCACTCCATCTGGAAGTTCAATCTTATATGCATTTGATGAAAAATTCCTTAAGATCCTACAAGGACCAATCTTCTTCCACTTTAATTTATTATATGTTCCTTGTGGGAACCTTTCCTTTCTCAAATGTACCATTACCAGATCACCAACCTAGAATTCTTGTAACTTCACTGTACATCAACATTCTCCTTATACTTCTTGTCACTTTTCTCCAAATTCTCTCTCACTTCCTTATGCAACTCCTGAATATATGCAAAATATTTTGCAACAACATTCCTTCTCCTCAAGTCTGTACCGTCCCTCAATTCATCTACTCCCCTTGGATTGTATCCATACACGATATGAAATGAACTCTTTCTTGCACTTCTATTAATGCAATTATTGTAGGAAACTCTACCTGTGGCAACACCAAATCCCATTGGCTAGGCTTATCACCTACCAGAGATCTCAATAGATTACCTAAACTCTTGTTCACCACTTTAGTTTGACCATAAGTCTACTGATGGTAGGTTGAACTGAACCCCAACTGTGTTCCCATTTTCTTCCACAAAGTACACCAAAAATGATCAAAAAACTTAGTATTCTTATCTAAGACAATACTCTTTGGTTTTAAACCATGCAACCAAACTACCTCTTTGAAAAAGAAATTAGCTATATGTGAAGCATCACTAGACTTTTGAAAAGGAATAAAATGAACAATTTTTGAAAACCTATCCACCACAACATAAATAGAATCATTACGTCTTTGTGTACATGGAAATCCCAAAACAAAATCCATGCTAATGCATTCCCATATCCTTTTTGGTATAGGTAGTGGTCGATACAATCCTGTATTCTACCTCACTCCTTTGGCATGTTGACACATTCTACAACCCTGCACTATCCTCTTCACAATTGCACTCATTCCTTCCCAATAATAGCTCTTTGTTAGCTATGACAACATATTATCCATGCCAAAATGTCCACTCAGACCTCCACTATGCTTTTCTCTCAACAAATTCTCCCTCATGGATCCTCAAGGTATACATAACCCCTTCCCTTTGAACAAGTTCTCCTGAATAAAATAATCCAACCATGGAGTTCTATCTACCCCCATCAGGTTCTTACAAGCTTCCCAAGCTTCCCTGAAATCAACATCATTTTCATACAATTCACCCATAGAATCAAACCCAATAACGCTCACTCTCATTTCATTCAACAACAAACATTTGGACTACTCAAGGCATCATTAATCCTATTTGATTTCCCACTTCTATGCTTTAAAAAAATTTAATAAGTTTGAAGAAACTCAACCTATTTCAGATTTCTTTGATTCAACTTACCTTGGCTATGGATGAACTACAAATCCTGATGATCTGTGTACCAAAAAAATTCCTTGGGTAGAAAATAATGCCTCCATCTCTTAAGCACTTGTACAATTATATAAATTATTGATCATGGGTCTTCCCTCTTGACTCAAAACACCTCCTATTGCTATCCCACTTGCATCAAAATCAACCTGAAATACCTTTCAAAAATATGGAAGTGCTAATATAGGCTGCTTCGTCACCTTTGCCTTCAAAATATTAAAACTCCTTTTTGCTGGTGTTATCCACACAAACTCTCTTCTAGTACCCTTAATTTTTTTTGTTAGTGGGGCACAAATATCATTGAAATTTCTTATGAACTTCCTGTAGAAGCTCGCCAAGCCATAGAAACTAATGGCTTCAAACATACTTCTTGGTAAAGGCCAATCAATGATTTCTTTCACTATCTCTTGGTCCATTTTTAGACCAGTACTAGACACCTCAAAACCCAAATACACAAGTTCTTCTTTCATAAACTACACTTGTTTAGATTAACCAACAACTTTTATTCTCTCAATCTTTGCAAAACTAAGTAAATATGCTGCAAGTGCTCTTCTTTTGTCTTACTAAAAATCAAAATATCATCCAAATACACAATTAAAAACTTATGAAGATATGGTTTCAAAACTTCATTCATCAGCCTCATGAAAGTACTTGGAGCATTTTTCAGCCCAAAAGGCATCACCAACCATTCATATAATCCATCTTTTGTCTTGAAGGTTATCTTCCACTCATCTCCTTCTCTTATCCTTATCTTATGATAACCACTCTTAAAATTAGTTTTTGTGAAGTATTTAGCTCCACTCAAGCAATTCATCAGATAATCCATTCCCAGCAATGGAAACCTATATTTAACTATCATCTTATTTATAGCTTTGGAGTCTGTACACATGCACCATTCTCCACCTTTCTTTGGTGTCAACACTGCTGGAATCACATAGAGACTCAAACTTTCTCTAATCAATCCCTTATCTAATAACTCCTACACTTTCCTATTAATCTCCTCATTCTCAATAGGTGTCATCCTATAAGGTGCTTTGTTAGGAAAACTAGCCCTTGGAATCAAATCCATACAATGAGTAATATCCCTCATTGGTGGAAATCCATTGGGTAACTCATCCAACAAAATATTTTCATATTTTCCTATTATTTCCTGAATTTCACCTGGCAGCTCTTCCTTTTTTTCTTTTTCCTTATTTCCTGCAGGTTTGGGAATAATGGAAAAACAAGCCTTATCCTTTCTAAGATCTCTTAGAAATTGTTTCCCACTAACCAAGCATACCCTTGGTGTACCGCCACTCTCCTCTTTCAGATCATTCAAAGAATTAAAAATATACTCTTTCCCATCCTTCTTGATGGTGTACTTATTTAATTTTACATCATGGAAAACTTATTTATCATACTACCATAGTTTTCCAAAAAGAATATGATAGACATCCATTGACATCATATCAAACATAATTTCATCTTTATAGTTACCAGTTTGAAAACTTACTAGACATTGTTCATTCACCAACAAATGATGCTCCTTCTGCAACCATGAAACTCTATATAGATTAGGATGTTTTATCCTCTTCATCTT
The DNA here is from genome assembly GCA_007115665.2 of Sequoiadendron giganteum. Taxonomy (NCBI): domain Eukaryota; kingdom Viridiplantae; phylum Streptophyta; class Pinopsida; order Cupressales; family Cupressaceae; genus Sequoiadendron; species Sequoiadendron giganteum. Next base: position 568,784,770 of record CM021103.1, on the reverse strand, counting down.
CAAATTATCCACCATTTCTTTAGAGACTATGTTGTCTGTACTACCACTATCTAGTATCACCTTGCAATATTTTCCATCCACCTTACACCTAGTCCTAAATAGATTTCTCCTTTGCATTGGTTCTGGTTTCTCTTTCTTAAGACTCAACAAATTCTACGTAGCATCAAGGACTCCCCATCTTCAGGATCTTCTCCATTCCTTGTCGTACTCATCACATCATCTTTTGCTTGTGCCACATGCACTCTGGCTTCATTTCCTTTTCCTCCATCTATCTAGATTTGTGGACATTCAAAAACCCTGTGTCCCACTTCTCCACATTGGAAACATGTTCCATTGAAGCCTCTTCCTCGACCTCTTCGAAAGAATCCTCTCACAAGAATTCTCTCCTCTCCCTTTGAAGGAGTCTCTTCCTCTTTTACTTGGCACACTTTCTTGAGATGTGCTAGTATCCTCTTGATGGATCCGACTGCCTCTGCCACTACTAAATTGTCCTCTTCCACGAGAGAATCAACCTCTACCCCTAGAGTTATTTTGTTGCCTCTTCGCAATATTTTCTTCCACCTTTAGTGCATAATGATATGCCTCTTCAACATTGGTTACTCTGACCAGACTCATGAATCTCATCCTAAATGGGATTATGCAGCCCATTCATATACCTAGATACATTTTCTAGGTCATCTTCCATGTGTCCTCCTCTTATGATCAAATTATAGAATTCTTCTATGTACTCTTGTACACTTTTCCCCCTTTTCTTTAAATTTTGAAACTTTTTGAACATATTCATCTGATAACCTGCAACCAAATTTTTTCCCTTCAACTTGGCTAACATCCTCTCCCATGTTCCAATTTTATCCTTGCCTCTTCTTTGTCTTTTAGTCTGTACATGATCCCAACATATGGAAGCATGCCCTCTTAGCTTTGTGCAAGAAAATTTCACCCTTTGTGGGTCTTCTATAGATTCCAAGTCAAAATACTTTTCCATCTCTAAGATCCAATCAATTAGATCTTCTGAATTCAAACTCCCATTATAGGAAGGAGGGTCCATTCGGGGTTTGCTATTTATTCTGGCCATAGCTCCCTTAGAAATATCACATTCTCATCATCACCATCCACAAAAATTTGGGGGGTTTCTTCTCCTTCTTCTACCTCATCTTCACTGACATATTCTACATGTGCTTCTCTTCTTTGTGCCAATTCCACAACATCCATCCTTATTGTAATTCCTCTCAACATCTACTTGACAACCACTAGGTTATCATTCTATAGACCTCTCTAGCCACGTCCTCGTTGAGCCATGTTTACACCCTCTAGAGTTGTAGGTCTTCTTTCTTCTCAATCTACCTACAACACAACCTCTAGGGCCTCCTCTCAAAATGATCGAAACCTACTTTGGGTTTTCTCTCAACCCAACCAAAACCCACTCTGGTACCAATTGATGCAGGTCAAGAAAGGTGGGCCTTATCAGGCTAACTGATCTTGCAACAATTAATCAAAAGAAGAGAAAATTACAAATGACAACAAGAACCACAAAACATAATTATTAATGCATTCAAGGTTTCCGATTATAGTTCATCAACACATTATATTTATATGTCAATATGCCCCCTTACAAGAATCTACTACACAACCCGTACAATCCCCAATTCAATCTCATCAAATTTTCCTCAACCTCTGTTTAGTGTGAAATCCCGTTCTTTGTATCCCTCGTCTCACTATTCTCCCCACTAAAATCAAATCTTACATGACCATTGGGATTCCATTATTTCCAATTCAAATATTCGCCCTTGATCTTAGAGAAAATTTACAATTAACATATCATCTCGCAATGTCATGACAACCTAGGTAGATGACCATGGGGTTGTGGTTTAATGCATTCCCCGCAGTACTCCATGCTTCCAAATTCTCTTCCATGGGGTAGTAGTAATGACCATCAATCTCTCTCTAGTTATTTCAATTTCATCGGTTCAAGACTTAACCATTGCGGGTCAGAGATAACTCTCGAGTTATCTTTCGATACTACGAGTCCAAAAAATGACTATTATGAGAGCACAATTAAGAGCACAATGAAGTTATCCCATGATACCACAAGTCCAAAAAAGGACTGCTATGGGAGTGCAGTTAAGATAACAAATGAATAGAATAAGCCCCGCCAAAAGCACTCTTTGATCTGCAATGAATTTCACATAGTTCGACAATACATTAAATCAATGCTCCAATCCATTTCCACACAAGGGAATCCAAAAATTGAAAGAAAATTATATTTATAAAAGGAAATTATAGATATTTTTGGGTGATGAGGATTTCCCATATGCTCAAGATTCTCTTGCATTAGAAAATAAGATAATAAGGAAGGAAGAGATAAAAAAAGGGAAAGAGAAGAAGGAAGAAACCTATAGTCAAGAAGCACAATAATTGTCACAAGAGAGTAATATTTACAAAAATAACAATAACAGTGTATGCCAAGTGTATTTTTAGTTAAACAAATGACATACCCTATGAAAGATTCTAAGAAAAAATAAATTTTATAATTCTATTGTAAATAAAGAAAGAAAAGACATCATCACCATATTACATGCAAATATAATAGCAATTGTATTTAGAAATATAACAAGGGGTGAACCCACAAAAGTGGTTTACAATTTGAGTGAGGAAGGAAAACTTCCAAAAATCTCACCCATGCAATTTTTTTTTTGTTTTGAGGGGTTTGAGCGAACTCAATGTTCGAACGAACCCAAAAGGGGTTCACTCGAACCAAGGTTTGAGCGAACCCCTTTGCATGTGGGAACCCACTTTTCCTATTGTGGAAAGGGGATTCGATCGAACCCCCCTTTTCCCACCTTCCCACCCTCTGACACAAAAAGACTCTATATTTTTGCCCTTAGAAGCTCGGGTTGAGGATGAAAATGGAGGAGAATTCACATAACCAATTGGAATACGATAGTCCTTGGAATGAGCTATCCAACGAATATAATTTCAATATGTTTTGATTTTTCTATGTATGTGGTTTTTTAGAATTATTAAACATAGGTTTTCCACTGAAAATCGAGTTCTCTATTTTGCACATGTGGAAAAATAGCAGATTATCAAAATAAATTTTTAAAAAATATGTTCGGGCTGGGTATTGATGTCCTTGATCCATTAAAAAAAATAAAATTTAATTTTGATACATACAAAAAAAGTTATGTTGTATACGGTCCGCCTATGTTTGAATTGTAATTGGTTTGACTTCAAAAATTGATTAAGGAAAAAATATTCGATAAAACACTATAAAACCAACTTAAAGTGCTAGATATTGTAGTTAAATCTAAATTTGAAAAAAATAGAATTTTATCCTTCATACAAAAAAAGTTATGTTGTATACGGTGAGCATCACTCCTTAAAACTGTTGTTTTAAAAAAAAAAACTAGTTTTTGAAGGAGATGGAAAAATAAGTGCAATTTGATTCCAAAAAAAGGGGAAAAAATACATTTAGAATCTATAAACAAAACATCACAAATCACTAGTTTTCATTATCTTCAAATTCCTCACAGTTTAGCCGCTATAGGAGCCCGAAAGTGAAGATTTAGTTAAAACAAATTAGTTCGGTGTCCAGTTTGCCCAAAAATTGTAAACAAGTATTGTGGGATCACCTGTAACTTATTAAGCTCAAATTTGGGTATGTTTATAAGAATTATTATTCTAAATATGATCTTTACATTTACAAATCATATAATTTCTTATACAATCTATAAAATATGTCTTACCATTCACATGTGCGACTAAAGAATAATGCCCCTTTCTTTTCTAATTCATGGTAATTCTATATTACCTTCCATTAAAAATTAGTTAATTCCTTTTTTTTCTTTTTTCTTTTAATAATGAAAGCCCAAGAAGTGTCCATATTGTTTATATTACTTCAAACCTTGTGAGAGAGATCTTGTCCAAAGTGTGTTGTCAAACCATGAAAAATCACATGTTGATAGCATGGTATGGGGAATGCATATTATGTGAGGATGATACTTAGTAATTAGAAGGGAATTGAATAAAAAAAGAAAGAAATAGGATACCCATACCTTCCGTACTATATTTTGGATCTCTAAGTAAAACACACCATGCTTGTATTGAATTCTTCATTGGTAAAATCATCCATGCATGGGTTTTGAAACAAACTTGCCATTAGAATCCTATAAAATAGAGGTCACCGAATTAAATTCATACATTTAATCATCAAATCAAAACAAAAACATTATTTCAACATCTAAAGGTGTTCAAAAAGTAGAGATTAGGTTACAAGAGGACGCACATGTAGAAAATAAGTGAATTTTATTTTCCAAGGTAGGCTTAATAGGGCCTAGATTGGGAAAAGTGGTTTGGACACCCATTAGGATGTCATTATTTCCAAGTTTGAACATCAAATTCTAGCTCATGGAATGTAGGTTTCACTTGTTCATTATAGGAAATTTGATGCAAGAAGGGACATGTGTCACATTGTGGTTGGATATTCAAAATTAACTAGGAAACATATGGAAATATATTGTTAATGACAAATGGCATTGATATAGAAAATAGGAAGAGAGAGCAAAAACACTAAAGGTAGAAATTTAAATAGATATCTAATAAAATGTTTATGATGATTCCCAAATAGGAATAAACTAGAAAAGATGAGAAAAAATTAAATGGACCCTTAATTCTATAAGAAAATAGGAAAATTTTGTAAACAACATAATCCTAATGGTGAATCTCTATGAGAATTATTAAAAAAATGATTACAATCCAAAATATCCTCCTAAAGGGGAAATATTAAATAAAATAAAATAATGACATAGGCAACACTATTTATACATGAATCACATAAAACCTAGAACAAAGAAGAACTATGTTATGATAATAAATCATGTGTGCATGTGATTTATTTACTCCATTCAAAGTCAACCAAGATTAGCATCTTGACAAAGAAAAAATGGACTAGAAGGATAACTACTACATGAATATGTCAGTCATTGCTTCATTGCTAACTAAGAATTTGAATCTGTGATGTAGATACATCTAGTCCTATCAAAGCATAGCTCAAATACTAGATAAAAATATGTAGCATGCAAATATAATGAAATTACTTTGAAAGGATTGAGTTTATTTATATTTTTTCTCAATGCCAAGCTATAAATATTAGAGTCTAGATTTAGGAATATCATTGGCATGTAAGGGGATCAATCAGAAAATAATAAACCTAATCACTTAAAGCCATAAATGTAAGGGGATAAATGTTTGAGGGCAGTCATTTTTGTTGTTATTTTAAGTGTGTGCAAGGTTATTCCAAAGTGTTTGAATTGGCTTTGAGGTCTGAGAAGGTGTGGAGCATAGTTTTTCAATAAGCCCTAGGGTATATTGTGAAAAGTGAGGGCTTTAGTGTTTGGGGTGTTGCAGGGCCTATCTTGCCCTAAAATTTGTGGATGAGGTCTTTCCTCTGGCAGGTGAGTGCTACCCAATCAAGTTTTGGGTGAAATAAAAAATTTAAAACATATTTTCTTTGTAAATGTCGCCTAATTGAGACCTTGGATAGTGTTGTTTTCAAGATTTTAGCAAGTTGCTCCAAAGGAGTCTTAGGTGGAATTGAGGTATGTTAGAGATGACCTAGATTGCATCAATTTATATGAGGCAGATGTTGCCCCTACCTTGTCAACCCTACGGAATTGGCAAGCCAGTGAGCTCACTAGCTTTCCAAGCTCACTAGCCTGCCAATTCGGTAGGATTGACAAGGTAGGGGCAGTAAAATATTCCTTTCTACAATTATATTAGACATTATTTCATTCTTTGTCATAAATCCATATGCTTTTCCTTGAAGACAACTTTAAATGTAAACCATGAAGCATTACAACTAATTTTAAATGTAATATACACATTTAATTGAGGCATATATTAAGGAATATACACATTTGCATGTATTTATTTCTCATAATTTTTGTATATCAAAAAATACACTAAGTCAATGAAAAATATTACAATAGTGATGGAAGAAAATCTTGAAAATCTTCCCATTTATCAATACTTGTAGCAATACATGCAAGGAAATAATCCTCCCATTTGCAGCCTAGATCATGAAATACATTGTACAAGAAGAAACAAAAGGAGTTGTTGCCCAGTTTATTTTCTCCAATCCACCTCAGGTGGCCCAATTATTTGCATTCCAAAATCATTCAAAACATGTACATCCCCTACTCCCTAGGAAACACATGGGTAGTAGCCTCTCCGTGGTTGTGTACTCTCATAGGAATTTGGTCCACAAAAAACCTGCAAAAGCCTATCAATCTTAGACATGGACTCGCATAAAAATAATTAAAAGAGAAATAACTAAATCATTTCATTCATACACCTGACGAGACCTACTATCACCTTCATGCATGCTAGATAAGGAGGTCGATTGAAGGTCCTACAATGGTGATGTGGCCCATCTTTCGCTACTTTCTCATCTCTCGATGATCCTACGTATAAATTTCAAATATATCACTGACATAATTAACATAAAACATGTAGCATATAATAATCTAAGAAATCTATGAGATGGAAAAGAAAGAGAAGATTGACAACTAGAAAATGCACCAGCAACCAATGTTTCTCATACCACTGAACACTTGCACCAACAACCAATGTTGTTCTTTTCTTAAAGTTTGACAAACTTTAGTATTACCTATAGTCACAAAATGATCAATAACAGTTGTAAATGCATATGAAATCAAACACTAATAGGGAATATGGTGCAGAGCACATTGTCCTCCATTTTTTGAGTTGAGTCTAGTTAGGATGAATGAGTAAAGATGTTGTCAAATAAGATTTGAAAGTCATTTAATATGGTAAACTGACCCATTCATCTCATTTTGGCCACTGTAACTTGAGGAATGAGTATACAACATCAATAAACTAGTGTGGGAATGTGGAATTTGTGTAGGGGAGGTTGGGTGTTCTTTTCAACATAAAGCCCTAAAGTGAAAATTAGTGTTTTCAAAGTGAAATAGTGAGGTTTTGAGATAGTAAAGTGTGTAAAACGGTTGGGAAGCATTATTTATTGATGAATTAAGTTTGGGCAGAAGTATTTAGACCTATTTGAGGTATTGGAAAGTTTTGGTGAGGGTTGGATGTGTGATTTTCAATAAGCCCTAGGTTATTTGGCTTAAACGGAGGGTTTTGTGATTTGGTTCTTGGGTGAATGATTTTTTGATGGTAAATTGTGGATTATTTGGTTTGAACACATGTAGAAGGATTCCCAATTGAATTCTAAGTGAAAGGGAAATCTTAAAGTAGAATCCCTTTCAAAAAGTGACCTAATTTGGCCCTAATTGAGTGGTTTGAGTGGACAAATGATAAGAAACTTGGGGAAAACAAATATATTCTATCCTTTTGAGTTTTTTTAGGTATTTTATGAAGTATTGGAAGTATTGGTTGGGTTAGGAAAGCCCTGGAAGATTGTTTTCCAATAAACCCCCATGTAAAGAGCAAGAAATGAGGGTATCATGGTAGGGTGGTTTGGGAAACGTGTCTCTACAAAGTAATTGTGGAATTTGGGGTTTTATTGGCTAGTGAGTGCTAAAAAATCTAAATTTGGATGGAAAAGAGTTTTTAAGGTATAGGTCCTTTGGAAAAGTGACCTATTTGGGGGTCTAAAATGGTGAAAACGCCTAATTTCAAGGTGTTGGTCCAAAAGAGTGATACTCTCATTTGAGATATGTTTGGAATGAGCATAATGGGTATCTAAAACCCTAAATATTTTGTGTTTTTTTTAAGAGGGTTGATAGTTATGCCCTAGTTTTTGTGTTTGGACACGTACAAGGAAACTAGGTTGAAATCGTGAAGAGTTGATGAAAAAGGGTTGTTAGGGAAAAATGTTGGTTTGAGTTGGATGAAATTGTGTTTGTAATTGGTTAACCTCCTTGTTATTGATCAGAATACCGAATTAAACGTGGTCAATAAAGAGTAGTGCATATAACCATCATTTTACATATCTACATTAATGCAATTTTACAAAGCCTTATACAATCAAACTTAAACGCTTGAAAGAAAGAAATGATCAATAACATGAATTTAAAAATTCAATGTGCATACTTACAAATCAATCTAGGGAACCATCTGGGTCTAATCTACTCTTTATTATGTCAAGTATTGTCTCATGGTCAGACTCATGCACTTTCCAGAAGTTCTTATTCATAGGCCTGCCCTTATATTTGATCAAATGAACGTTGGTGGCGATGACAAGGTTCAAGTAGTGAAGAATATTTTGATGCATGTCAAAGTCCTCAAAAAACCAAATTGCAACATTCTTAGCTGGGTACCTTCGAAGCCATGTTCGAGTAACAACCACCGAACCTATAGGATATTCTATGTTTTCTCCATCTATAACTGGGGCCTCCAGTTTATTTTTGGCCTCAATATGACATAGGAAATAATTTGTACCCTCTTCATTTTCTTCATCTGCAATCACCGCATAAACATGCCCTACATTGATATTTTCATCTTGTTAGATGTATTTACTGAATATCATAATAAAACTTGTAAGTAAGATATATTACCTAGTTCTAGTAGGTCCGATGCATGATCAAAGTCAATGTATGATTCCATCTCCGTGATTTGTAGAGCTTTTGAGAGTTGATAGGTGTCAAGTGGGGTTAGAATTCTTATAGACCATTCATCAACCCACTCTGTTGACTTGCAATCATTCCATGCTTGAAGTTTACATGAAAAACAAAAGCATGCCATCTTTCGAGTATTGATAGTCCATGTACCTGCAGTGGAGCTTCTAAAAGAGTGTAGCTCACTCAATCCTATTAGTGTACAAAAATCCTCATAATTTGCAATGTTAGTATCATCTATTAAATAAAAAAATCTACGAACTAAAGAATTACCTTCACTACCTGGACCCATTGCACCATTGCACCACTGAACAATTGATCTTGCATCTGTCAACTTTACACTGTCTACGTACTTTAACTCTTCTCGTGCTAGGGCTATTTTGATACATGCACCTACTCCATCATGCTCCCCCTTTCCATGCCCGGCCTTTGAGAAGTTCCACATATGCTGAACACCACTGATCCTATGCATCCTACTCAACCAATAAAACATTTTAACATTCTTTAATTGTGATGTACAATTATCTGACCATATGATATGCTGACTAAATGATATGCCCCTAATAGCCAGATCAACATAGAATATCTGAAAGCAACCTTGCACAAACTCTATAGAAAGTGTGCGATCATCACTGATGTAAAAGTGATACTCTCAATAATTTCCTATTTTCCTCTCTACTATCATTTGCATGAATGAATGCTATATGCAAAAATATAGAAACCTGCGTGGAGTTGTAGTATTGTGATTGCACCTCGTTCTATGGTTGTAGTGTGTAGTTCTCAGTGAAGTCGACAATTGAAACGATGGTACAAACTGGAAATGTGTCCTTGCATAACTTGAACTATGAGTCCAACCATTGTGCTCTGTGTGTATGCCTTGCATACTCATAGACCACTTGATCATGGAAAATTCTCATAAACTGCTACACTAGAATCTTATCACTGACCAATTCACACTTCTTTACTTCTTTCCCATCTTCTAGACTGTATGCCACTGTCTTATATTTTCCAAATTCCACAATTCTGTCTCCAATTCTTTGTGTACTAGCCATGTGTTGGAAAATTGGAAAATGTTGCATGCCACCACAATGATCACATGTGCCATCCAAACATGACTTGTAAAAAATTTGACCATCCTCTCTTTCACATAAAATGGAAGATAACAATTTCCTTGACGATTTAGGTGGAGGCATTATGTTACATTCCTGCAAAACATTGTCAGTATGCATATCTACACATATACGTTGATAAACATCATAATGGTTAGAAAACTCAATATGAACCCTAAAACAAAAATTAGTGCATGTGTGATTTATTTTGAAATAAAAAGGCTTTAGCATTTCAAAATACCTTTGACATATTTTAATTTCATGAAACTTTTGTACAAAATCAGCAAAAATTGGGTTTGAGTGGTATCCAAATAATGCTTTGGATGTGGCTCATGGATTTTACTACCAATTCTCCTTCTTACAACATCTCTTTGATTAGGAGAGGTCCTTGCGTTATCCTTCCATTAATTCACTATTAAAGATCTCAAGCCTTGAGCAATTCTTGTATCTTTCTGTGGCACTCTACTCGAGAATGCCCATAACTCATTGCTATTTGGATCCTCCACTCTTTCACACCTTCTTTTGGCTCTCATTAGAGATGATCTACTTATTTTCAAAGACTTACTTGCCTGTGTAAGGTTCACCTTGTTCCTTGTTTGACTGCTTAACAATTTTGTTGTCATCACACATCGTGTGGCACAACTATCCTTCGTGCGTGAGGTAGAACCCACACTCTCGTATGCACTCATCAAGTTATTTACAATGGAATTTTCACTTGAGTCATTCAAAAATCTTAGCCCAAGAGCCTTCATGGTGGGCCTAAATTTGAGTTGCCTCATCATTTCAATAAATAGTTGGCATCTTCCACACTCACTTAGCTTCACAAAAAATAAACTCCATATCCTCTATGCATATCTTTGACATGTACATTTTGGAATCTTATTAGGCATCCATTTTAAAACATTGGAATCAATATCAATAAAAAATGTAGGTTTTCTATGCAAAAATCTAGGAGGGGTTCTCAAATGTAAATTTGTGTCAACATTAGGAAGGTCGACAACATTGGGGATAGATCGAGTACCTTCAATCAAAGGTGTAATTGATGACATACCTTGAGATTGACATGTAAATGATGTTGTACCTCCAACTTGAGATGTCGTTTGTGGAGTGCCTTCAAATAGAGATGTGTTTTCTGATGTACTTTCAAAACGCAATGTTGTTGATGGTGTGTCTTCAATTAAAGATGTGATTTTCGATGTACTTGGGAAACCACATGTTCTTGCCAGTGTGTCTTCAACTGGAGATGTGCATTGAACTTCACCTATGGTTGATGATTTACCCCCAACTTTGGTATCCATTTCTGTCCTTCCACGAACTTTCCTCATTCGTGCCCTTTCTTTTTCCAATTCGACATCTCTCTTAGATTGCACGGGAATTTCAGGCTGTATGGGGTGTAATTTCTTTGCTTCACAAGCTACATTTTTTGATTCTCTTCTCCTTGCATTTTTAACTACACGTTCTTTCGGTGTTAGAGCCTTCAGTCGTTTCGTTGACATGATGTTGAATGCTACATGTTCACAAACACACATAGAACCACAAACACACATAGAACGAAAGTAAGTAATATATTTTATGAAAATATTGATATCGCTGATTACATTGCATTAAATATGAAACACACCAAAGAATTTTATGAAAGAAGGCAGTGAGTTGTTTGAAATTATCAAACATGTCTATGCTAGACAACATTTTTCATACATACATCTACCTCCACACCGAAAGAAAAGTGCTTAATGCATAAATTTTTAAACATATCCGTACCGCTGATTACATATCCATAGGGTTAGATGTTAGAGTATGGATTTTGAGCAGGGAGTAGGATATGATGGAGTTTTGATGCTTCCCCAGGGGTATTTGTGTGAATTTTGGCTTCAAAATGGTGGTTTAGAATGGGAGTTTGGTGAAATAACAATGGTAGAGGAAGGGAGTTGTTTTGTTTAGCATGGGTAGATATATTTGAGTGTGTTTGAAGAGTTGGAAAAGTGGTTAGAGGCTGATGCAATACATGTAGGGATCAACAATGAACTTATTCAAATATTTAGAGGAAGGCTCTTAACAGACTTGCACACACTCTTTCAAAGTTTCATCAAAGGAAATAGGCTTCTAAGGACTCCAATCCACACTAAGGTATAAGGGATTTGCATGAGCCTATTAAGGAATCTAACAAGATTAAGATAATGAGCCAAACGCAAATTGATCACTTAACTTACCAAGAAACACCATTTTGTATCAGTCACTCCTTAACCACTTACAAACTAGTAATCCTTCTTCATAGGATAGTCACTCATATCTAATGAACCAGGTAACTTATCAATACTATAACAACATTTTCAGATACCCTTTTCTAGGTCCTAAAACATATCTCAAAACTACTATAAACTCTTTTGGAGAAAATACCTCAAACTAGCCCTATTCCACGCAAGCAACTAGGCCAATAAGGCCACTCTTATAAAGAGAAACTCCTTTAAACACCTTCAAAGCTCTTGATCTCCATGGAAATTATTTTTTTAGGTTGTCAAACCTCATATTCCACCTATTTTAGGAACTAGAACGTTCAATAGGGTACCAATCTTCAAACCGTCACTCTAAGCTATTTCAAACTAGGTTTCCCTTAGGGGTTTATTGAGACCCGAACTTCTCAATAGTCCACACCCAACCAATAATTGGAACACTTTAAAAATAGCCTGCACATTCTCTAAAAATGTACTCCCAACCTTTAGCACTATTATTTCCTCAAACCCTTACTTGAAACCTCCATTTTTGGTCAAGACACACAAGAAATCAACTAGGACAACAACTCGCAAAACACTTCCATCAAATCTTCAAATCTTGAATCCTTATTGAACATGGAAAAAAACCTGCTGGCCTTTATTTCACTAAGTTCTAGAGGTATCCACTGAAGGAAAAGTTCATACATGCATTCTTTAGTGTTCAAAACCCCAAAATAGGGTTTCATACCCGTTAGCACCAAAATGATCATAAAACTCACAAACCTCCATGAAATTCAATCAAACAAACTAAAAATGAAAACTAATACATGAATTTAACATTTCCCACAACTTTTAGACCATGAACCACTTGTATGGGGTTGTACAATGGTCTGAAACACAGATTTACTAGACAAAACTTATAATTTTACACTAAAAATAGGGAATACTTTTCAAACCACATTTTTCCAAATTGCAAGCTATGACAGAATTGAACTCCCTTAGCTCCAAACACATTATAAAATGGTCTAATTGACCTTATTGAACAAAAAATACTCAACATTAACTAAAATCCTAGCATTTGACCATGCTCACTAAAGATGGCCTTTTCAACAAATTGAGCTTACAAGGTGCTCCTACACCAGAGGCTTGGAACGTTGATTTTCAATAAACCCTCCTTGTTTTAAGAATAGAAAGGCCTAAAGAAAGGTTTTAGTGTTTATATATGCATTAGAGAGGGTTCCAGTGACTAAAATTTGTTGAATATGAAGTTTTGTAGGCTGGTGAAGGTTTGTCAAAAGATAATTGGGACTGAAAAAGTGTTTGAAGGTATGATGCTTTGTAAAAGTGGCCTAATTGGCCTGTTGGGGCAGCGTAGCAACACTATTTTGGTGATGTTGGTCCAAAGTGACCTACTGTGTTTTTGACATATGTTTTTGAAGGCCTTAATGGGTGTCTAAAAAGGTCAAGGGTTTGTGGGTTTGAGTTGTCTTTGATAAAATATGAACAGTTTTCTTTGTTGTGAATGCTATAAGGAAATGAATGTGAATTGGTTAGTTGAGGATTGAATTGAGGTTTTTGAGATTGAAGATTATTTGAAACTGATATAATTGTGATTGTTGAAGGTTTTGTTTCCCTGCTCTACATCACAAACCTAGGGTATAAGTTGCTACCACACAAATGAAAACTAGAGAATCTTGTGTTTATTTTTCTCAAAACCACATTGTGATTGTCAACGAAGCCATGAAGAAGATGAATTCAAATAAGGGTTTGTGATGCTATATCTTATAATTATTCACCATTTCTTTGGCAATGAGGTAACTTAGAAAGACAATAAGCATTCTCAATTGCACAAAATTTCCCCTTTTTTTAATTTATTAGAAAGGTAAATGGTATGAATGAATGGAAACTTGCAATAAAAATTATGCCAACTCACTTGAATTCATCTAAGCACATGTGATGAAGGTGAATTTTTTATGGAACAAAAAATTAATGGAAACTTGCATTAACAATGATGAAAGCTATTAGGTTTTCCAAATTAGCTGAAAATAAAAGTTTTCCCACAACCATCACTAATAATGAATTTGAATCTCTTATGTCATGTTTTCCATTTTATATCTTGAAGCCCCTAAATGTTGAATTCTATGTGTAACAATGAAGATTAATAAAATCATCAAATGAATGGTCTAAAAATTATGAAAATAAAACAAAAAAATTCAATATAAACATCTACCTAAATTGAAATAGAGTGAATTCCACTAGCCATGCTGGAAATGGACTAGTATAAGCAATGCAAATAGAATTCATAAGTAAATTTTTGTTAAGTAAATTTGTGTTAAGTAAATTTCATGTTTTTCATTTTTTTGTTCTTCAAACTCATAAAAATTAAGCTTTTTTATGCAACTCCCATCTAATTCAATGTTGAATTCTATGTCCAATTGTTATGATTAATAAAATCATTAAAGAAATTTAGTTTATATTGTCAAAAATAAACAAATATACTAAATATAAACATTTCAATATTACCAAAATGAATATATTATCTCAGATAATGTAAAATGATGTAGAAACTTCAAAATGTCTTCTTCTATGTTATCTAACATGCAGATTGGTGGTAAAAAGGTGATGGATCAAACATAGATTGGTACAACATAGAGTCAACTACATAAAAAAGGTGTTTTTGAATCGAATAAAGCATTGAACCAAACAAATAAAAAAGAATGTGGGCCTTAATCACGGGGTCAACCCCTATTTTACCGTTTCAAGGTAAAACATATTTGGCGCTCACCAAATTTGGAGAGCGCCAAATGTGTTGTTTTCAAATATTCATCTTCCATAGAGACAAAGGGAGTGACACTTGAGATAGAGAGAGAGGTGATAGGAGTGAGAGAGATTAGTCTAGGTAGTGTGGTAGCGACTAAGACCTAAGAGCAATAGAGACTTGAGAGGGATAGAGAGTTATCAAGTTAAGGTGGGGAGAAATCTTGGAAAACGAGAGAGGGGTTGAGAGGGATTTGACTTGAGAGATACAAAAAGAACAAAGGGGGAGAGAGAGAGAGAGGGAGTGTGGGAGAGGGGGTTGGAGTGAAATATATTTGTCTAGGTAGGGTGGGAGGTAAGTGAGACTTGAAAAAGAGGGACTGTGAGAGAGGGCGTTGGAGTGACACTGATTAGTCTAGGTAGCGTGGGAGGGAGTGAGACATGAGAGAGAGAGACTTGAGATGGAGAGATTTATTCAGTTATGGTGGGGGGAAGACCTGAGAGAGGGAGTGGGAGAGAGAGGGAGTGGGAGATAGAGGGATGGGAGACATAAACCATCAACCCTAAACCCTTAAAACCAAACCCTTAAACCCTCTACCCTCTACCCTCAACACAATACCCTCTACCTTTAAACCCAATACCCTCTACCCTCAACCCTTTTAAACCCTCAACCCTCAACCCTTAAATTATAAACCTTAAACCATGTACCCTTAAATCACAAATTGTAATCCCTAAACCCTAAACCCTCAACCCTCTACCCTTAACCCTTAATCCCTAAACCCTCTACCCTCAACCCTAAACCCTTAAACCCTCAACCGTCAACCCTCTACCCTCTACCCTCTACCCTTAACCCTTAAAACCTAAACCCTTAAACCCTCTACCCTTAAACTGTAAATCATATACCCTAAACCCTAAACCCTAAACCCTTAAACCTTAAACCCTTAAACTATCTACCCTCAACCCTATGCCCTCAATTATCAACCCTCATCTATCTCTATCCCTCCCTCCTCTTATCTCCTTCTCTTTATCCCATTTCTCCCTCCATCTCTCCCTCCATCCATTCCTCCCTCTCTACCGTAATCCCTCAACCCTATACCCTCAAACCTTAAACCCTTAAACACTCTACCCTTAAACCCTAAACCCTAAACCCCTAAACCCTCTACCCTATACCCTTAACCCTCTACTCTCTACCCTTAAACCGTAAACCCTGAACCCTAAACCCTTAAACCCTTAAACCCTAAACCCTAAAACCCTAAACCCTCTACCCTCTACCTCTACCCTTAACCCTTAACCTTAACTACCCTTAAACTGTAAACCTTGAACCTAAACCCTTAAACCCTTAAACCCTAAACCTAAACCTCTACCCTTAACCTCTACCCTCTATAGTCAAATCCCCCTCTCTCTCAACCCTACACCCTCTACCCTTAAACCATACACTGTAATCCCTAAACCCTAAACCCTCTACCCTTAACCCTTAATCCCTAAACCCTAAACCCTCTACCCTCTATCCTCAACCCTCAACCCTCAACCCTTAAACTATAAACCCTAAACCCTAAACCCTGTACCCTATACCCTAAACCCTTAAACCCTCTACCCTCTACCCCTAAACCCGCTACCCTCTACCCTCTACCCTCTACCCTCTACCCTCAACACCCCCTCTCTCTCTCAACCCTACACCATCTACCCTTAAACTATAAATCATAATCCCTAAACCCTAAACCCTTTACCCTTAAACCTTAATCTGTAAACCCTAAACCCTAAACCCTCTACCCTCTACCCTCAACCCTCAACCCTTAAACCCTAAACCCTCAAACCTCTACCCTTAACCAAGTTAAACCCTAAACCCTAAAACCTAAACCCTCTACCCTCTACCCTCTACCCTCTACCCTCTACCCTCAACCCTCTACCCTCAACCCTTAAACCCTAAAACCATCAACCCTCAACCCTCAACCTTTAACCAGGTTAAACCCTAAACCCTTAAACTATCTACCCTATACCCTTAAACCCAATACCCTAAACCCTCAACCCTTAAACCCTTTTAAACCCAACTAAACTCTCTACGCTAATCCCTCAACCCTCAACCCTTAATCTCTCAACCCTTAAACCTTAAATCCTCAACCCTTAACCCTCAACCCTCAACCCTCAACCCTTAAACTGTAAACCCTAAACCCTGTACCCTATACCCTTAACCCTTAAACCCTCTATGATCTACCCTAAACCCTTAAACCCTCTACCCTTAAACCGTATACCCTATACCCTTAACCTTGAAACCATTAAACCCTAAACCCTAAACCTCTAAATCCTCTACCCTCTACACTTAACCCTTTACCCTCTACCCTCAACCCCACCTCTCTCTCTCAACCCTACACCATCTACCCTTAAATTATAAATCGTAATCCATAAACCCTAAACCCTCTACCCTTAACCCTTAATCCCTAAACCCTAAACCCTCTACTTGAGAGAGAGGGAGAAGTGGTAGGAGGGAGATACTTGAAAGAGAGAGAGAGGGAGAGGGAGAGAGATAGAGGGAGTGAGAGAGGGAGGGAGTGGAAGAGAGATAGAGGGAGTTACTAAGAGAGGGAGAGAGGGAGAGACACAAAGACAAAGAGAGAGAAATGCCTCAACCCTTAAACCCTAAACGCTTAAACCATTAAACCCTAAACCCTAAACCCCTAAGCACTCTACCCTCTACCCTTAACCCTTAACCCTTTACCCTCTACCCTTAAACTGTAAACCTTGAACCCTAAACCCTTAAACCCTTAAACCCTAATCCATAAACCCCTAAACCCTCTACCCTCTACTCTTAACCCTCTACCCTATACCCTTAACTCTCTACCCTCTACCCTTAAACCATAAAACCTGAACCCTAAACCCTTAAACCCTAAACACTAAACCCCTAAACCCTCTACCCTCTATCCTCAAACCCCCCCTCTCTCTGTCAACCCTACACCATCTACCCTTAAACCATAAATCGTAATCCCTAAACCCTAAACCCTAAACCCTCTACTTGAGAGAGAGAGGGAGAGGTGCTAGGAGGGAGATACTTGAGAGAGAGGGAGAGGGAGATAGAGAGAGATAGAAGGAGTGAGAGAGGGAGGGAGTGGAACAGAGATAGAGGGAGTGACTGTGAGAGAGAGAGGGAGAGACATAGAGATGGAGAAAGAGAGAAATCTCTCAACCCTGAAACCATAAACTCTTAAACCCTTAAACCCTAAACCCTAAACCCCTAAACCTCTACCCTCTACCCTTAAACCATAAACCGTAAACCATAAACCCTTAAACCCTTAAAACCTAAACCCCTAAACCCTCTACCCTCTACCCTTAACCCTCTACCCTCTACCCTTAACCCTTAACCCTCTACCCTTAAACTGTAAACCCTAAACCCTAAAACCTTAAACCCTAAACCCTAAACCCCTAAACCATCTACCCTCTACCCTTAACCCTCTACCCTCTACCCTCAAACCCCCCCTCTCTCTCAACCCTACACCATCTACCCTTAAACCGTAAATCGTAATCCCTAAACCCTCTACCCTTAACCCTTAATCCCTAAACCCTAAACCTTAAACCCTCTACCCTCTATCCTCAACCCTCAACCATCAACCAGGGATAAATTTAAGAAACCCCCCCTTAGCGAAGGTGTAAAATCTTGGAAAATCTTTCCTTTTATTTGAAAAAAATATTAATTTTCCCTGGCGAATCTTATGCACATTATTAAAAAAATTGTAAAATCTTGGTGAATCTTAATGAAAAATTGGTAAAAAAACATAATCACAATGGTGAATCCTAGTGAATAATCACTAAAACGATTAATTATAATGGTGAATCTCTCCTTTAAAAATTTGCATAGTTGGTCGACGCAGTTTCCCCAATTTTTTATTTATTTTTTAATATTGAAGTAGGGGCCCAGGGGCGGAAGCCACTGGTGGGTCAAGAGGCAGTGCCCCTTGCGGGGGTCAAGGGGGCAGAGCCCCCTTGTGGGGGTCGAGGGGTCAATGCCCCCTCGCGGGGTTTGGGGACATCGGCCTCGATGTGCTCTTGTCGCGATATAGGCAGGGTCGAGGGGCAGAGCCCCTCGCCACCAAGCATAAATTCACTATTGAAAATGCATTGGAGCACACACGGATGAAGTGTTTTTAAAAAATATCACTTGAAAAGTAAGACGAAATGAAACTTGAAAATTTTACCATTGATTGGCTTTTAAATCGGATGACTGCAAGTTCATTTCGTGAGTGAATAATGGTGTGAGTGAACATCATCGGTGGGACACTTAGGGATGTCCCGCTGATACAACGATGATGACATATGTCATGAACTATTGGCAGTAGTGAACAGTGGAGATCAAGTTTTGGGCCTCAACAACCTTTCTAAAAGGCACATGCATATAAAGTCACATAATTGACTTGCATTCATTCGATTAAAAAGCTAATCGATGGCAATAAATAACAAACCTATTCAAGGCTAAAATATCCCTAAAATGAAAAGGTAAATTATTTTTAGTTGCGATATTTCCCAAAAATTAATTGTAGGAATATAAAATTAATGGCGAATATAATTAACATCTGTAATTATAGTATAAAATATTGGCAAATCAGTTCCAATGACACATCGTTTAAAAAATAATGCATTGGCGAATTAATCAAGACAAATTTATTTTTTTGTAAAAACCTGTTGATTCAACATCCTTTCTAACCTGTATTATTCACCATTTTTGGAGGTCCTGATTTCAAATATTCACCAATTGGCAAAGATTCGCCACTAAATTTTTCCCTGCCCTCAACCCTCAACCCTTAAACTATAAACCCTAAACCCTAAACCCTGTACCCTATACCCTAAACCCTTAAACCCTCTACCCTCTACCCCTAAACCATCTAACCTCTAGCCTTAACCCTCTACTCTCTACCCTCAACACCCCCTCTCTCTCTCAACCCTACACCATCTACCCTTAAACCGTAAATCATAATCCCTAAACCCTAAACCCTCTACCCTTAGCCCTTAATCTGTAAACCCTAAACCCAAACCCTCTACCCTCTACCCTCAACCCTTAAACCCTAAACCCTAAACCCTAAACCCTAAACCCTCAACCCTATACCCTTAACCAGGTTAAACCTGTGGATGCCAAAATCTACGTGATGGATTTAAACTAGTCCATGTTATTAGCACAAGTTAGTTTAAATCAGAAAACTCAAACATCCTTATGAAATATAGAATCATGTTAAACAATGTAACTAATGAAAAACAACGCAAAAACATCAATCATTCCCTTATCTCATAGTGGATTGGTGCCACTTTGCTGTGTAGGAAGCAACCCTTTCCCAATCCCTGATAAGCAAGATTGCCAAGATGATAGTGATAATGCAAATGTATGTGATAATGGACAAAATTAGTTCTCAAATGAAGAGAATAAATTTGCATGAGAGTATGTTGTGTGTTTGAAGGAGAGAAGCCTTGAACTTATAGTTGAGTTTGAAGAGATGAGAGGCCAAATTGAAGAATATGGGACTAATCCCCAATGAATAGGAGAGAGCCACTTGTCACAATGTGATTGGCTCATGATTGTGCAAGTTTTGGCCAATGTGCCCATTTCAAAATTTGAAAATGGCAAAAAATGCATGTAGTTGAAGGATTTGGGGGGAAATTTGCTTGGCCAAAAAAGTCAAATAGGGGAGTTAATAAGGGAATATTCCTTGGGAATATGCCTTGTGAGGAAAATAGGGGTTTTAATAAATCAAATTAAATGATTTATTGTGCAAGTGGATGGGACATGGGTTAGTCTTAGCATTAATCAGAGATTTGACTAATTAAGCTAGTGATTAGGTGGTGTGACATTTGATTTGCATTTTTGTATTTGTTTTAAATCAAATGAGAGGAAAATGAATATTAGTCATTTAATTAAATATATGTGATTTAACTAAATGAAGAGACTTTAGGAAGTTAATTAATTAATTAGATTTAATTAATGAATTAATTAAATTGGTTTATTTAATTAATAGACAAAATAATATTGAATGAAGCATGATTAGATGCATGAGTATATTTTGCATGTCTACATTTTGCCCCTCTTTGAAGCAATGTACTCATTGCATTGGTTCAAAGAATGATGCTGCCAACATCAAAATTAAAAAAAATTCTGATTTTTTTAGATGCCCCAGCGAAAAGTACATTAGTACATTGCCCCCTCGAGAGATCGAGTGAAAAGATTTGATTTGAGGTCGATTTCACGACAAAGAGGTTCAAAATGGATGTATGGATGGTTATGACTATATGATAATGATGATGCAAATGAGATGTTTGGAAGATGCTTAGAATAACAAATCTATATTATTTTAAACATCTTAAATGATTATGCAATGCATGTGAGATTGGATGAGATGGATGATGTGTCCTATGATTATATGATGTGATTATGCAGGATGCAGGATGGATGCAAGATGGATGCATTGTTATCATGAAAGAGGATAGAAGAATGAGAGGGATCAACCCTTAAATTCAAGAAGATGAAGAAGTCCAAAAAGTCCCCTAGTTGTCGAGACTTTATTGGATATGATGATGAATAATGATGTATTGCTTATCCAAGGATGGGAGAGATAAAGAGAATACCCTTCTTTATGTTTGATAACAAACATAGGTGTGATGGATCAAGGTATTAAGAACCAGGATGGCGTTGTGCCTAGTGTGATAGAATTTGAATCCACAAACAAATAGGAGTACTCTTATTCACACTTGACATACAAAAACCTTGCTAGGACGGACCCAACAAAGAAAGTATTCGCCAAGTTATATTACAAGAACGTCCAACAAGCACAACAGACAAAAAGATAATGATCATTTCCCCATTCCTTTCTCTCTAAACTTATTTTGTTTAGGCATCATTGAGAGGTCCTTGGAATGAGAACAAAATAAGATAAGTCAAAAAGACCAGACAAAGTAAGAAAACAAGCTAATGTTCTTTGTACCGCTAGCCAAGGCTAAACTATGGGGTTACTTGATGCTGATGTCCATCGCAGGAAGGTCGCATTCCTAGGACATGCTGTGATCAGGGTTTTGATGTGATTTGATTTGGATGATAAGCTATTGATACTCCGAGTTGATCAACTTGCTGACTTACGGATCTAGACTTGAGACTTTGATGATTAGGTGTTCACTTTTGTACCTGCTAGACTTGCTTCTAATTGCTTCACCAAAGGATGAAAGCGACGATTGATTTATTATGAGCGACGATTATTGCGGGTGAAAGCGAGATGGGATGGGTGCACCATTTTGGGTTTTTCAAATATTTGGACGTTTTTGATGTTTTGAAAATGTTTTGAGGCTATTTTTCGAACTTTGAGATGTTTTACAAATGTTTTTGGTATTTTTGAGATTTTTACGAATGTTTTTGGATTTTGTGTCTCGAGGGCCAATCGAGGATTAGACTTGCCTACGTTTAAGCTCATAGACAATGTTGTTTAGATGATAATTGACTTGACCACTGATGAGATAAATGGGAAAATAGATTGCCATTGTGACGAATGCCTAAAATGTGAAATAGATGGGCAAACGAATGCCATTGCGACAAATACCTAAATAGATGGGCAGATGGATGCCATTGCGATGGATGCCTAAGGATTGACCTAAAATGTAAACTAGATGGGCAAACGGATCTTGCCAATGCGACGGATGCCTAAGAACTAACCTAAAATGTAAACTATATGGGCAAACGGATTGCCAATGCGATGAACGCCTAAAGGACTGACCTAAATGTCTCGGGGGATGATCAAAGATCAACCTTTCCTACGTTCAAGCTCAGAGACGATGTAGTTCGACAAGATGACTCTATTTTTTATTTTTCAAATTTTTGATGTGTTTTTGAAATTTTGATATGTTTTGGATTTTTGATTTTCTGAATGTTTTGGATTTTTGATTTTCTAATGTTTTTGAATTTTTGATGGATTTTTGAATGTTTTTCGATTTTTGGATGGATTTTTGAATGTTTTTGAAAATTTCGCATGATTTTGACAATTTGGATATGGAGACGTGATGATATCAGTGCTTTGTTTTGGGATTTTGTTGAAAACCAAGCTTAATGTTGATCGATCAAATTGATGGATTAATAGTTTGACTAAGTGTGTTAAGTCAAACAAGTTGATGATGGATTGGATAATTTGACGAAGTGTGTTAAGTCAAAAAAGATGATAATGCACTTGTAAACTCTAGGAAGTTGTGTTATCCTAAAGTAAACTCATACAGAAGAGGGTGGTTTGACTAAGTGTGTTAAGTCAAACAAGGTGATAATTGATTGGATTCGATTGATCAAGATTGATGAAGCTTATTTTGGAGCAAAATTGTTTTGATGATTTGATGTGATGCTGATGTGAAAGGTAGATGTGACTGATATTGATTGTTCAGATTGATGTTCGACGAAAGATAAAACTTGATAAAGAACGTCTTCCTATCAAAATATGCCATGGGCTAGTGATTTGGATCTTTGGCTCACAAATGCTTTGACCAATTTGATTTTACATCTGCCAATGTTTAGACCACCACATAAGTTGAAGGATATAGATCAAGATTTATTCTCGAAGAAAGATGCAAATATCTTCCCTCAGTGTCTAGCAATGTTTGAACGACCATGGGTAGATTCTTGGAGAAATTTATATGGATTATCTTGCGATAAGATAAGGGTGTTCAAATAGAGGATTCTCATTTAGATAATGCTTCAAGTCTTAGATAATGTTGGGTAGGATAGGATCAATGAATATAACCCATGTCAAGATGTTTACCACAAGCAAGTGTAAAGCATTTACCAAACCTTTATCAAGATCTAGATAAGGGAGATAGATAGCCATGGGTTGGATAAATGGTTCATGGATGAACACATGATATGGATGGAATGTTGGCTTTATTATGGATGCGATAAGATTCTTTCAACTAAACTGGCGCATGTAGATGCTCGATTCTACATATGACACCTATTTTCTAGGTTTTCATCATGGTACTTTCCCAAAGTGCTGCCCAGGCGGTTTTCACTAGAGGATGATTTTTTTCTTTATTGTTTTGAATCCTTTTTCTAATTTTTTTGGATTTTTTTTTTAATTTTTTTTTTTGTATTTTCTGAGAGATTTTAAGTTGATGTTGAATCACCTAGTACTGCTAACATTGATGCTTCTATCATAAGGTGCCATCGATATCCTTCTTGAAGAAGTTGTTTTTCCAAGAGACGTGCACTTGAAAGAAAATTTTGAGAAATCTATTCTGCTTTGCTGATACTGGAGTTAACTCTGTCTTTGTGCGCACATCACAATAGAGTGCCTTCTGAATCCTTATGATGAAGGGTCGTTGCCAGCACATGGTCAATTTGAGAATTGGATATCATGCGTGGAGGTGTGGATGAAGTGTGTTTAGGAGTAAAAGATGGATTGGTTGATAGTTTGGAATCTTTGACTCTCCAAACATGGGAAGATGAGCAATGATGGATGGATACAGAAGTGTGCATAGAATTAGGACCAATTGCTCGATATAACTTGTACATTTCTTGAGAAGCCTGCTTTTTCCTTTGTGGACATATTTGATGGATAATTTTCCCTTTTCTATTTTTCCCCATAGTTTCTTTGACTAATGGAGTTTGATAGGGGTAATCATTCTTTGTATTCTTTGGTATCCACTTGTATTTGATTTGTCCTTCGTGCTTCGCTACTTCTTTTTCTTTGATGACGTTCTTTGTGTTTTGGTTCAAATCTTTCTTTTTTGTTGGTCCCAGTTCGTGGATGGGGTGATGGGTGGATGGAGATTCGTGACATGGCGGGTCATAGTATTGGCATTGGTTTCATCATAAGGATTCTTCGTGCTCCCTATGTTGACGTTTGCTTGGGATGAAGTTGCCCCCAGTTTCATAGAAGTATCCCTGATATGTTTATATCCCTTGATTGTCAAATAACCAAGGCCTTGATGCTTAGGATTGCCAATAATCTGCATTGGTTCCAGGATACCCTGTTCATGCAAACCTAATCCTTTGCCCTGATAATTCATTTGCTCATAAAATTTATCTGCAATAGGATATGATTTACCTTGGAAACAAGGTGCTAATCCTTCTCTGATATGTGGTGGATCTTCAAAAGTGACAACTTCTTTATTGATGAGATAGCTTGCCCTAAGAAAGGTAAGTGATCCAAGTTTATAAGTGATTGGATCTTCCAAATGTGGGATGACTTCCTGATTGATATATTTAGCTTGATCTTGTGAAATACTAGATTTTAGTGATTCTTCAAGAAGTGTTGATGATTCATTGTCCACATAAAATTCTTCCTCATGATTCACTTCATAGGATGTTTCACGACTTCTGCAGGAGCCTTCTTCATGATCTATGTTTGCTATGTTTCCACAAGATATTTCTGATTTACAACTTTTGTAGAAGCCTTCTTCATGATCTTTTTCTGATATGTCTCCAGATTTTTCTATATCTTGGTCATGTGTACAAGTGTTAAGATTAGGAAACTGTTGTTCCTTGGTAATGATGTCAAGAGTATGAGACTTGTTTTGAATGAAGATCATCTACATGTCCATCCAAAGAAAGTATCTTGTAGGTAGACAGAGGGGTATGTGTTATACGAATATGATCATTTTTTTGTGACATCTTGTATAGATAGAAGAGTGACCATTATATCATTATAGTATCTTGGAGATACAAATTATTGATCCTGACTAATTCTGGAATTTCTTTCAACATGCTTTGGATCAAGTTCTTGACATGGGTTGATTTCAAAGAGTGGATTGCTTACCAAGGGTTCTTCAATATCTTCATTAGGAATGGGAAGTGGCTCAATATCCTCTTGATTTTTGAGTGGATTTCGATCAAGTGTGGAGCTAGGGATTCCTTCAATATATGTAACCATGAGGTCGAAGGATTTCAATATGTTTTGGGAAGGACCATTGCTAGACCTTGGTGATAGATGTTGATCATGCTTTGGAATAATTTCTTGAGATATGTCCTCTAACTCATAAGGCAATGTAGAGACATTTTCAATATGATCATTGGTCGATGGATCATGGATTATGT
Source organism: Sequoiadendron giganteum (assembly GCA_007115665.2). Taxonomy (NCBI): domain Eukaryota; kingdom Viridiplantae; phylum Streptophyta; class Pinopsida; order Cupressales; family Cupressaceae; genus Sequoiadendron; species Sequoiadendron giganteum. The sequence continues at coordinate 568,759,065 of CM021103.1, read as the reverse complement.
CAATAGGATCAAATAATGTCAAAACATCTTGAAATAGATCACTAAAAAGTGGCTCTTGATGAATGTTGATTTGATCACTGGATGAGGTAGACATATCTTCACAGTTCTCATTGATGGATTGATTGTGATCATTGTCTTTAACAATTGTGGTGGGGAGGTTTTTAATGCTATCGGTAGTGGTTGAACTTTGATTATTGTCCCCAATAGCTATTAGATTTTGATCAATCAGATATTGGATGAGATTTTTGAGTCGAATACAATCTGATGCTGTGTGTCCCTTTGTTTTGTGAAAATCACAAAAGTGATTTTCATCATACCCTAGTGGTTTCACCATGGGCTATTGATAATTCACATAAACAGGTGTTTTAATGAGATTTTCTTGTATCAACTGTTGCATGACCAGTTCGATTGGTTCCCCAAGTGGTGTGTATTTTCGTTTGTTACCTTGTGAGATTTGTACTTTAAATTGACCTTGAGGTAATTGATTTTGGAGATGTGGTGATTGAGTTTGTTGTTGATGTCGTTGATCTTGATATCCAATTTCTTGAAATTGGAGATATTGTTCTTGATGTGGTTGTGGAGATAGCTCAATGCTTTGATGACATGGTTGAACCAATGGAAGAGTGTATTGATTTTGGGTGGAGATGTCTCTTGGCGCAATGGATCAACTACTTTGACAAGTGAAGCAATTTGATCCCACAAAAATTGAGCTTGATTTTGATCTTGAAACCTTTGATATCGTTGAGTTGGTTGTTGAGCAAGTAGATTTGGAATGCATCCTTGTGGTGTTTGCATGGAATTATGGACAAGTTGATTCCCGACAATGTTCTACTTCGGTGTGATGTTTAGATTTGGCATTATATGTTGAATTTGAACATTGTTGTGGTTGAGAATCATATTGCTTTGATTTAGGTAACTTTTATTTTGCATGGAGTTACCTTGACTTGGATCATTACATGGAGTTGCCAATATACTATTGGGATTTTGAACAACATTGGTTTGATTTGCAAGAATATCTATCCCAAAGTTTACCAAGTGTGGATTTGATATGTTCATGTTTGACAAACTTGTATTTGGCATGTATGGATTTGGTGGGATAATGTTGTTTGGAATAAGACTCATGCATTGACTATTTGGTTGATAGATTTGTAGGTTTGGACTTTGATTTTAAATCTACCATTGGGAAAGGTGGTCCAAAATTCGTATTGGGAAAACTCAAATTTTTATTGTTGAAGTTTGGAGGAGATAATGATGCCATGCATAAATGTGAGTTTCGATAATCAATTGGCATTGTGACACTTGGATAGTTTGGTTGACTTGGATTACTTGTGATGTATGAGTTGAGTTTAAACTCCATGTTTTTCTTGTGTTTTGACCTTGCTGAGCTCTGAGGGGTTTAGGACCAATGATGAGATGAAGGATGAAAGGGGTGAATGATATGGGTGTTTAAACTTTTAGGAACTTTGGATCAATGCTAGTCTTTAGGACTTGATTTGATTTGATTTTGATTGAGGATAGTTTGGCTAAGTGTGTTAAGTCAAACAAGGTGATAATGCGCTTGTAAAATCTAGGAAGTTGTGTTATCCTGGAGTAAACTCAAACATGAGGGGGTGGTTTGACTAAGTGTGTTAAGTCAAACGAGGCGATGTTGATTTTTACGAAAGTCTAGCATAAATGGTTTTCAAATTTCCCCAGAGTTTGTTAATGAGATGATGATCTGATTGATGTTTGAGATGAGTGAAGTGTTTGACTTGATCCTAGATGAACCTAAGAGGATTTGTTTACAAGACCAAGGTTTTGAAGAACATGCTTTTCCTTAAGAGTAAATCAGACCACAAGACCAATGTTTGCATGGAAAACCATAAGACAGAAGATTGCAAGCACATGTGTGGTTCAATTGTCTATTATCTTGCTTAGATTCAATTCTTTTTGACTCAAGCACTTTCTTGATTATGTTTCAAACTGAACGTCCAATGTCCTAACTTTCTTTTATCCCATAAAGTGCATTATGTGGAAATCAAGAAAATCAAGGCAAAGGTTACCTAATGTTGACTTTGGGAGAAAGAAATTGGGATGTTTGAATGTTTAGAAGCCTTCTAGAGATAAGAACCCCTAGGGACAAGCAGTAACATGTGGACACCTCCAAGGTATTTGTTCTTCCAAAGGGTTTGAAATTCTGATGAATCGTTGAATGTTTGTTTTCCACTGTTTTGGATCCAAGCAAAGTATTTTTAATTCCAATTAAATGCACAACCTTAGGTTGAAAGACATTATTTGTTGGGTTCCCACTTGGATAAATCCAGCTGCGCATATTCAGTGCGAATGATTAGATGCTTGACCACACATGCTCCCTCTTACAATGCACTCACTTCTTGGGTCAGCCAAGCATCAATACCGATGAATCTCCCATGACATAATTTCATCTCTACAACAAAACCAAATGTATACGTGGGGCGGCTTCAAAGGACATGACCTTTTGTACCAACAAATAGATAGGATTTTTGGCTTCTAAACAAAAATTTTCTGGTAAGGGCATCCAGTTTAGGGGGTGCAATGATAGAATCCTTGTGAGAGATCTCCCAACCCTTAGAACAAGGGCTTTACGCATCATAAAGATACTGGGGGAGAGTATCATGCACCGCTTCCCATTGTCCATGGCTTTCAACATGAACAAAAAATGATATAGCGGTTTGGAAGAGCTTGGCTTTAGCCTGTTATCGCTTGAGTCATTCCCTTGGGGTGAGTAATTTTTCCCACCAAGGCAGACTCTCTAAAGGTGCACAATAGCGAGTAAGTGCATTCAAAGTTCGATCATCTTTTTTTGCGTGAACAAAGAGAGAACACTCGTAATGCCCTTTTCTCACACTAGACAAGTTTTGTTCAATTTTAAAATGCCCAAATTGAAGTGTGAAGGCAATCTTTTAAACAAACTAATATCATTAAAAGACTTTTGATTCTCAAGATCGTCATGAAGCGCGAGAGAAGCGCATACACCTTTTAAATGATATTAATTTGTGAAAAAAGATTACAAAACATGAAAAATAGTTGTTCATTTTAGACCTCAAAAGCGGTGATTTTGATTCATTTCAAAGCACCAAAATGAGATGTGAATGTTGCCTTGTTCAATTGTTAGATCCAAATTGAAATTTAGTGAGTTTCTAGGTTCAATTTTAACCAAGTTTGAAAAGATCAAGTCAAATGGTTAATTTTAAACCCAAAAATAAAAGTGAGTTGTTTTAAAATAGAAAACGAGAGTAGAAATCGGAGCTCTAGATTGTGACAATGAGCATTAAAGAATTCTTTTTTTTTTTCAAATTTTAATCTCAAGTCTTCTAGCTCTGATTAGTTTTCCCTCGTTCAACTCTGATGTCCAGCTCCAATGTTAACCTTGTTCCTATTAACATCACAAAGCCATGAAAAATAAGATTTATAAAATAATAAATAGTAACTTATCATAACAAATACAATTTTAAACATAATGTATTTGTTAAAACAAGAGAAAAAAGACAATTGTTTGAAAAATAAATTAGTTTAAAAGTTACCACCCGAATATCTTGTTAATTATTTGCCTCATAAACTCACTTTTAGCTTGTGCTTACATAGATAAATGCTTTAATGATCTCATGGAATCTCTACCTAGAGTGAGTGATAAATGCAAAATAATTATAACCTGATGTCACATTTTCTACACTCAGATTTTTCTTTACTTAAGACACACTTCAATGTAATGAGACTTAAATGGTGGACTTCATTACTTATTATGCCAACAAATTTTTATGTCATAGGGAGATAAAGTCAATATACCTCCATGCTTGCCTAATATTTAAATCATATACCAATAACTTAAATTCCCTGATCCTCCCAATCTCATTCTCAATAAATGTGAGTCACTTTAAAGTCTTCTAAGTAGGAAAATGAATTCAAATGAGTCTGTGGATATGCCAAAATGGAAGCTATTTTGGAGCAATTCAAATCATAAATGGTAAATGGATGGAATCATAAATTCGTTGCAATTACCCTACTAGACATGAACGCAACACTTTGCAAACATAGAAAAGACACCTGAACTACTTGATGGACTTCTTAAAGACCAATGGTTGCTTGTGATTGCCAGGAATAAAATATAAAACTGTGTGCATGGAGGATTGAAACAAATCCAGCGAAGTAGCTGTTCATCATTTTGGTGCATACACATTCCTAGATAGCGTTTCCTATCCTCATTTTTCATTAACAATCCCTTCAACTTTAGTGACACTCCTCTAAAACAAGAGACCCCATTTCTAAACACCTAACTCACCTTGGATTCAAACTAACATCATCCATATGCATTAACTCCCAGCGGTATACCTTTAGTAGTGGGTGTAATGTCTCAGTCACCAACATGGGAAGGCTGTCACCATATATTTAGCCAAGACATCGCCAAACCAAGAAGGCAACTGTAAATCCGTGCCCATAAAGGCCAATATTTCTGTTGGTCATGAATGTGGACTGCAAAATATAGTAAAAAGAAGATAGCGAAAAAAAAAGACAAACATGAAGAGCTACATGTGAAGTCTCGTCCAACAACTATCTTACAAGCTTGGTGTGGGAATCCAAAGCCTAGAACATGCTCGAAGAACCTAGCTTGGTGTGACAGTAAGGCGCTGCCTATGCTCTGAATGTAAGATGAATTTGTTCCAAAAGGAAAACCTGATATAGGAACCACAAATGCATTCAGAGAGAAATAAACTGTATCTCAGCAAAGGAAAACACAGACAGTGGGCGGTGAGGAAAGAAAATGCAATAGGAGGAAAAGAGTTCACTTCATAAATCAGACTTCATGCAAGCTGATACTGTGGGTCTGAACCACCACATTCTCTCCTCTTAAATTATTTATATTTCTACTTCATTCACTTTTACTTGCTCTTTCAAAATTATGTGATTCATATAATACCTCATTTTTATTATTATTTTTCTCTCCTAAGAAATCTATTTCAAACATACTAACCTCCAGAACTATAAGAAATAGTATGGAGAATAAAGCTATAGCAAGGCCTGTTCAGATTATGATTTGATCTCTTTAAATTAATTGTTCCAAAAGGAAAATCTAATAAAGGAAACACAAACGTATTTAGAGAAATAAAATGTATCTCAACAAAGGCAAACATAGGCAGGGGATGGTCTTCAAATTCAAAGAAATGTACTTCGAACATACTGACCTACATAACTGTAAGAAATAGTACGGAGAATAAAGCTATAGCAAGGCAGTGTCCTTTCAACTTTTATTGGACAAAGTCGTTGAGATAGAAAGAGAAAGGCTCCTATACTTAGTATTTTCTTTCCATAGTAGTTGAAGAAAATAGAACATCATAAAAACAAAATGGCAACCATCCAACATGGTAGAAGCTTTGTGTAGACCTGATTTATAGCAACGTGGATGTCTCCATTCTACTGATGAACAATATGCCTCATACAGATCAATCAAGTGTGGTGAGTTCGTTAGAAGATAGATGGTCTAAAAAAAATAACCTCCAATTTGAAATTTCTAACTGCGAACTGTGAACTACCAAAAGAAGAAAATAGAGTAAGACTCCTAAAATGACTTTGCACACAAGATACTAAATTTGGAAACTATTTCAGCTATACCAAATCTGGGAATGCAAGCAGCATGATAGATGGGTATAATTTTTTCTTTCTTTCAAAGAAACATGAACCTGCCCTCCTTCTAGCACCATTTTGTGGACATCAAAATCTGCGTGATGGATTTAAACTAGTCCATGTTATTAGCACAAGTTAGTTTAAAACAGCAAAATCAAACATCCCTATGAAATATAGAATCATGTTAAACAACGTAACTAATGAAAACAATGCAAAAACATCAATCATTCCTTTATCTCATAGTGGATTGGTGCCACTTTGTTGTGTAGGAAGCAACCCTTTCCCAATCCCTGATAAGAAAGATTGCCAAGATGATAGTGATAATGCAAATGTATGTGATAATGGACAAAATTAGCTCTCAAATGAAGAGAATAACTTTGCATGAGAGTGTGTTGTGTGTTTGAAGAAGAGAAGCCTTGAACTTATAGTTGAATTTGAAGAGATGAGAGGCCAAATTGAAGAATGTGAGACTAATCCCCAAAAAATAGGAGAGAGCCACTTGTCACAATGTGATTGGCTCATGATTGTGCAAGTTTTGGCCAATGTGCCCATTTCAAATTTTTAAAATGGAAATAAATGCATGTAGTTGAAGGATTTGGGGGGAAATTTGCTTGGCCAAAAAAGTCAAATAGGGGAGTTAATGAGGGAATATTCCTTGGGAATATGCCTTGTGAGGAAAATAGGGGTTTTAATAAATCAAATTAAATGATTTATTGTGCAAGTGGATGGGACATGGGTTAGTCTTAGCATTAATCAAAGATTTGACTAATTAAGCTAGTGATTAGGTGGTGTGACATTTGATTTGCATTTTGTATTTGTTTTAAATCAAATGAGAGGAAAATGAATATTAGTCATTTAATTGAATATATGTGATTTAACTAAATGAAGAGACTTTAGGAAGTTAATTCATTATTTTGATTTAATTAATTAAGAAGAAAAACTTAGTGAATTAATTAAATTGGTTTATTTAATTAATAGACGAAATAATCTTGAATGAAGCATGATTAGATGCTTGAATATATTTTGCATGTCTACAAAACCCTAAACCCTTAAACCGTAAACCATAAACCCTATACCCTTAACCCTTAAACCTCTAAACCCTCTACCCTCTACCCTCAGCACCCTCTTCTCTCTCTCTCAACCCTACACCATCTACCCTTAAACCGCAAATAGTAATCCATAAACCCTAAACCCTCTACCCTTAACCCTTAATCTATAAACCCTAAACCCTAAACCCTCTACCCTCTACCCTCTACCCTCTACCCTTAAACCCTAAAATCTCAACCCTCAACCCTCTACCCTTAACTAGGTTAAACCCTAAACCCTTAAACCCTCTACCCTTAAACTATAAACCCTAAAACCTAAACCCTAAACCCTCTACCCTCTACCCTCTACCCTCAACCCTTAAACCCTCAAACTGTCAACCCTCAACCCTCAATCCTTAACTAGGTTAAACCCTAAACCCTTAAACCCTAAACCTTTAAACTATCTACCCTCTACCTTTAAACCCAATACCCTAAACCCTCAACCCTTAAACCCTTTTAAACCCAACTAAACTCTCTATGCTAATCCCAAAACCCTCAACCCTTAATCTCTCAACCCTTAAACCCTCTACCCTCAACCCTAAACCCTTAAACTACAAACCCTAAACCCTAAACCATGTACCCTATACCCTTAACCCTTAAACCCTCTACCCTCTACCCTAAACCCTTAAACCTACCCTTAAACTGTATACCCTATATCCTTAACCCTTAAACCCTTAAAGCCTAAAGCCTAAACCCCTAAACCCTCTACCCTCTACCCTTAACCCTTAACCCTTTACCATCAACCCCCCCTCTCTCTCAACCCTACATCATCTATCCTTAAACCATAAATCGTAATCGCTAAACCCTAAACCCTCTACCCTTAACCCTTAATCCCTGAACCCTAAACCCTCTACTTGAGAGAGAGAGGGAGAGGTGGTAGGAGGGAGATACTTGAGAGAGAGAGAGAGAGGGAGATGTAGATAGATAGAGGGAGAGAGAGAGGGAGGGAGTGGAAGAGAGATAGAGGGAGTGACTGTGAGAGGGAGACGGCATAGGAGGGGGAGACTTGACAAAGAGAGAGAGGGAGAGGGGTAGGACGAAGATACTTGAGAGAGAGAGTGATAAGGGGTGGGAGGGAGAGATCTGAGAGAGGGAGATAGATAGAGTGGGAGAGAGATAGAGGGAGTGAGAGAGAGAGAGAGAGAGAGAGAGAGAGAGAGAGAGAGAGAGAGAGAGAGAGAGAGAGAGAGAGAGAGAGAGAGAGAGAGAGGGTGGGAGGGATACACCTAAGAGAGAAGGAGAGGGAGAAAAAGTGGGAGAGACCTAAAAGAGTAGGAGAGAGAGGGAGTGGGAGATAGAGGGATGGGAGAGATACAAGGAGTGAGAGAGAGACTTGAGAGATGGAGAGGGGGTGAGAGGACGAGTGAGTACTTGGGGGAGAGGGAGCACTCAGGATAGAGGGATGGGAGAGAGATGGAGGGAGTGAGAGAGATAGAGAGAGAGGGGGTGGGGGGAGATACTTGAGAGAGAGGGAGAGAGAGAGAGTGGGACGGGGTGAGAGGGTGATACTTGAGAGAGAGGGAGAGAGATAGAGGGAGGATAGAGAGAGAGGGATGTGGGAGAGAGATAGAGGGAGTGAATGAGAGAGACAAAGAGAGACCCAACAAAGGGAGAGACTTTGAGAGAGAGAGAGGGAGGGAGAGGGGGTGGGAGGGAGAGACTTGAGAGAGAGGGAGAGGGAGAGAGAGTGGGAGAGAGATAGAGGGAATGAGAGAGAGAGGGACTTGAGAGAGAGAGAGGGAGAGGTGGTGGGAGGGAGATACTTGAGAGAGGGAGAGGCAGAGGGAGAGAGATAGAGGGAGTAAGAGACGAAGGGGGTCAAAGAGATATAGAGGGAGTGAGAGAGGGAGGGATTCAAAGAGAGATAGAGGGAGTGACTGTGAGAGAGAGAGGGGGTAGGAGGGGGGACTTGACAAAGAGAGAGAGGGAGAGGGGGTAGGACAAAGATAATTGAGAGAGAGAGAGGGAGAGGGGGTGGAAGGGAGAGACCTGAGAGAGAGGGAGAGAGACAAAGTGGGAGAGATTGGGAGAGAGATAGAGGGAGTGAGAGAGAGGGAGTGTGTGTGTGAGAGAGAGAGAGAGAGAGGGGGATGAGATACTTGAGAGAGAGTGAGAGAGAGAGGGAGAGAGAGATAGAGTGAGTGAGAGAGAGGGAATGGGAGAGAGATAGAGGGAGGAGTGAGAGACCTAAGAGAGGGAGAGGGGGTAAGAGGGAGAGACTTGAGAGAGAGAGAGAAAAAGAGAGAAAGATAACGACCTAAGAGAGGGAGATGGAGTGAGAGAGACAAAAAGACCAAAGGGGGAGAGAGAGACTTCAGAGGGATAAAGAGTTATCCAATTAGGGTAACGAGTTAGAGAGTGTATGAAAATAAAACCTCAACTATCCATCTACGATCATAAATTGTGCACTCTAAGAATTATCAAAGTTGTTGACCAAAGAGAGGGGAACTTCAGGTTTTGTTCAAAGCAGGTCATTTGGCAAGTGCCAAATGACCTACTTTGGATGTCTTAATTGATAGGATTTGCCAAATTTCTTCATATTTTTGTCTGTGCTCCCCGTCTCATTTGCACGTCTTTCAATGCAAGTTTATAAAAAAAACCATGATAGTGTAACCTCTCTCTTAGCTATCTAAATATATAATTCTTTTTTCATTTTGATCTAGTTAAGGTTTTGATCCATGGCTCCTATTGTAAATGCCTCTGTTTTTGGTCAAAAACCAACATGTGCTAGTTTCAGGACAGATTTTTACTCGTTCATCGAAATGTGAAACAAATTATATTTTTTGAAACTAGACTCCATTCTACACATGATGAAAAAAAATCAATTTTTCGATTAGTTTTCAAAAAAAAAAGGGGGTAGCACACTCAAATTTCAACTTTTTAGGATGTGTCCACTTTGAAAATTCATAAAATATTATATATTCAATAAAAAAATTATCCAAAAGAACAAGGATAAACTACATGGTGTTAGCTAATTTCTCACCATTGGGAACTTTGAAATTCTAAAAAAAAATTAATCAAGAAGGGGGGAGCCCTTAGGCGCTATGTTGTTTTTTTTGATAAAAACAAGACCTGTTTTGGGCCCCCCCTTTTTGAGACCCTTAATCTTCATTATTTAAAAAAAAAAAAGTAGATTAGAAACTAGACTCGGAGCACTTTAACTTTTGTTCTTGCTGCATCTTGAAATTTTGAGCGTAACTATCTTCATTTTCTCGTGCAAATCAGATTTTGCTGATTTAAAAAAAAAAGTGGCATCTTAAGAGCCAAAATTGTGTCACAGATCCATGCCTTACCCTTTAGTTGAGTATAGACGATATTTTTGCATGCAAGAAGGGATTATTTTCCTAAGATTTTTCTATTATTTAAAAAAATTCTTCTTCTCACTCTATATATGTATAACTGGTCATTTAAAAAGGAGAAGTTCTTCATTAGCAAAGCTCTACAAAATTGTGTACTTGAACCTTTGAAGGAAACATATTTTGTACACTTTGCTAGAAAATAATAATTGTATAACTATGCGATTGGGCCTTTTACATTATTTTTCAAATTGTCTTTGAATGAAATAAAATATTTTAATATATTGTGCTTCATTCTATTTTGTCGATGTATTTATTTCTAATATTTTAACTTGTGTATGCAACCTTGATTTTCTAATTTGAAACTATTGAACCTCTTGCAAATTAATGACTATGTAAATTTCACCTTTCATTATTGCACAGGTATATAATTTTATTTCATGATTATAAATTATGTACAAATCAATCATATACAAATGTATTGTAGGATTTCGTATGCACTCTTTTACAATTTCACACTTTATTTGGTTCCCTTAATTAATTGGACTTAATTAGGCTTCTAATTACCTATATTATGCATTCCAAAGCCTTATTTTGCCCATTTTTTGAAAGGGAAACCAACATTTATTTAAAGAAATTAATGTTTTAATCACATTAGAGAATGAGTTTCCTGAACTTATGGGCCAGGACCCATTCACCCATGGGAAAATGGGCCCCCCTTAAGTTCCATGACCCATTTTTAAATATGTTTAGCGATATTTAATAATTCAAATTTCATATGCAATTAGTCAACTTTAGGAATCTAATCTTTGGGAAATTAGATAAACGCCTATAAATACATAGTTATTTTATCATTTGAGATCTAAGAATTTTGAAGGAGAAAAAATTCAACAAATATTATTGTCAAGATAATTCAAGAGAAGATTTATAGGTCATTTGGAGCAGCAATCAAGATCCTAACATCATGTCAAAGTTATGTGTGTTCATGTTATGTTTTGGAAGCTAACATTGTGATGTAGGTTTTCAAGCATTCAAGCATCAAATCAAGCAATCAATCAAGCCAATCAAGTAAGATCCAAATCCTTAGAGTGATATGTTTTTTTTCAGTCCTCTAAGGGTAACTATTGAAGGTTTGATGAGTGGTAACAGATAAGTGTTCATTCATCATTTCCTTCCCATTGTTATTATATTTTCATCAAGGTTTAATTACCAAACTGGGTTTTGACCAAGGTAAACCCCCTTACAAACAAACAAAACCATTTGCCTCTCTTTGTGTATGTGCAGATTACAGGTTGAAGGAGTGGAAAGATCTTGAAGAAGAAATTTTAAACTCTTACATTTATTGCATTCATTGTTGTCAAATCACGAAAAACTCAAATTCAAAATTTATTTTAGCTCTTTGACAGTGACGCCTGGGGCAAACAGAAGCTCAAATCTTGTACCAGAGGACCCTAAAAGTTGAGGTCAAGACACCCCTAGAAGGACCCATTCACCCTTGGGTGAATATGTCCTTCTACAGAGGTTGAAACCAATTTTTTTTGATCATTTTTCCTAGAACCTCTTCACTTCCCAAATCCACTGGTAAATTTTTGTTTCAATCTATCAATTTTTTTGGAATCTATATTTTAACTATTAGGTCATATAGGATCATTAAGTTAGCCATTCAAAAATATTTACAATTCATTCCAATCCCACTTAGGATATAGATCCAAGTCTGGTAGGCTTAGGTCTTTAAGGTTGATAGTCAAACAATTCACCTTGTTGATCTATATCCCAATGAAATTTATAAAAATGTGGAAATGGCCCTAGGTTATGGACACTAATCTTAGAGTCACGATATTTTTATGTTTCAACAAATAAGAGAGTTTAATTTGGAATTTTGTCTTAGTTAGGATTTATTTTTAGTTTTATCTCTCTTTCCATGCAAAGATTAAAGTGAACTAATTGAATGTCCTATGAAAATATAACTTCTAAAATCCAAGAGGTTATCTCATAAGTCATATTCCATATTTGTGAGATTTCCTATATTGATGTAGGTTTACTTGCAGGTGTAATTTTAAACATCAACAACTTTGGCATGCTTAGTGAGACTTGAGTTAGAGGCTTTTGTTTATGTCTTGTTTTATTAATGATCTATATTTTATGATTTTTATTGTAAATCCCAAACAAAAAATCTCAGAGAAGCATGCATTTTCCACTTAGCGACTCCACTGGTGACTAGATCTCAAATTTTAAAAATAATGAAATCTCATAATATCTATTTGCATCTAAATATTTGGCAAGGAATTTATTGTTTTGAGCATGGTATTTGAGTGGTTTTTTTCAACATTAAGAGTGGTAGGTTCCTAAAATAGTATTGAGAGTATTACCTCACTTCTAAAGAGTTGGCTTTGTTCCTCCTTAAGATAATATTCAATATGTTATAAATTTATGTAACATTCACCATATCACTTCTAAAAATGTGGCTCTTTGATTTCTTTCTTTTCTCTCATAGGAAAATTATGGTCATTACCTCTCCAATCTGTCATCACCTCCCTTATTCTAAGTGATTGAGGTAAATTACCATTGAATCCTCTTCCTTTCTATTTATTCTCTTTGAGACAACACTAATTCTCTTAGTAATGAAGTTGTATCAAAGAGGGGGAAAATGTAGACACCCCAAATCCACTTCTAATCTCTCCATACTAACTCCCATTTTTATATACTAAACCATTATTTAATTAATTTCACTTCAAACTTAGTTATTCCTAATTCTCCCCCATTCCCCAAGGTTAATTAATTAAATCAATTAATTCAATTGACCTAAGCTCCAATTCTTCCAATTAGATCAATTAAAATTAACAATACTTAATTAGTTGGTTTAGGCTAACCAATCATCCCAAATTTATGCAACTTAACCAATTGATTATTTCATGATTAGTTAGGCGATTAAGATAATTAAATTCACTCTTAGCATTGACTCTAATTAAATAATACACATCATAATTGATCCTTTCCTCTTTAATCTCACCCATTTAATCCATTAATGTAGATCAAAATATAAACCATTCTCCTTCTTCCATGCTTCTTAGCCATTCCATGCTCACATATATGTGAGAATACTTTCTTGTACCACTCTTTTCTCAGACATGTTCAGGCATGTAAAATTGGAGGGATCTTATCCCTCCACCTCATCCCACTCACGTCCATTTCTTATTCACATGTGTGAGCATGCTTCTTACAAACGCGGGATCATATTTGACCCTGCACCTCACTTTCCACTTGCTTCCATCTCCTTGCATATCACAAGTGGATGGATTCTCCTCCATTGATCAATGATATTCTTTTCTTTTATGAGAATTGGCACAAGGATAATAATCCTCTCCATGAAACTTCAATCTTAGCCTTCCATTCCTTCTTACATTCTAGCCCTCCATTTCTCTCTTAAGAAATCTATTTAATAGAGGTTTGCCACCTTTATTTATCATCCACTTTCATGTTAAGTTTATGATGTCTAATTTCATAGCCATTTGAATTATTTATTTGTACACTTATGTTGTCCACTTGAGTAGAAAATTCCAAAGAACATACATATTCATCCAATTGGAGCACATCCCTACATCACAATGGAGGTATAAATGCACCTATTCTTCATTGCTTGCATTTATTTTTGTTTATGTTCCATCATTTTTCTCTATCTTGAGTGTGAGTTTTTGGGTTTGATTTATTTCTAACTCATTGTGTGCAACTCACATAGGGGGTCACTTTCCAAAAAATCCAAGAACTTCAATTTATGATAAGAGGACTATGAGTTATGAACCCACTAAATTGAGTTATCAAAATTAAATAATTTTTTATTTTTTAATTAATTAATAAATCAAAACTTTAATACATAAGGTTATGTGCAATCAATTTTGTTGTTTTTTATTAGATTATACGAATTGATAAGATTTATAATGTATGTGAAGAAATCTACTCTAACTTATAGTCTTTTTACTTTTTTTTTTGGGTTTCCTACACATTTCCTCTTTTCCTTTATATGCAAAATAATTTTAGATTAGATTAGATAAGGAGTCACTAGATTAAATAAGGAGCCACCATATAATCATAAAGGCAGGTTTATAGGTCACATAATCTTTCAGCTATTGTTAGTCTCAAAGAAGTAACTCTGTTCAAAACTAGCACCATTTTCCTCCATCAATAAATAGATTTAGACATTAGTCTTTTCAAACTTGATTTTATAATTGTGGCATGACACCACGTGCAACTGGGTTGGACAATTTAATAAAAACATGCATTAATTTTTTTGTGGATCGTTAGTTATATAGACAAGGAATTAATCAAATCAGATATGGCCATACATACTCAATTTTCAAAGGTTTAAGAAAAGGAGTTTGTTTGTCTTCATTCATATTGACTAGCTCTTCAGGAGGGGACAATCCTATTGATAATTTGATTTTATTAAATTGATTTTAACATTTTGCAACTTATATTTCTTGAATTCCACTAGGCTCCTTGTTAAAACTTTATACATGCCATTATAAGGAATAAAGCTTTTATTCCACAACCTTTGCTAGCATCCTTCCCCTAGGTGCCAAAAAGCATAATGAAAATTAAATTTTTGTTCCATATTAAATCACAAGTGCCTTTGTAGACATTAATGAAAATGTGGAAGCACACACAAAGAACATGAATTGTTTGATAAAATTCTCAAAGAAATGTGGTATTATGGATTGGAATGCTTGTAGGATATCCACAAAATAGATCTAATGAAAATGCCCATCTACAATCTTTACCATCATCCTCCCAGGTTGTACCAAAATGGAAGCTTTAGAACAAGATCAAAATCCATCAAGTGCCTAAAAAAAGTGTATTAATTGAGTATATCAAGCATTATGTTTTCATAACAATAAGTGTGTAGCACTACATTATGTGATTTTATCTTCGTTCATCAAAATCTTCCTATTCAGTTTTATAGTTATTTTCTTGTAGTGTATTTGAAATGTAATATTATATTGATATAAATTAGATTGTTCAATTAGGTTCTTATGTTTTAAATTTCTCCATTGCATTTGTTTTAACATTCCATTAAGTATTTAGTTGATATTAGAAGTACATTGAAAAATATAATTTTGTTTTGTTTTGTTTCTTTCCTATGTTTTCTAGACGAGAGTTCAAAATCAAAGAAGACACAAGGAAATTGAATTGCTTGACAATATGCCTAAGTATATGTGCTCTCTTAGATTTCATTGCTCATAGGATATGGAGAAAATGGGTTTGTTGAATTTTTTTCCTAAAATTTTGAGAAAGTGCAAGGAGTGGGTGTACATCCAAATTCTACAATATTTTCCAATATCCCACCAATTTGTACCAAATAGTGCTTAGGATAGGGTATCAAAATCCCCATGAATGAGTAATAGAAAGTAGTTATTTAAAAAATATTGTTATGAATGCCTAGGAGATGTATTTTGAAATCACTTGTTTCTTTAGGTTTTTCTAGTGTAGAATTTTGTCCTTATAATCATAAAAAGTAGTTTGATCAAGTCATTCGTTACACGAGAATTGGGAAAAAAATCAATCATATGTTTATACCATAGAAAGAAGGCATGAAAATATAAGAACAAAATTAACTTTATAACCATGGATTCGATTTCAATTGATTTTTTTAAATTTGAGTTTAAATTTGATGGAAAAATACTTGAATTACCTAATTCACATGGAAGGGTAGGAGGTTTTTCCATTGAGATGGATGGAGGATAGAAATGGTGTTCCCGTTACATGTTCCACAACATAATATCTGATTCTGAATCAAATTCACACTCATGTGTGGAATACATCAACTTAGGATTAGCAAAGTAGGAATCTTCAAATATTGCCCTTCCATAATTTTCTATTGGAATTCTAGAAAGAAATGAATAGAGCATTGTATAAATTTCAATTGCATCATGTCCTACCATGCTTATATCATTTTGACTACTTCCTTCTAGTTCACTAGCTCCCATAAAAGAAGCTTTTACTTGTACTTGCACTTGCTACATATCTCTAATGATTTCTTCTATGAAAAACTGATCTATTGAAGTCTCCATCCATCTTGAGGCATCATTGTGATTATCCTCATATGAAATAGGGGTTTTAATTGCGTTGCCTATGGAATCTTCAACATTGGATAGAAATGGCTTGTCTAGTTCCATGTTCCACATCATAATATCTGACCCCAAATTAGATTTGAATTCATGTGTAGGATACATTAACCCAAGATTAGTAGAGCAAGAATCTTTAAATTCTCCCATTGCATAACTTTCCATTGGAATTCTCGAAAGAAATGAATGAGACATTCTAGAAAGTTCAACTACATCATTTCTTGCTATGCCCATATCATTCTGAATGCTTCCCTCTACTTCACCAATTCCTAAAAAAGAAGCTTCTACTTGTACTTGCACTTGCACTTTCTCCATATCTCTAAGCATTTCTTCTGTGCTCAACTTATTCATTGGAGTATCCATCGTTTTAATTGCATTTCCCATGAAAACCTGAAGGCTTTGTTGTGGGAGGATTACCTGTTTAGCCTGCACTTGTGCTTCATGACTACAATTTTGATCACCAATGTTTTGGGTTTGTACCTCGTGGGATATTTCCCAGTCGTTCAATTTCTACCTCTGTTGCATGTAATGGTGAATACAAGCCGTGAATATGTAGACATCTACGATAACGAATTCCGGGTGGGAGCTGTTTCCCCCACCATAGGTCTTAGGTCTGCCCCAACCCCCGCACTATAGGTCTCCGGGTGGGAGGAGGATATTGGGTTGGTTCGAGCTAAGTCGAGGACTTATGTTGTGCTTGGAAGGGTGATGCTGGCTGCGACCTTCAGGATTTAATGAGGAAAAAGCAGAGTTGGCCGTGGTAGCGATGGTGATTGTGATTGGGATGGTGATTGGAAGAAAAATGCGTTTCAGAGTGGAGGGTCACAAAGATTCATCCAATCTGTTGGATTTGCATCTAAGATTTTGTGTTTTACATACTTGGACCAAACTGATTTGGTGGGCATAACTTTTCAGTGCATTAAAACCTATCTTTTTCAAGTCTTCCAAGTCAATTTGTATATCTAATTTTAGTCCATATTCATCTTCAAATGTATCTTTTTTTTTCTTTTAGATCAAATTTCAAATGTACTTTTTTGTCTTATAGATCAAATAAAGTAAATTAATAATAACCTATCTTTTATCAAATCTATTACATATCCAATTTTAGTTTATACTCATATTCTCTTGATCTTCCTCCAGACATCTTATGTTTGATTGAATAGTTTCAAATTAAATTTTAGAATACATCAATAAAATAGTTTAGTTTATTTTAGAACTATTTTATTTACTTAATATCTATTTTATATTATTTGTTCTTATTTCACATTAATATATACATTTTAATATTTTGACGACTTTATATTTAAAAATACATTTAAGCTTTAAATAAGTATTTATAATTTTTTTTTTTTTTTTAAGTATATGTAAGTTGTGTTTTGATTCTTATATTTAGATAATAAATGGGATTTTTTATTATCATGTAAAATGTCTCTCTACCAATTATTTATTTTTATATTTAAATAAAAATAAATATTTACATTATTTCATTATTAATTCTTTAGGTAGGAATACTAATGTGTTTGCTAGATTTTATTATTTTGTAACAAATGAATGGATGGGAGAGAAAAATAAAATAAGTTGACTAGGTGTTCTAATGTACATTTTCGTTCAAATTTGTTTCAAAATATCAACATTACTTTATCTATCATTCTATTGAATAATGGTTGTGAAGTGTTATTAGATTGATGTAAACTATTGGATTCATAATTCATTGTACCTTTTATATTCTGCTCATTTTTCTATTTCATAAAGACATTATTTTGTATGCATGCTTGTAGTCAATGCAAACATTATTTTCTACTAAAAATTGAAATTTGACACTTTCATTTTTTAATGATACATCCATTCAATCTAATTGAAAGGTCCTTTTTATAAGTCAATAGTGGGTGTTTACTTTCCCTATATAATTGAATACTGACATGGTTATAATAGTAGTCTCAAACTTTTTAGATGAACATTTCAAATAAATAATATTTTTTTTTCAAAAATCACAAAACTTATTATTCTAACAACATTACTTTACACCAACATATATATTACACAATATATCTTTTACTTTTTAGTACACTTTAAAGTGAAAATATCATTTATCAATTCTACTTCCACATTTAATTTTAACATTTTCAATCTCCCTCAGTACATCCTACTTCTCATTAGATACCAATTCCAATTTTTTTGATTGGTACGATAATGACTGCATTAGAGAAACAACTGTTCCAAGAATTTTGTGATCCGTAGGATAATGACTGCTTTAGAGAAACAAGCGTTCCACGATTATGACATGTGGAAATAAATTCTGCCACACCTTTCAATAATATCATTGTATGACTCGCATATATCATTGTCCACCGGATGAGATTAATGGAACTAAAAAAATATATGTTTTTACCAAATATGTTAGTGTACACACGTATACATAACCTTATCTCATTAAATCCTTTCTATAAATGTTAGTCAAGGTCCAAATGCTATTGTTGTGGAGGAGATCGAATCTAACACGTGACTATGTTTTTGACACGTGGAATGATGTTCTTTACTAACAAACGTTATCCCTTTAATTTTGGATTCTTCACAGTCCAATTTCAATAAAGCAATTACCCCACATTTAATATTTAATATAGGTATGCCGAAGATCTACAGAGATTAATATGTGATTGGCAATTAGTAAAGGAGCATTCAAATTGAAATTTTGATTCTTTTAGATGTGAGTCATTGTTGGTAGAAGAAAATGCCTGTTAGTATATTTGATACTTTTGTCAACAGGGAGAATCCAACATTTCTGTATATTGTCTTCATTGATCTCCGCCCTAAGTTCAGTGCACGAGAAATCTTCATTGACTATATAAATAAATATATAAAAGATTATTTCAATACATTGAATCCAAAACTAAAGGATATGACTTACTCAAAACAACAAATAAAGTTTGCCCATGGGGTGCCTGATTCCTTGCTAATGGTGGTTGTATTTTTATGGTAAAGATCCTTACGCTCAGGGAAAGACAATAAGTTGAAACAAACTATGTATGGAAAATTTGAGTTCTGAAAATTTAATCCATAATAATTGGGTTAGTGTTAGGGTTGGTAAAAAGTTAGAAAAATCACCACAAAAATTAGAACCAAAATAACAGAATCACTATTTTTTAGGAAAATTGGGATTAAATTGCAATTATTGAAACAATTGTTGCATAGCCAAAGACGATGTAAAAAACTTGTGCTGAATTAAAAAAAATGCCTGTATTTATCACAATAGGTCAGAATTTCTGGTACCATGTAAATCAAAACAATGAACGAACAAATTGTGCTTTATGAATCAAACTGTTATACCAATGCTAAAAATAATATTTTACTATAATGAATTTTCATTATATTTAATTTTTTACAAAATGCAATAAATATTTCCATTGAGGCCTTGGAAACTTGCCACATTATTGTACAACCTAGATAAGAACTTGGAGAACTTTGGACCAAGTAAAATAGAAGCCAACATCCATGACCTGTCACTTCTATTATGTGTTTTACAACATAAAAAACTAACAGACTACTCTCCAGATAGAGTAGTTCCACCCCCCAAAACAATCCTAAACTTCTCAACTTTCAATCAAGTAGATTAGAAATAATCTGTAGATCCTAAATAAGTATTAGATATTAGTAGTAGGTCAAAATTATAAGTTCACTACTGAGGTAAGCTTTTTTCTATTGGTGCAGCCTGGATCTGAGAAGTGGTCAAATAGAGAGTGTTATTTTGGTGCTCAGAGAATCCATTTTTTAGGGCAAGTTTGCAATGATCAACAGGTTTCCAAAAAAAATATAAAACATCCATCACAAACATCAGTTTATAATAAATATAGAATCTAACCTTAGATTTTTTGTAAGCATCCACTTATTAGAATTATAAAAGAAATAAAAAAACAATGAGTGTTTTTGTTCGAAGTGACTCATAATTGTGAATCAAGTGCACTAAAACCTTTGTCAATCCCAAATCAGAGTTTGGGATCAAAGTACTGGGCTAAAATTTCAACAGAGATTTGAATCTCCAACTCCCCTTTTATTCTAACATAGCTTAGATTGCTATATGGATATAACATGAGCAACATATGGCCACAATTGAGTTTCAAATATGGCCAAGGTTGATTTTCTATGGCTAGCCATGGCCAAGGTTTATTGCATATTTGTTGCCTAAATAGAGCCAGCCAAGAACAAAAACATAAAAAAAATCACCCATGATTCTCTCCATGGTCTTCATTTTCACTTCAATCTCCATAAATAACATTAATTGTATCACTGGGAGTAATGGTAGCAGTTATAATGACATTTTCTACTGCAAGTAAATTAATAGTTTCATAGGAAGTGATGGTAAACTTGTTGCCTTTGTATAAATATTTTTTGGGCATCCAGTATAATCGATGCCTCTATACATAACTCTATTTTTATAAATGCTTACACAAACTTCTCATTTTTATCTATTTTGCTTTTTGAAATGTTTTCCAAGCGTAAGTAAGATTATCATTGCATTAGAATAATGGTAGTTGTTATGACAACACTAGATATAAAATCTATATCTAAAACCAAACATCTTGCCCTTTTATGTATACTTGGTGACCTATTATGTGATTATTATAATTGATTCTACAACAAAATAGAATGAACCCAATTGCAGCAACTTATGTGGCATATTTTATCAAGTATGGTGATATCATATTGAGGACCATTGAAAGAGGAAACTGGATTTATAGCAGCCCCAATAGCTACTCTTCCACTGGTTTGGATGAAACTTGAACACAACAGTTTATAATGTCCTGTCTCCTAGTAAGAATCACTCTACAAGAGCCATTTTAGATCAGTAATTATCAAAATCAATCTTGACTTTAAAAGCTCATTTATGATTTGACCAGTGGCATGATTCAGTTAGTGTCTCATCTTGACAAATTGAATGCTAAATCTGCACTTGTAAATGGATCTCATAGCCATCAAAATTTGACTCTTCCAACTGAATCTTGTGGTATCCCTACCCCAAAGTAACATCATGAATGGGCCTTGAATACCAATTAGTACATCAAGTGGGCAGCTTACAGTTGAATCATCATTGATGGAGGAGGTAAAGATGATCTTCATTTTATTTTTTGGTTTGTTTTTACAATACTCTTCACTCATTCCATTCACATAAATTGAGGGTTGTGTTTTAAATATTTAATCAATATGATGGTAGATAACACTTCTTACCAAGGGTCAATGGAAAATAGGGCATCAATTGGACATTCTTAGCACTCTCCTACATGAAAACTTGGATCATCATAATCAACAAGAGAGGAATGAGAAAAAAAGTTCTTAAACAACATTAATGTAGATTACATGACATGTTCCTTTGTTTTTCTTTTGGCCATTGGTGGTGTGAGTATTGTGCTATTCCGGAAAATGCGAAAGCATTGAATTGTTGTCAAGGAAGTACACATTTTTGTTTCTCACAATTGGGAACTGTTAGGTTTGTAAATACACCTATAATGATATTTGCAAAATTGATCTATAAATAGGATTTTTTGATTTGATTAAGAAATGTACAACAATCCTAAATGAGAGCTCCTGGCACAATTATCTCCATGTCAATATTAGATCTGAATGATCCACACATCAGAACATTAGAGAGGCATCTCAAAATCGCTATTCCATATTTTTATTTGGACTTTATATTTCAATTTCTTACATGTGATGATAGAAGAATTTTAAGAAATTCCCCCCTGAGCATGTTGTCTCCATACAGCTCTGGGCTTACCTGTTGATGATCAATGCAACCACAAAATATTTCAACACAGTAATTTATGATTTGCATGATCTATGAGGTGTGCCAATATAAAACATAAGAGGATATTGTGTCGGCGATATACCCACCTGCCAGCCTACTTCAATGCTATTAAGATCAAAGCCATCAAACGACCCTGAGAGAACCCACATCTGAGACAAGATGAATTCGCCAGGGGCTTCTATGAGGGCTTCCCAAACATTTATACTTGCTTTTGCACCATAGTATTCTCCTCCTTTTACAAAGACTTTTTGCATGCTGCATGCCAAAAGCTTACAAAAGAAAATCATATAGTATATTCATGACTTATCATCCTTGCACAAAGGCTATGATCACCTGAGAAGAACAAAACAATAAACACTACCACTATATATTCAACAAAGAAATAAACACTTCCACTATAATATTCATTCTGGATTTGTATGTGTCATACTTGATGTATAAACTTGCAGAATACCTACAATAATACTTCATGTCCATTCCCATCTATAACACTGGGTTTTTGAGACACCCACCATCTTGTTTTCTTAGACTTTTTGCCATATTTCTCAGGAGAAGCAACACACATTAGATCATCTTGGAAGCAGATAACAAAATTAACATAAAGTATGAAACAAATAGAGCCCAAGTTCAGGGACACTAAACCCCAACTTTGAACATCAAAAAACATGAAACCTAGCGTGTACACATAAAGCCTTGGCCCCTAAAACTGTCAAAAGAAAACCTAGTTTGAAATGATTTCATAATCCTATACTAAGATCTAAAATCATGTTGATAAAAGTGATTGTGAGAGAAACATTCTTACCTAGCTTCCTTCTCAAACCAGAGTTGTTAAGTTACCACACCTCAAGTTTCTACACAAATTGTGTCAAGCTTTGTTACCCTAAGTTACCCTAGAAGCCTAATGTCGTTAATCGCCACCTGCTTCACCATCCATAATAAATTTTGCAATAACTGCTATGTTGCTTCACCAGCAAGGAAGAAAAAGGTGCGTAAATAGCCAAAAAAATGGTCAAAAATGATGAACGACAGAGATTCATTACATCGTGGTTACAAAATGCAGAATAATTTTCATAGTGTTGACAGGTGACAGATTCGGTAGGAGTGAATTTTGACACTTCAAGCAAAGTAGCCTATTTTTGGTTGCATATTTTGTAGCTGTTGCTAGAGGATTTTGAGAGTTTTGAGCCCCCATTTGCAACTTCCACCATTTCTACACAGCTTCAAACCCTGATGCACAATACTATATGAATCTAGGGTTTGTAAATTTAAAATAAAGTATTTAGAAAATGATATAAACCTAAGGTTTGCAGAGTGGCTTTTTCTGCGTCTCTGATTTTGGGTAATGGGTCCGTCACAGTGGTGTTTCTCTGTACATCAGCGGAGAATTGGCCTAGGGTAAGGGGTTTCCTCTGATCTATGCACCGCTTGGTACTCCTCGTAGCAATCTATGCCTGGATGACACGCTCGACCCAGGGGCGGTTAATGGCAAAACCAAGTGAATGCTCCCTCTCATTCTTTCTTTCTATGATACATTGGTTTGTATTTTATTCTCAGGAATCAAGGCCTCACTTTGGACACCCACTTGCAAATATTTACGCCGACCCCAAGGAATTTGAAGCGATTGTAATATCACTGTACAATATTTATTAATTCCAACCCATTTCATAGTAAATTTGAGCTACCAGTGCCAACATAGAATGCAACTTCCATACGCGACAACCACAAACTATATCTCTGCTACCCATCTACACCTTCACATACACCAGCTATTCGTAAATCGCACCAGATATTGTCATTTCCTACCATATATTATGTTGGATTTCTAAAGTAACCCTGAAGTTGAAAATCCAATCAATAATGTTTTTAACCCACAGCGCGACCTATGCGGGCTATGTGTATTGTCCTGGGAGAAGATCTCAAGCTAAGGAAATCACAATCAATGCTCTACTTTCACCCTGTTTACTCCACCTTGACATCGACAATCTAGAATAGCATCTCTGCTACCCATCTACACCTTCACGGTAGCGGCTATCCAGCCCCAAAAATGCACCCAACATGGATGCATGGGCATGGATGTCAGATGCCTACCCTCTGCAGTTGCGGTCAGACTCTGTATTTTCCAGTACGTACAAACTCTATCCCATTTGAAATGTATCGACAGTTAACTGAAATTAAAATTGTTTAATTTAATATTTGTTTTTATTAACTATATTATTTGTAATTAAAATTGTTTTAAATGGTTATTGTTAAGTGTTTTTATAAATTAATTATATGATTTGCAATTTTTTTATGTAAAATAAATATTTATATTTTATAAAATTTATGTTTATTTTTAATAAAATAAAATCTTAAAAATAATTTTGAGTAATCTGATTGGTTAATGTATTTTATTTTTATTTTATTATCTTTAAGTAAATGAGAAAAAACTTAGATACAATTAATTTATAAAAGGGTTCAAATAATACTATCAATTATTAATTAAAGTGCTTGTTTTAAGTGATTATTATTAAGTGTATTTATAAATCAATTATATGATTTGTAATTTTTTATAAAGTGAATATTTATATTTCATAAAATATATATTTATCATTAAATATTTATATTTTATAAAATTTATGTCTTGTTTTAATAAAATAAAATTAAAAAAATAATTTTGAGTAATTTGATTAGTTAATGTGTTTTACATTTTATTATTAGAAAATTATAACAAATATTTGTCAGTCTATACATAGATAAAAGAGTATTTAGATTATATTATTTAACTCTAAGCTTGAATAAGTTGGTTAGTTAATTTATTTGACTTTTTATTCTTACTTTATGTAAATTGAAAGAAAATTAGAAAAAATTCTTATGTTAAAAGGTTCAAAGAATATCATTAGTCATGAATAGAGTGTTTGATCATGAAAGGTCAAGGAATTAAATATTCATCACACATATAAATGGACAAGTGGATCTATAGCCACCAAGTATTTAATCTTATTAATTATTAAATTTCTAACAAGGTAAGGAGCTTGATACCTTACAATATATTTTTATAATAATATGAACACTAAATGACATAATATATAGAGAAAAAAAATCAAGCCATCAAACCCACACTAATATATAGTGAAACTAATGCACTTAAAATTATTTAATAAAAATATTAATATTTATTTCAAAGGGTCCCATAAAAATAATAATAAACATTTATATGCATAAAGATGTAGTTATAAATCTAAATTTTAACCATGAAAGACAGGGTATTACAATATAATTGTTAATTGTTTCATCCTTCTTTAAGACTATTCTTATAGAAAAGATAGAGTAATATGGTAAAAGAAAGATATGAGAGAAAATTTTGGATTAGAATTTTAAATTTTTATGGTTAATTGCAATTACAAGATTTTTTAACCACTTAAAAACAATCACTTAATAATAACCACTTAAAACAATCACTCTAAATACACTTAAAACAAGACATAAATTTTATAAAGTATACATATTTAATGATAAATTTAGATTTTATAAAATATAAATATTAGAAAAATTACAAATCATATAATCAATTTATAAATACACTTAATAATAACCACTTAAAACAATCACTCTAATTCATTATTGATAGTATTATTTGAACTCTCTTATAAACTAATTTTATGGAAGTTCTTTTAAGTAAAGATAATAATAATAAAAAATAAAATACATTAACTAATAAAATTACTCAAAATTATTTTTAAAATTTTATTTTTTAAAAACTAGTATACATATATTAATTAATAATATATATAAAAAACGGTAAAAGTTATCATTATCTAGGTGATTATTGATTTGAGGAAAAATGCTTACATCTTCATTAACATTAATTTCAAAATTCATATATATGATTTCATTGTTTCTTTTCAAAATAAAATAATTCTGTAAAATCAATATTCAATGTTAAAAAATATGAATTTCTATTTTTTATAATTAATATTTTTTCTTTACTTAACATTGTTCTTAAATTTTAAATATAAAATATTTTAAAAAAAAAATTGGAACCCTTCTTAGAACCCTAACCTTTACTCTAAACCCTAACCCTACATTTATTTGCATCAAAATTCTTTCACTTTTATAGAAAAAACAAATTCATTTTTACATGACTTCCACTTGTCTATTATTTTCAATGAAGCTTCAAAAAGTTTACGAATATTCTTTTGTTGCTTTCACTGTATAACGCTTCAGCATAATAAGACATAAATTTTATAAAATATAAATATTTACTGATAAATCTAAATTTTATAAAATATAAATATTTATTTTAAGAAAAAATACAAATCATATAATTAATTTATAAAAACACTTAACAATAACCATTTAAAATAATTTTAATTACAAATAATATAGTTAATGAAAATAAAGATTAAATTAAACAATTTTAATTTCAGTTTAACGCATAGTTAGGAGACAACTATTAGCGCGCATATAAACCTAATCCAATTAACTGTTGGAATACGGAGTCTGACCCCAGCTGCAGAGGGTAGGCATCCGGCATCCGGCATACACCAGCGGTGAAACATTGGGAAAATTTCCAAAAATGATGAATGGTTGAGATTCGTCTTGCATGTAAATCTGTACCGTCCGACGTAAAAGGGGTTGAAAAAGCTGAGCGTGGGGATGCCTTCGGCGTAATTATTTGGAATCCTTGTAGTTACCTCTCTATTTTGTAGAGATTTTCCACGTTTAGATAGAAGTTATAACAATTCATTTTAAATTATAAAAGTAGAAATGGATATGTTGATGGTAGTATATAGTGGGGTTGAGTATGAAGTAAATTGTAATATTGTTAGATAAGTGATATTTTATCTATTATTTATGTTTTTATAATGGAGAGAAAAACAACTATTTACAAGAAGATATTGATTTAAAGATATCTAACAACATATATGCTTTCACAAGGAATGTGGGTGCATCATGATATTTATAAAAGCAAACATATATTTATGTTAAATAGTATCTTGTGTATACCAATAGTAAAAAGAATCAATCAATTTGTAGAGTGTGAAGCTCATTATAGGAGAAAAAATATTTGAAGAATAATATATTAAATAAAAATTATAAGACATAGTTGATACCTTCACATATGCCACACAATCTACTTTGACAATTGATTACAATGCATATCATCCAACTACAAATCCTTGCAAAGAAAAATATTTTTATATCACTATATGATTACAACACTTCAAATCATGGACTAACTTAAGAAAATAAAATAAATAAAAAATGATTACTTACAAAAAAATAGTTATTGTGATGTCTAAAAAGAAAAAAATGATAGAAGTTTGAATAAAATTAGTTGTTGCTACTATTCTACATGAATAAACAACATAGAGGTAGATTGCAATATAAGTAGAGTGAGCCAAAAAAAATTCATCCATGTTAAATTTTTTATTCAATTTTAATATTATAGGCTATTGTTTGAAATGGATAGCTACACCATTTTGTTACAATTTTTTTTGTTATCTATTTCTATTTGACAATACCTTTAAGTGGTCATTTTATTTCTTTTTTAGTGTAACATATGGACTATATTGCATGAAATCATATCTTTGATATGTTTAGGTGGTCATACGCAAAGACCCACAAGACAATGTACCCTTGATAAAATTATAAATGCGAGCCCTTGATAGTTTTTACTATTGACAGAAATCATTACTCTTTCAATTTTCAAGCTTTGTGATTCATGGATTGCTAAGGCCTATTCCATTTAAAGAGGATTATATCAACACCTACTACAATTTATTGGGATTATAGGCACATTTTTTGTTGGGTTTGGTCCCAAGGTGGGCCTGTGTAAAGATTTCAGATTGTATGAAAGAAAAGAATGGAATATTTAGTAGGTCATTATTAATTTTGTATATAACTACTTCATATTGTCCTAGTACACTATTTACAAAACCTGATCATACCTATTTACTAATGAAAATTGTATGATATATAGTCTATAATGTGAAGAGCAAGCCTTGAAACAAGATTTTCCAATCTCCCCAAGGTCTTAAGATTACTAGGTCTTATATTTATAAGAATCAACTAGTGTTTAAATGAAATATTATAATAAAGGGCTTGTTGGTGTTCTATGTGGAACAAAATGTACATAGTTTGAGAAGTTCAATTTAACGGAAAAGATAATCTAAATCTACTCTAACTAGTTGAAAAAGAAAATATAAAAGTTAGAAAATAAGATAATAAGAAAGGAAGAGATAAGAAAAAGAGAAAGAGAAGAAGGAAGAAACCTATAGTCAAGAAGCACAATAATTGTCACAAGAGAGTAATCTTTGCAAACATATATAAGCGTAGTTTTACTTAAACAAATGACATACCCTATGAAAGATTCTACGAATTTTAAAAAAAAATTCTATTGTAAGTTGAAAGAAAGATTTAAGACATCATCACCATATTACATGAAAATATAATAATAATTATATTTAGAAATATAAATTATTAAGCTCAAATTTGGGTATTTTTATAAGAAATATTATTCTAAATATGATCTTTTCACTTACAAATCATATAATTTCGTACAATCTATAAACAATATCTTACTATTCACATGTGCAACTGAACAATAATGCCCCTTTCTTTTCGAATTCATGGTAATTCTATATTAACTTCCATTAAAAATTAGTTAAGTCCTCAATTGTATCCATCTAATTCCTTTTTTTTCAATTTTTTTTTATAATAAAAGCTCTCAAGATGTGTTCATATTGTTTATATTACTACAAACCTTGTGAGAGAGATCTTCGAGTGTGTAGTCAAACCATGAAAAATCACATGTTGGTAGCATGGTATGGGGAATGCATATTATGTGAGGATGATACTAAGTAATTAGAAGGGCATTGAATAAAAAAAAGGAAATGGGATACCCATACCTTCCCTACTATATTTTGGATTTCTAAGTAAAACACATGATTCTTGTATTGAACTCTTCATTGGTAAGATCATCCATGCATGGATTTTGAAATAAACTTGCCATTAGAATCCAATAAAATAGAGGTCAAGGAATTAAATTAATACATTTAATCATCAAATCGAAACCAAAACATGATTTCAACATCTAAAAATGTTGGCCCTCCCTTCCTGATCTACATAACTGGGTTTCCACCTCCTGGAAGCCAATGGTCTCTGGGCAGATTGAGCTCTATCCCAGTGCTTGGGGTTTCTTTTTAGCAACATTTTCCTCTTCCGCGGAGCATGACTGTGTGTTGGATAGGGGGTGGATGTGGGAGATTCATTCTCTATTCATCCATCCTTGGTCTCGATCTTTCAATCCCCTTACAGAGCCATTGAACACTAGTCTGTTTGGGTCCATCTACAAAATCTCCCTCTCCTGTTTTGGGAGGATTCTTGTTATGAAACTATTGGCAACTCCATTGGACGATTTTTAATGATTGACTCTACGACTCGGGAGCTTGGGCATACTATGGTAGCACATATTTTAGTTGATTTGGACATCTCCAAACCTCTCCATGGTGATGTAGTCTTATTAGTGGAGGACAAACCTTGGAAGCAACTCTTGGACTATGAGGGTCTCCCCTTTCGATGTAGGAGATGCTTCTCTATGGATCATTTGGCCTCTAATTTACCACAAGCCCGTTGCAAGGGTGCTGCTACTTGGTGGAATGATGCTCACTTAGATCACCTAACAGTGGGTTCTCCTCCTTCAAAAGTTTCTTCTGAGGATGATGACCCTATTTTTTCTTCTTGGGAAGCTATGTTTGCTCCTATTCTAGCTAACCTTTCTGTGGAGCCACTGTTGGCTCGGTCTGCTAACGCTGTTTTGTCTGAGCCTGCTCATACTTCATTGATTGTTGTTGATGATCCTTTGCTCTTTCCTATTTCCTCCCCTGAGCAGCCGTCTCCCCTGCTGTGTGGTGGCTCTTTGCCCTTGGTGGCTTCGGTTGACCTGCTCCTCTCACCTCGATCGGTGGACTTGGACTCTAAGTCTTCCTAGTCTGTTGTGTTGAGAAAGAAGGATGGACTCCCTCAATCTGTCGCTTCCTCGTGACCTCGGATTAAGGGATTCAAATTGGTCCCCTCAGATTCTGGGGTTGTCTAAGTCTTAGTTTGTGTTCCAACAACTGTCTGTCAACTATTTTTGTGTGAGGTCTGTCCTCCTTTCCTAGTTCTTTCCTGGTTTGAACTAGCTTATTTTTTTGGCCCTTTGGGCTTTCTGTGTAAAGGGTACAACACCTTGTAAATCCTGCTTATCTTATAAAAAACATCTAAAAATGTGTAAAAAGTAGAGATTAGGTTACAAGAGGACCCACATGTAGAAAATAATTGAATTTAATTTTCGAAGGTAGGTTTAATAGGGCCTAGATTGGAAAAAGTTGTTTGAAAATCCATTAAGATGTCATTATTTCAAAGTTTGATCATAAAATTTTGGCTCATGGAATGTAGGTTTCACTTGTTCATTCTAGGAAATTTTATGCAAGAAGGGATATGTGCCACATTGTGGTTGGATATGCAAAATTAACTAGGAAACATATGGAAATATATTGTTAATGAAAAATTACGTTGATATGGAAAATAGGAAGAGATAGGGAAAACACCAAAGGTAGAAATTTAAAGAGATGTCTAATTATTTTTTTATGATGATTCCCAAATAGGAATAAGCTATAAAAGATACAAAAATAAATGGACCCTTAATTCTATAAGAAATTAAGAAAATGTTGTAAACAACATAAAAAAGGGCGAATCTCTACAAGAATTATTAAAAAATGATTAGAATCCAAAATATCCTGTTAAAAGGGAAAGGTTAATTAAAATAAAATAATAACATAGGAACCACTAATTATACATGAATCATGTAAAACTTAGAACAAAGAAGAACTATGTTATGATAATAAATCATGTGTGCATGCGATTTATTTACTCCATTCAAAGTCAACCAAGATTAGCATCTTGACAAAGAAAATTTGGAATAGAAGGATAACTACTACAAGAACATGCCACGCATTGCTTCATTGCTAACTAAGAATTTGAATCTTTGATGTAGATATGTCTAGTCCCATCAAAGCATAGCTCACATACTAGATAAAAATATGTAGCACGCGGAGATAATCAAATAAATTTGAAAGGATTGAGTTTATTTTTATTTTTTCTGAATTAATCCAAGCTATAAATATTAGAGTGTAGATCAAGGAATATCATTAGCATGTAAGGGGATCAATCAGACAATAATAAACCTAATCACTTAAAGCCATAACATCTCATCCTAACCAACTAGAAAGTACAATGTGATAATGTTTCCAACTAGCAGAACAATCATGCATTCTTGATAAAACCAAGTATAATTCAAATAGAACATAGACTAAGAAATGGTTTCATTTTATTTAAAAAATCCTTATAAATCCAAAAGATAAATCAAGATAAGTGTATTTTTTTCTTAGGAAAGTGTCATAAGACCATAAAAAATAAAATTTAGGAAAGGATAGAACAACAAAAGAACTAAAAATGAAATGAAACAAAAGACACAATGTAAATAGAACTGTAAAAAAGATATATGGTTTTCAAAATAGACAAGGAATATACCCTCAAGAAGTCATCATAGAAAATTCAAAGCTAATCCTCCACTACTTTTAAAAGTATTTCACTAGATCAATTGGACTATTTGGGTATAGAGGCAAGAAGGAAAATATTTAAACTAAAATATAAGGAAAACAATGGTCTTTTGTTCAAATATAAGGACCATGTACCCATGAAGGATTTAAAGTTGAGATAACTTAGTATTATTATGTTACACCTATATGTGCATGTATTCTTTCGTAGTTTACCATAATCAAAATAAAATTTTAGAGTATGTGGCCATATTTTTTGGTCTAAAAATAGTATTGTAATGAAACATTAAGAACTTATTGTTCTTTGGTGAATCACAAGTGGTTATCATAAAACTCAATGACAAGCTCCTTACAAAGGATTAAAAACTAGTTCTTTGCATGCATATAGTAGATAGATTCAAGAAATATTTCCTTATTATATCTTTTGAACAAGTTTCCTATTCTAATAAAAAAATTTCCAATGCCATGACCACCATAATTTCTCTTTTGGATGTACCCACTAATGCACATGAGTATCACTTCCTTGTTGAGAATCTCCTTATCCCTTCTTATGATATTTGTGAAGCAAAATCTTGCCTTAGTCTATTTTTGATTTTTGGCTTCAAGAAAATCCATGCACAAAAGGTTGTGTTTCCGATGGGCGCGCAATGTGCCATGTGGTGGCTGCACTCGTTTTGTTGATCGCTTTCCTTTTAGTTGGGATTTGGACCACGTGTCAGCTTGGCGGATGATATTTTAAAATCACTTTTCATAAATTTGAGACTATCCGCCTGCTTGACACACCATCTCTTCACTGCAGGAAAGTTGTACCTTGGGGAGCCTTCATTCAGAGTTTGTCGTAGCGCGAGTTGCCTTAATTTTCAAAGGAAGGATGTGAGTCAGTTCCACCAAAGCCACTTGACCGGTTGACAAGACCTTCACTAGGATATTTTCTGGGATCCGAGCATTTATGAGGGGCAATCTCGTTAAAATATCTAAAGGATATTAATGTGGCAGTTGAAAGTTGATGAGCAGGATTGCAATGACCTAATTAAAATATCTGGGATCAAATTCTAAGCTATCAGGTGAATACGTCTGGTTGGGACCTCCAAAATTTGGCTAAATTTTGAGGGCCCATGTAAAATTTCACCTAATGTACTCAGAAAGTACCATTACAGAATAAGCCTAAATAGCTCACTTTGGGAGCTCATATTTTGACACCCCTTGATTATCATGCAAAATCACTTTGGGGAATTGTTAAACACGTATTGGATATTCCATATGTCAATTTTCAGCTTCACATGATCAGTTTTAGTAAGTTTTTGATGCCCCTATTTGGAGGCTCGGAAGTTGGTTTACTGCTTGTAAATGTTACACCTTTATGAGTAGGCCATCTTTGTGATGTTGTATCTTTCTACTTGCTGAGTATTAAGCCCAACTGATATTTTTCCATGATTCTTTGAATCTTAATGAAGCCCCATGAATCCATTTGCTAAGTTTTCCAACTTGAATCTGTTTGAAAAAAGTTTAGATTTGCAAACTGAACTGTGTAAATCTTCAGAAAGTGGCCTCACATTTGAAATTTTATTTTGTGACCTAATGACCTGCACATCAAAGTGAATGTTCCCCATGATTTCCTATATAATTACCTACCACATTCCCAGTTTGTAGCCCTCCAGCTCTTCATTTTCCATTTCTTCAAAGTCCATCCAAATAGACTTTTTCAGGGTTCCGGAATCAACATTCCCAGAAAAGTCTGAGAAGGTAACTTCAAGGATTGATATTTTTCACTTCGGGCATCATAAAAAACATCTGTTTGATGCTTTGGATTATGGGATCATAATTTTACATGCCTACAAGTTTTCAAGACTCCAAGGGATCGTTTGATTGATTTTCCAGGGCAATTCTAGAGCTCACCTGGCCTGTTTTG
Source organism: Sequoiadendron giganteum (assembly GCA_007115665.2). Taxonomy (NCBI): domain Eukaryota; kingdom Viridiplantae; phylum Streptophyta; class Pinopsida; order Cupressales; family Cupressaceae; genus Sequoiadendron; species Sequoiadendron giganteum. The sequence continues at coordinate 568,725,641 of CM021103.1, read as the reverse complement.
ACCATTGTGCAAAAATGCTTGAAAGCAAGTTTTACTGGAAACCCAGTTCATTTTTTTTTATCTTAAGAGCATTCAATTGGGCTGTTTCTAGTCAATTGGAGCAAAACTTATTTGAAAACGAAATTTTTTTAGCCAAGCCCACATGGGGACCCGACATACTGTGCATGGTTATGAGTTGAAATGTCTTCTTTTAATCATGAGTGCATGGGTGAAAAGAAAACCAAAGTCATTGTTCAATTGTGAATGGACAAATTTCATATGTTTATATTGATACAGTGAATTCCAGTTTGAGAAGACATGGGCAAGTCATTAATTTATAACCTTATTTTTTGAAGAATCTATGGAGATTGTGAAAATGCTCTATCATGCTCTTTGAGGAGGAGAGGAAAATGTTCAGACATGATTGAGAATGTTTGGTCCACATAAACAAATATGGTTATATTTGGTTGTCAATGCTTGTTCAAGCATGGATCATATGAGAGTACTATTTGAGTTTGCTTTGTGGGTCAAGATACAATGACCAAATTTACATTAGTGTTGCATGGTGCAATTGATGGCAAGGTTACAAAGAAGTTTACCTTTGTATTTTTGACAGACAAAGGAAGTATATGAAGGCATTACTAACAACAAACAAAATAACATATGCAGATAGGCATATATTCTCTCCACTTGCTACTTCAGGATCCAATGATTTGACTATGTAAACCAAGAATGTGGTTGTAGGTGTTAACGGGATTAATGATGGACATGAGAACAATCCATCTACATGGACAGGGTTTCCAAATGATGCTGAGAAGACAAAGGCACCTTACTTGAAATCAATGATTCGTGAGGATATCTAAAGAACACAGAGAAGCATTCCAATTGAAACATATGTAAACAACGAGCTTGGTGGTGAACAACAGATTTACACGAACGCTCATCTTCAAGACTTTGCAAGGGGGGATATGCAAAACAACACTGAGTAGGTGGGATCACATAATTTAAAACCGAAAACCATGCCAAGTGGGTGCATTGTATAACACAAATGGCATGGGTGGAGGAAAAGAGAACACGTCTCGACCTTCTACCCTTGATAGGACCTACAAATATTAGAGCATCGCTCCTTATGTGAAGGGACGGATCGATGCATTTGAACCCTCAATCCATGCACAACTTCGATGGATGATATAATCTTTCTACCTCTTAACCATCCCTCCAGGGTGTGGCTAGTGAAAGCAAGAGTATCAATCTAGTTGAGGAGGCACCATCATTCACACATAATAGTATGTTGAAAAGGCTTTAGAAAATATAAGAAAAAGCAACTCATAATGAAGGCATATCAAAATTATTTGAGGAAATTATGTTTTTGTGCCATCACCATGAGAGAGAGTTCGAGCCATTATGAAGAGGGAACGATGCAACACGCCTAGACCAAGGGCCATTGTTGCTTGCTATGAGGAGTGCGCGGGCGTGGGGATGGAATTTGCACAACACTGGGGGGATCCCTTTGTGTTGCTGCATGGTGTGCATAGAACGGGCACCTGCAATGTGCATTTGTCAAGGGTGTCTCAATTATTTTTGAGGAAATTATGTTTTGTTGTTGCAGAGGGAGGCGTCATCAAACGCCATGAGGGGCTCGAAATTTTTGAAATAGGTGCGACGGAGGAGTCAACTTGATGTTGTAGAGATGAGGCCACAAAGAACGATGTCGCCATTAGAGAGGTTGTAGACGTGGTGAAGAATTAGGGCACGAGCGTCGATCAACGACCAACAATGAATGAGAGATGTAACATAATCCTTGCCTTCCATCGCACATCATGAATTGTGGTGGCTTTTTCCACTATGAATGAGCGACCAGTGATATGTTTCATCGAGCATCGTTTGTATGCTTTGTTTTTCTCATATCTTACTAGCGATGCTCGATGGTAGAGCAATATGTGAAGGTCAGCTTGTGGTGGGCCTGACAAGAACATGGAGGTGGAGGTTTTATTATTTAAAAACAAGTTTCTTAAATATAAAAATTGAAGTATAAGGGGCGTGGGTAACATTTGCTCGGCGAGTGAATTTCTGATGTTTTCATTTTAAGCGCTTTCGGTGAAACTTTGGGGAAGAATATGAAGGTGAGGGTAAATTTTTTACCCAAATAAATTGTGAATATCTTCATGGTTGGAGATGCAGGGGGATTAAAATTTATGATATAGAGTGAAAGTAGAGAGGCATGGGTAAATGAAAATCCTTTTATGGAGCACATATAAAGTATTTTAAGTCCTCCATTATTAAATAGTGATTGGATGCTGAGAATGTAAAGTGAAAGAAATTAAAGAATGCACAAGAAAATGATTTCAATGGAGTCTAAAGTGAAATATTCAAAGGCCTTCACTGGATAAAGGTAAAATGATATGGTGGGAGAATTTAGTGAACTGAATAAAATATTTCATGTGGGGAATATTTTAAACATTCCCATCATAATGGGACAAATATTTCAGTCTAATGCAAGCCACAGGAAAATAGAAGCTGGGTGAAATTTTTTCACGGGAGCAGATTACTTTCTTCTACTGGATTAAAATACACAAGCTGGGAGGCAAAACATTTGGTGGGAAAATTTTGTTTCAAATATAACCACTTGGGAATGCAAATGCAACTGAAATTATTCTAAATTGCAGGGCAAATGAAATGTAATTTTTCCAATAGCTCGAGGCTTGGTTTTCTCCTTAATATAAAAGGAATTCAAGGCTATTTGGCAAGGGTCTTTTGTCAAATTCTAGATTTAGAAAATGTATAGTGAGAACACAAAAATATTTTCTGAGTTTGTAGCTTAGGATGTGGGTTAGTTGAGTAAATTTTTTCAATTAGCTGGCTTCTGAGCATACCTGAATATAAATGCTAGTCTCTCAAGCCTATTGTCTCTCCATTTTGATATTGTGCATGAATTATCAATGAATTGGGATCAAGAATCTATTCATTAATTGTCTTAGTCTTTCACTTTGACATATGATTTAATTTTTGCTCTGATCTAATGGATGAGTTAAATGCTTTAGTTAAATCATTGATTCATGCTTGTGTCGTTTGGATTTGGTAATTAGTCACAAGATTTTTGGTTGTTAATCTGTAATTGTAAGGCAATTGCAAAGATTATGGATGTTCAAAATTAAATTTTCCTTTTAGTTAAGTTTACTTTGTTTTGACTCCATGCCCTGAGATATGGCACTAATCTTAAGGTGTTGAATGCATTTCCTGTGCTTCTGGTCTTTGATTTGAGAACAATCTTTTATAAATACAATTCCAATTGACCTGTTATTGTAGTATTTGGTATTCGGGTAAGTGCACCAATCTGTGACACAATTTTGGCTCTTAAGATGCCACTTTTTTTTTCTTTTTCTTTCTAAAATCAGAAAAATCTGATTTGCACGAGAAAATGAAGATAGTTACACTCAAAATTTCAAGATGCAACAAGAACAAAAGTTGAAGTGCTCCGAGTCTAGTTTCTAAGCTACTATTTTTTTTTGAAATTAATGAAGATTAAGGGTCTCAAAAGGGGGGGTGGAGGGCGCGGGGGAAGGGAAAAATAGGTCCTATTTTTTTATATAAAAATTAGCATAGCGGCTAAGGGCTCCCCCCTTTTTGATTAACCTTTTTTTAGAATTTCAAAAATCCCAACGGTGAGAAATTAGCTAACACCATGTAGTTTATCCTAGTTCTTTCAAATAATTTTTTTAATGAATATATAATATTTTATGAATTTTCAAAGTGGATACATCTTGAAAAGCTGAAATTTGAGCATGCTCCCCCTTAATTTTTTTGAAAACTAATTGAAAAATGATTTTTTTTTCATCATGTGTAGAATGGAGTCTAGTTTCAAAAAATGTAATTTGTTTCACATTTTGATGAATGAGTAAAAATGTATGAAAACCTTAACTATATAAAAATAAAAAAAGAATTATATATTTAGATAGCTAAGAGAGAGGTTAGTGCTATCATGTTTTTCTTTATATAGTTGCATTCAAAGATGTGCAAATGAGATGGGGCGCACAAACAAAAATATGAGGAAATTTGGCAAATCCTGTCAATTAACACGTCCAAAGCAAGTCATTTGGCACTGACCAAGTTACCTGCTTTGCACAAAACTTGAATTTCCCCTCTCTTTGATCAACAAATTTTATAATGCTTACAGTGCACAGTTTATGATCATAGATAGATAGATGAGGTTTTACCTTTCATACGATCTCTAACTCGTTACCCTAATTGGATAACTCTTTATCCCTCTGAAGTCTCTCTCTCTCTCTCTCTCTCTCAGGTCTCACTCCCTCCAGTGCGACCTAGACTACTCTCTCAGTCCAATCCCCTCTCTCAGGTCTCTTTCCCTCCCACATAGGTACCTAAATAAATCTATCTCAGTCCAACCCCCTTTCTCTCTCTCTCTCTCTTTGGTCTTTTTGTCTCTCACTCCATCTCCCTCTCTTAGGTCGTTATCTTTCTCTCTCTCTCAAGTCTCTCCCTCTTGCCCCCTCTCCCTCTCTTAGGTCTGTCACTCACTCCCTCTATCTCTCTCCCATTCCTTCTATCTCACTCACTCACTCTATCTCTCTCCCTCTCTTTCTCTCTCTCTCTTGGGTATCTCCATCCCCCTCTATCTCTCTCTCACACACACACTCGCTCTCTCTCTCCCACTCCCTCTGTCTCACTCCCTTTATCTCTCTCCCACTCTCTCCCACTCTCTCTCTCCCTCTCTCTCAAGTCTCTCTCTCCCACCCCCTCTCCTTTTCTCTCTCTCAAGTATCTTCATCCTACCCCCTTTCCCTCTCTCTC
>CM021103.1:568679294-568720833 GCA_007115665.2 Sequoiadendron giganteum | reverse complement strand
CCTCCCATCCTCTCTCCCTCTCCCTCTCTCCCAGGTTTCTCCCTCCCACTCTCTCTCTCTCAAGTATCTCCCTCCTACCCCTCTCTCTATGTCTCTCCCTCTCTCTCTCACTCCCTCTATCTCTCTCCCAATTTGTCTCTCTCCCTCTCTCTCAGGTCTCTCCCACCCACCCCCTCTCCCTCTCTCTCTCAAGTATATTCATCCTACCCCCACTCCCTCTCTCTCTTTGTCAAGTCTCCCCCTCCTACCCCCTCTCCCTCTCATAGTCACTCCCTCTATCTCTCTTCCACTCCATCACTATCTCACTCCCTCTATCTCTCTCCCTCTACCTCTCCATCTCTCTCAAGTATCTCCCTCCCACCACCTCTCCCTCTCTCTCATGCCCTCTATCTCTCCCACTCTCCCTCTCCCTCTCCCTCTCTCTCAAGTCTCTCCCTCCCACCCCCTCTCCCTCCCTCTCTCTCTCAAGTCTCTCCCTTCTACCCCCTCTCCTCTGTCAGGTCTCTCTTTGTATCTCTTACTCACTCCCTCTATATCTCTCCCAAACCCTCTGTCTCTCTCACTCCCTCTATCTCTCTCCCTCTCTCTTAGGTATCTCCCTCCCACCCCCTCCCACTCTCTCTCTCCCTCTCTCTTAGGTATCTCCCCCCACCCCCTCTCTCTCTCTATCTCTATCACTCCCTCCGTCTCTCTCCAATCCCTCTTTGCCGAGTACTCCCTCTCCCTCCCACCCCGTCTACATTTCTCAAGTCTCTCTCTCTCACTCCTTGTATCTCTCCCATACCTCTATCCCCCACTCCCTCCCTATCCTAATCTCTTAGGTCTCTCCTTCCCACCTCCTCTCTCCCAATTTGTCTCCCTCTCCTTCTCTTTCAGGTGTATCCCTCCCACCCTCTCTCCCTCTCCCTCTCTCTTAGGTTTCTCCCTCCCACCCCCTCTCCCTCCCCCTCTCTCTCTCAAGTCTCTCCCTCCTACCCCCCTCTCTCTCTCCATGTCTCTCCCTCTCTCTCTCCCACTCCCTATCTCTCTCACCCCCTCTATCTCTCTCCCACTTTGTCTCTCTCCCTCTCTCTCAGGTTTCTCCTTCCCACGCCCTCTCCCTCTCCCTCTCTCTCTCTCAAGTATCTTTGTCCTACCCCATCTCCCTCTCTCTCTTTGTAAAGTCTCCCCCTGCTACCCCCTTTCCCTCTCACAATCACTCCCTTTATCTCTCTTCCAATCCCTCACTATCTCACTCCCTCTATCTCTCTCAAGTATCTCCCTCCCACCACCTCTCCCTCTCTCTCTCAAGTAGAGGGTTTAGGGTTTAAGTTGGTTAAGGGTAGAGGGTTGAGGGTTTAAGGTTAGAGGGTAGAGGGTAGAGGGTTTAGGGATTAAGGGTTAAGGGTTGAGGGTAGAGGGTTTAGGGTTTAGGGATTGTGATTTACGGTTTAAGGGTAGATAGTGTAGGGTTGAGAGAGAGAGGGGGGTGTTGAGGGTAGAGGGTAGAGGGTAGGGGGTTTAGGGATATAGGGTTTATAGTTTAAGGGTAGAGGGTTTAAGGGTTTAGGGTTTAACCTAGTTAAGGGTAGAGGATAGAGGGTTTAGGGTTTAAGGGTTGAGGCTTGAGGGTAGAGGGTTTAGGGTTTAGGGTTTACAAATTAAGGGTTAAGGGTAGAGGGTTTAGGGTTTAGGGATTACGATTTACAGTTTAAGGGTAGATGGTGTAGAGTTGCGAGAGAGAGGGGGGTGTTGAGGGTAGAAGGTAGAGGGTTTAGGGATTTAAAGGGTTTATAGTTTAAGGGTAGAGGGTTTAAGGGTTTAGGGTTTAACTTAGTTAAGGGTAGAGGGTTTAGGGTTTAGGGTTTAAGGGTGGAGGGTAGAGGGTAGAGGGTAGAGGGTAGAGGGTAGAGGGTAGAGGGATTAGGGTTTAGGGGTTGAGGGTTGAGGGATTAAGAGGGTATAGGGGTTGAGGGATTAGGGTTTAAGGGTTGAGGGTTGAGGGATTTAGAGGGTATGGGGGTTGAGGGCTTCGGGTTTAAGGGTTAAGGGCTGAGGGATTAAGAGGGTATGGAGGTCGAGGGATTAGTGTTTAAGGGTTAAGGGTTGAGGGTTGAGGGTTTAAGAGGGGATAGGGGCTGAGGGATTAGGGTTTAAGGGTTGAGGGATTAAGAGTGTAGAGGGGTTGAGGGAATAGGGATTAAGGGTAGAGGGTTGAGGGATTAAGAGGGTATAGTGTTTGAGGGACTAGGGTTTAAGGGTAGAGGGTTGAGGGATTAAGAGGGTATAGTGGTTGAGGGATTAGGGTTTAAGGGTTGAGGGTAGAGGGTAGAGGGTTGAGGGTTGAGGGATTAAGAGGTTATAGGGTAGAGGGTTTAGGGTTTAGGGATTAAGGGTTAAGGGTAGAGGGTTTAGGGTTTAAGGATTATGATTTATTATTTAAGGGTAGATGTTGTAGGGTTGAGAGAGAGAGGGGGGGTTGAGGGTAGAGGGTAGAGGGTTAAGGGTTTAGGGTTTAGGGTTTAAGGGTTAATGGTATAAGGTTTATAGTTTAAGGGTCCCACTACCTCTCTCTCCCACTCCCTCTCTTAGGTCTTCCCCACCATAACTGAATAAATCTCTCCTCCCATGCTACCTAGATTAATCTGTGTTATTCAATGCCCTCTCTCATAGTCCCTCTATGGGGCCTCACTTACCTCCCACCCTACCTAGACAAATATATTTCACTCCAACCCTCTCCCACACTCACTCTCTCTCTCTCTCTCTCTCTCTCTCTCTCTCTCTCTCCCCCTTTAGTCTTTTTGTATCTCTCGGGTCTCATCCCTCCCAACCCCTCTCTTGTTGACAGGTGTTTTCCCCATTGTAACTGGATAACTCTCTATCCCTCTCAAGTCTCTATCGCTCTCAGGTCTCAGTTGCTACCACACTACCTAGACTAATCTCTCTCACTCCTATCACCTCTCTCTCTCTCTATCTCGAGTGTCACTCCCTTTGTCTCTATGGAATCTCTCCCTTTCAAAACAATACATTTGGCATCCGCCTTTTTTGGCACTCTCCAAATTTGGCGAGCGCCAAATCTGTTTTACCTTGAAACGGTAAAATAGGGGTTGACCCCGTGATTCAGGACCACATGCTTATGTATTTGTCTGGTTCAACACTTTATTTGATCGAGAAACACCTTTTTTAATGCAGTTGACTTCATATTGTACCAATCTATGCTTGATCCATCACCTTTTTACCACCAATCTGCATGGTAGACAATGTAGAAGAAGTTATTTTGAAGTTTCTACATCATTTAACATTATCAGAGGTAATATATTCATTTTGGTAATATTGAAATGTTTATATTTAGTATATTTGTTTGTTTTTGACAATATAAAGTAAATTTCTTTAATGATTTTATTAATCATAAAAATTGGACATAGAATTCAACGTTGAATTAGATTGGATTTGCATAAAAAAGTTTAATTTTTGAGTTTGAAGAACAAAAAAGTGAAAAACATGACATTTACTTAACACAAATTTACTTATGAATTCTATTTGCATTTCTTATAGTATTCCATTTCCAGCATGGCTAGTGGAATTCATTCTATTTGATTTAATTTTCAACTAATTTGGAAAACCTAATTGCTTTCATCAATGTTAATGCAAGTGTCCATTAAATTTTTATTTCATAAAAAATCACCTTCATGGAACATGTGCTTAGATAAATTCAAGTGAGTTGACATAGTTGTTAATGCAAGTTTCTATTCATTCATACCATTTACCTTTCTAATAAATAAAAAAAGGAAATTCTTGTGCAATTGAGAATGCTTATTGTCTTTCTAAGTTACCTCATTGCAAAATAAATAGTGAATAATTATAAGATATAGCAACACAAACCCTTCTTTAAATTCATATTCTTTATGACTTCGTTGACAATCACAAATTTGGTTTTGAGAACAATAAACACAAGTTTCTCTAGTTTTCATTTACGTGGTAACAAATTATACCCTAGGTTTGTGATGTAGAGCAGGGAGAAAAAACATTCAACAATCATAATTAGATCAGTTTCAAACAATCTTCAATCTCAAAAACCTCAATTCAATGCTCAACTGACCAATTCACATCCCCTTAAGTTGGTTTCTTTCACTTTTCTTGTTGCTATACGATTTGTACGGACTCTAAGATGATCTAAAACTAGTTGGATGTTGTAGATTAATGAATTAACTTTCATTTTCACCTATTTAGAGGTTCTAAATCTTTGTATAGAAAAATTTATCTTGTTTTTACTGCTTCTACGTACTTTCACAGTGTTCTTGGATTGAAGAGTTTCATGATGTAATTCGAACCATTCAACTTTTTGTGCCTACTTTAACTTGTCTAATGGGTCCTCTAACTTGTAAAATACATGCATAACCTAATTAGAATTTTGTGGGGTCAAGGTTGGGTGTTTGGGATGATGTTCTAGGATTGTAGCAGGGTATTTTTATGGTGAAAATGAAGGGTTCAAGTGTTGGTTTGAAAAAATGTGGGAAGTACTATCCATGTAATGCATTATTCACCATGTGCAGGGTCTGGTAGCTATGTTCAGTGTTTTTATGGGTCTGGAAGGTTCGAGAGATAGGAGTTTCATTAAAACCCCAAGTATTTTGCTTGAAATTGAAGGTTTGGTGTATTAGGGGTCTAGAGGTCTTGGACCTGGAAAAAAATCAAGAAATTGGAAGTTTTGACACATAACATACTACTTTTTGAGGATTTTGAGTGAAGATCTAGTGTTTAAAAGGTACTCTCTTTGTAAATTAGGCCAATTGAATAGCCTTTTCCAAGGTGGGTCTATTGGAAGTGAATGTTGGTCCAAAGGAGTTGATGCTGGAGTTTACCTATGTTTTATAACTTGAAAATGGGTATCTTAATCATCCCCGAGTTTGTCAATTGTTTTGTAAAATCTTGGTGAAAAGGCCCTTGAACCGGGTTACCTATGCTACAAGGGAAAGCTTGGTAGAAGTTGGGATTTTTAGTTGAACATCTGATTTTGCTTTGGAATCTGATTGATTCTCATTGATTTGGTGTATTGAATTGTTTCCACCCCTCTCTGCATCAAAACTGGTATTTCTTGGTAAGTTAATTGATCAAGTTGTGTGTAATTCTATTAAGAGCCTTCCTCTAAATCTTTGAACAAGTTCATTGTGGATCCCTACATGTATTGCATCAACCTCTAGCTACTTTACCAACTCTTCAAACACACTCAAAATCCCTACTCTAATATCTAACCCTACAAATGTCTAACTCCATCATGCATTAAAAATGTTGTCTAGCATAGACATGTTTGATAATTCCAAAAAACTCGCTGCCTTCTTTCATAAAATGCATTGGTGTGTTTCATATTTAATGCAACATAATCAACGATATCAATATTTTCATAAAATGCATTACTTAATTTTGTTCTATCTATGTTTGTGAACATGTAGCATTCAAGGTCATGCCAAGGAAATGATTGAATCCTCTAACACCGAAAGAAAGTGTAGTTAAAAATGCAAGGAGAATATAATGAAAAAAAATAGCTCATGAAGCAAAGGAATTGCAGCCCATACAACCAAAAATTCTTGTGCATGTAACATATGAATTTTTGCAACACAAAATTGTTAGTTGAACACTATAAAATCCTGCATATTAGATCATATAACAATGGAATACAATAAAGAATAAACGAGAAAAGAATACAAACTAGATTGATCTCACCCATGTCTTCTCTCCTCCATGCTTCACTTCCATTGTACCTTCTTAAGATTGCTGTGATAATAATGCCCTCAGATTTGTGAGCAAATTATCTATGCTTAGCCCTAGCAATCCTAATATGCAAGTAATGATAAGCCTAAAGATAAGAAATGAAATGCCTATAGTAAGAATAAATTAAGCAATGATTGATCCGAAAATGAGATCAAGATTGTCATTTTATAGAAAATGCAATCTTGAATGAACAGACAAGATGAGAGCTTTAAGGAATGCCCTAGAATCAAAGGTCAAGACTCAATAAGGCAACTCTCAATTAGGGTTAGGGCAAAATACCCATATGTGTGAATAAGATTTAATTAAATGAATTAAATCAAGACTGAATGTGACAGTTGAGATGAAATTAGTAAAAATCAGAAGACAAGAGGATGAGATTTTAGAAAATTAGTATTTTTAGAAATTACTTGATTTGTAGAAAAATAATTCCATTTTGAATTAAATTAATTCAAAATAGGGATTTTGTGAGATAAGAAGTAATTGATTTTTGAAATTAATTACTAAATGAAGAATCAGTTAAGTATGTGAGATATTTTTAAATGATTTGTTTTATTTAAAAATACCAAAGTGTCACATGCCATAATTAAATAATTAAAATAAATATTTAATTTAGAAGAAGTAATTAATTAATTAAATAAATTAATGAATTTATTTAATTAAGAGAAGATTTAGGAATTAGTGACATATTAAATAGATATATTAAAATATATTAATTTAATAATCAGGAGGATATTAATGATAAGGATTAATTAAATAAATAAGATTTTATTTAATTAAGAGAAGACTTTGACAATTAGTGACATTATTAAATAAATAAATAAGATTTATTTACTTAATAATTATGAAGAATGAGAGATTGTGAATTAATTAAATAATTATAAATTATTTAATTAATAGTTGAATGTGGGTTAGGAACATAATTAAAATGTCATAATTATGTTAGGACGAAAAGTGGTAAAATAGTGTTCGCAGGCCTAGGTCATTTTTAGGTGTCTACATTTGCCCCTCTTTGTCATAATGCAGCCTATCGCATTGTGGCAAAGAAAACAATTCCCGAATATGCCCTAGCAGAGGTACAGAGTGCCTATGCTCCATCGGAAAATTTTTCGAATTTTGACCTGGGGTCAGAAAAATTTGAAAAATATCCCGACTAACTCAATTAATGACTAGAAAAGTGATGGCGTGATCCGATTTAGAAATAGAGAACGTTAAAGTAGCCAAAATGCCGATCGAAGGTGGTCAAATGAGCCTCCATTACAACCTACTAGGTCAAAACCCTAATTTTCAGCCTATAAATAGGTTTAAAAGGTCAAACCAAATGTCATTTTCTCATTTGTTATATAAAGAATTCAGAAATCAGAGCTCTGAGAGGCGATGGTGATTTCGATGACTACACACCATGGATACCACGTGCAAACATTCCGACGATCTGAGTGCGTAGGGGCACCAGTAAGTACCCTATCCATCCTATCAAATTTTGATTTTTAAGCATTTATTAGGGGTTAATGGGGGGAAAACAAATGAGGTGTGATGCAAATGATGTCGTGTAAGCCGCAAATGCATTCACGTTCACCGCATTTGATTGCGTCGCGACGCAAGTGCAATGGGTAGACTAGGTTATTTTGTGCGATTGCACATCCGCAAGGGGAAACAACGCATTCACAATTTTGCGATGCAATTGATAATATTGCAACGCATTTGAAATTGTTGTGACGCAATCGATAGTCTTGTGATGCATTTGCAATTTGCGACGTAATTGACAAGCCTAATGATGCATTTGATTGCTTGCAACACATTTTCCATTCACAGAGTTGCAATTGACTGGTTGTGACACATTTGTGGTCAATGCGACGCAATTGCTCTTGACCAGAGTTGACTTTTGTTGACCTTGTGCCGAGAGTAACCTTTATGTATCCTTGACTTGCCAGTAATAGTAAACTTTCCATAATGTCTCTTAATATGTGCTAATCCCTGGCCTTTCCTTGTGAAGAGTCAACTTGTGCCCATTTACACTCGAGAGTTCCAACTTGCTACATATGCTTTCAGAGATCGTCTCAGTGATAGACAGAGACAATGATTGATGGCCCTAGGCCTATACCATGTGATGTTCATGCCCATTATTCAGGAAAAGAGAGGTTTGCTTACAGCTCTTTGCGAGAGGTGGCATTCTGAGACCTGCTCATTTCACTTGCCTATTGGAGAGGCGACGATGATTTTGGAGGATGTCTATCATATTCTCCAAATTCTGATTAATAGAGAGAGGGTAGTCTATCATCCACACTGAGGGCGACAGGTGTTGATAGAGAGGTATGAGGGTGTCGATTGTGCCCAATTTGTCCTGGACGGTTATGAGATCGGTTGGGACGTTGTAGTCTATCAATTTTCCTGGTTCGATGCCATGCTTATGACCTTGATTGCCGGATTACTAATCCTAGATCGCTGTGGTCATGGATTTCCCATTGGATGGGGGGATGTTCTTGTTTGCATGAGACTACAGAGGACTATTTTCGCTTGGGGGCCATGCTTGTTGTCCATGTTATACCATCAGTTGCACAAGGTAGTTTATCATTAGGGTCACAGTATCAGCTGCGAGACCACCTTACTCATGATTTGGGTATGGGAGTGCATTCTCATTTTTTGACCGCAAGTACAAATGTAGCAGTTAGGTGATGGGATGCCATATGTTTTTCTATATGCAAGATTAGTTAGCCAGACTCGTGTTGGAGATATCGGGTACTGGCGTCATTGGATTGATACGATGATCAGATTTGTTTGGAGGCCATACAAAGATTGTGCTCAGTGGTCAGATGAAGATGGCCACTTATCCTTATGCAGATAGTTTCGCTACTTGATTGGCCGCATGATACAGAATCAGTGGATCATTTAGATGTACCTGCCCCAGCGGGTACTATGACAGTTTGGGGAGCAGTAGATTGTGCCAGTAGGCACGGTAGAGTATGCTCGGTCTTCTAGGGAGACCATGTGGGGGCTGCCCATATCAGTCATAGTAGTAGAGCAACAAGTTGATAGCCTGGTGGCAGTTCAGTGGGTATGGAGAGGGGGTCCAGCAGATTTTGGCACATTGACCGAGTTTGACACCTGGTGGCAGGTTCACAGGCCCATCCCTTTGACAGGTCCAGATGGTCCACCACCGATAGATCGTAGATCAGTCATTCCACAGATACCGAGGAGAGGTCAGGGTGGCAAAGATGGAGGGAGAGATGGCAGAGGTGCCAGGGGTAGAGATGGAGGTAGGGCAGGAGGAGGTCGAGATGGGGGAGATGGAGGAGGTGGGGGAGATGGGGGAGGTGGAGGAGATGGGAGGGGTGTGAGGAGGAGGAGGGATGGCGGAGGGCGGAGGCAGCCCAGGAGAGTCAGGAAAAGACTAGGTGGTGTACCATTGTCACCTATTTAGGAGGAGGGGGGGAGAGAGAGCCGAAGGCGAGGGCCGAGGAGGTCAGAGGAGATGAGGAGGAGGTGGAGGTGGTGGCAGAGGAGAGATTAGAGGCGAATCCACTTGTTGGGGGACACCCTCCTGACATAGAGGTGGAGGAGGTGAGGGATGGAGAGGAGAGAGAGGAGGAGGAGGATGAGGCAGATCAGCGGCTGCAAGAGCGCATGATCTCTAGAGATGATGATGGTGATAGATCACCCATTTTGCCTGTTGATGCCACTATTGATCAGCGGATCATTGATCTTCAGAGTAGACTAGATGCGGCCTTGGTCGCAGAGTTAGAGGTCACTCGAGTTGAGAGAGATCAAGCCATCATTTGGCGACAGGAGTCAGAGCAGTGGGTTTCAAAGTTTGCAGAGTTATGCTCTAGGCCGACAGGAGATATGGCCCGAGAGTTGGCCAGGGTAGCAGAGAGCAGGGGCCGGTACAGGGCTTTATATGAGTAGATTGTTCCACCAGATAGATGAGACCCATGGTTGTCCCGATCCCACAATAGGACAAGTACTGGCAACCGAACACACAGCAGCAGGTCTCATAGCAGTAGTTACACCAGTGCCAGGGGGTCCACTACATCAGGGCAGTCGTCAGGTCACAGGTCTCATAGTTCACATAGGAACTCATCAAGGCATAATCATAGGTCAGAGCATGGGCACAAATCAGAGCATGGGCATAGATCAGTGTCCTTAGGGCAGCAGACAGAGTAGAGCCAGCCTCCTATTACTGATCCTATGGGATCCCAAAGTGAGACACAAGAGAGGACGCCTATTCAGATCACCGTCTGCTTGATGGATCAGTCAGAATTACCTCGTAGTTCACCTCCATGGGATGGAGGAGGGACATCCTAGGACTTGCTTGTAGACATTTGTATTTTGATATTCGAGCCTGCGAGCTCCATTTTTGGGATATCATATGACTCTATCCTGTGACATTACATATTTTTGAGATTATATATATGTGATACAATTTTGATGTGGCCTATATGATGTTATTTGTTATGGTATTCTAATGTTCTATGAGATGATTATGTGATGCTTTTATGATGCTATGAGTTGTATTTGATGCTTGTGCTTATGAATGCAATATGGCTGTGGTGTATGCATGTATGCATTGTGTAATGTGATGATGATGTGATTCCTATATGTTAATGCAAATGTTTATTTATGATGCTTATATGTTGATGCAAATGATGGTCTTATGGATGGATGTTAATGATAGCGTTTATGCAATGTGAATTGTGGTATTTGATTTATGTAGATGTGAATATGAAATGCTCATACCATTATGTATGCAATTTTGTTTTTGTATGTCACAGGATATCATCGGAGGATGAGAGAAGAGAAGGCGAAGATGGATGTTAGTGCGAATAAAGATATGCATGTTAGTACGGAAAAAAAAATCCTTCAAAGCTTTGCTATAGTGCTATCCTAGTTGCTCTTTAATCATCATTGGGCGAAAAACGTCATGATGGTCGACAAACACTATGATATGACGTAGTTCAATAATGTGCAAGGTCGAACCATCACATAGATCAACAGTCGCAGACAAAGGATGATCATGACTCATGCAAGGAACACAATTGCCCCTAGTCACGTTATCATGATCAATCGCCAGAAAAATCAAGCCAATCATGAGACATCGCTGCTTCTCTAAGTCTTGATGATAGGACATCCTTGAGAAACTAGCCACATGATAGCAAAAAACATATAGTAAAATCATCGTACTACATCGTTGCTTCTCTAAATCCCAAAGTAAGGACATCCTGGAGAAACTAATAGTAGAGTGATAAGCAGACAAGGATAATCATCATGATATGTCATGGTTCCTAAGACATTAGGAACTAATATCATGATAATCATCAAAAAGACAGAAAAAAGTTTGCCAAGTGTTTGCTAAGTGTTTTAATGTCAGGTGTTTGTCAAATGTCGAGCGATATCAAATTTAGGAAGGACACATCCTCAATGAAGTTGATATAAAGGAGATTGATTCTTGGAGTTAGGAGAATCTATCAAAATTGCTAGATGATGATGACAATGCTTAGGAAGGACACATCCAAAAGCATAAAGAAGTGACAAGAGTTGCTCTTCAGAAGGACACATATTGAAGAAGAACTCAAAGTTTTGCCATAATAAATTGTTTTGATATGATTTGACTACATGTCATTGCTGACATGCTGATTTGACTGAAAGTGTTTGATGAAACAGATTTTGGATAGACTCATGACATAAGATTTCCCTGATTTGAAGATAGTTTGACGTGTGTGAATGTGTATTGCCATGAACCCTAAAGGACTAACCTAGTGCAGCCTCAGGGGTCCATCGCTTGATGGCCTTGCCTACGTCATGCACTCAGAGACCTCGTAGTTCAACATGACCAATGATGTTATCTAGAGGACAAAAGTTTGAATCATGATTTTATTTTGTGACAAATCTAGAAGGACTGGCCTAATGTCTCGGGGATTCAAGGATGAATCTTGCCTATGTAGCAAATGCACAGAGACAACGTAGTTTAGACTTGGATAAAGATTGACTGATGTGAATGATTGAATTGATCAGATTGACTTTGACTGATGAGACAAACATTGACTCTGACTCTATTTTTGGGATTTTGGACACTGATTTGGATGTTTTTGTATTTTCTCAAGATATTTTCTGATTTTTAGGACTTTTTTTAGAATTTTTTCAGATTTTTAGGATTTTTTCATGACTTTTTAAGAATGCGCAATCATGTGTGGTACCCACTGCAGTTGCATGATAAAGGTCTTGCCCCTAGACAGGTCAGGGAATACCCGAGTTCGATGATATGGAGATAGGAAGACAAAAGGCAAGGATAGGCAAGGGATGATGTTAACCAAATGTTAACTGATAGGCTCTGGAACCAAATGCAGCAGTAATGATATAAGGGCCCAACCAATTAGCCTCAAACTTTCTTGGATTTTCACGGTCTGCTTGATTTCTGGGGTTCTGCATGAGAACCAAGTCACCAATTTCAAACTTTCTCACCATGAATCTTTTGTTATAACTTCAACAGAGATGATTTTGATATGCCTGTAAATGGTTTAAGTCATTTTGTCACCTTTCTTGTAGCATTTCTAGCTCATGTAGGCGAGTATGTCTGTACTCTTCATCATCAATCATTCCTTTCAAAGAGACATGAAGAGAAGGAATTTTGACCTCGATGGCTAATATGGCCTCAGATCGATAGACTAGGGAAAATGGAGTGGCTCCAGTGGGGGTACGGATGCTGGTAGGATAGGCCCATAAAGCAGGATTAAGTTGTAGGTTCCAATTGTGGCTAGCGTCATTGACGGTCTTCTTCAGAATGTGAAGGATTGTTTTATTGGACGCCTCAGATTGGCCGTTACCTTGTGGATAGTATGGGGTGGAAAAATGGTGTTGAATGTGGAATCACTCATAGAGGTCACGAACGTCTTGATTTTTGAATGGACTGCTGTTATCTATGATGATGGATTATGGGACACCATACCGGCAAATGATGTAATTTAGGATAAACTTGGATATTTGTTTGCCGGTGATGTATGTGAGAGGGATGGCTTCAATCCACTTAGTAAAATACTCAGTGGCGGTGATTATGAATTTATGGCCATTAGAAGAGGATGGATGGATCTTACCCACGAGGTCGAGTCACCATTGTGCGAAAGGCCATGGAGAAGTGATTGGTCTCAATTCCTGTGCAGGTGCACGAATTAAGTCACTATGTACTTGGCATTTTTGACATTTTTTGACAAACTGAAGAGCATCTTTTTCCAATCTCGGCCAGTAGTACCCAAGTTTGGTGACTTTCCTAGCTAAGGTTGGACCACTCAAATGAGATCTGCATATAACCTCATGTACTTCTCATAAAGTCGTTTGGGCTTCATCAGTGTCGAGACAACGAAGAAGGGTGTTGTCAAAGCCACGACGGTACAAGGTGTCACTGACGATGGTATGTCTAGCCGCTTTTCGGATAAAGGATTTTTGTTGGTTGTTGGACAAGTTGGGTGGGAGGGTTTGGGTTTTAAGATAGTCATATATGTCTTGATACCAAGGTGAGTTGGGACCAACAATCTCGCACACCAATTCTGACTCTAGAATATCGTATGTAGGCATCAAAAGCTGTTCCACTAAGAATTCGAATTGTGACACATTCTTAAGGATGTCTAGGAGAGATCCAATGGTAGCCATTGCATGAGCTACTTTATTCTGTGTTCGTGGGATTTGTTCAAATGCAATCATTTTGAAATACCTTTGGAAACTATCCACCATTCTTTTATAGGGAAGCAATTTCTCATCTTTTGTGTCATAGTCATCATTCACTTGATTGATGACCAACTGAGAATCTCCGAATATGAGTAATGTTTAGATTTTCCATTTTATTGCTATCTTGAGACCTGTGACCAATGCCTCATATTCTGCAATATTATTTGTACAAGGGAAGGCAATCCGAAATGATTTAGGAATTGAATCCCCTTGCGGTGTGATAAATAATATGCCAGCTCCTGAGCTGTGACCAGTGTGGGACCCATCAAAGTATAGTTTCCATGGTAGAGCTGGTTCTGCGTGAAAGATGGACTCATCAGGAAAATTAGTTATCAATGGATGCGTAGCTTGGATTGGTGCATCTTCCAGTTGATCTTCTATTACTTGACCTTTTATTGCTTTGCGCTCCACATATTGTATGTCATACTCGCTTAATATCATGACCCATTTTGCCAAACGACCTGCCAATGCTGCTCGACTCAAGAGATATTTTAATGGGTCAATCTTTGCTACCAAATGTGTTTGATGACTCAGCATATAGTGTCTAAGTTTCTATGCCACAAAGAAAACTACAAGGCATGCCCTTTCAATGGTTGTGTAGTTGAGCTCATATCCAATTAGTGTTCGGCTAATGTAGTATATGGCTCTTTCTTTTTCTTCATGGTCATTTTGCGCCAATAATGCCCCCAGTGCATTTGTCATTGTAGAGACATATAGGATCAATGGTTTTCCCTCAATAGGCAGCATTAACACTGGTGGTGTTAATAGACATTCTTTAATTTGGTCAAAGGCTATGTTGCATTTATCTGTCCATACAAAAGGATTGCTTTTGCGTAGGAGATATTGGAATGGTTGACACTTGTCTACCAACTGTATGAATTGGTGAATAGACTGCAATCTTCCATGAAGTGTGCACAACTCACTGATTCCCTTTGGTGGAGGCATGTCCAGAATT
Source organism: Sequoiadendron giganteum (assembly GCA_007115665.2). Classification (NCBI taxonomy): domain Eukaryota; kingdom Viridiplantae; phylum Streptophyta; class Pinopsida; order Cupressales; family Cupressaceae; genus Sequoiadendron; species Sequoiadendron giganteum. Next base: position 568,706,420 of record CM021103.1, on the reverse strand, counting down.
GCTTTTAATTTTGCCAGATCAACCTCAATGCCTCGTCTCGAAACTATGTATCCCAAAAACTTACTTGAAGTGACTCCAAAGACACATTTCTTTGGGTTCAATCTAACCTTGTAATCTTCAATCCATCTAAAAATTTTGTCTAAGACTTTGAGATGTTCTTTCCTTGTCAAAGATTTTGCTAATAGGTCATCCACATAATCTTCCATTAGAATGTGCATCATGTCACAGAAGATTGTTTTCATAGCCCTCTGGTATGTGGCGCCTGCATTCTTTAGGCCAAAAGGCATGACATTCCAACAGTATGTTCCCCAAGGGCAAGTGAATGTTGTTTTATGTTGATCCTCTATTGCAATTTGGATTTGATTATAGCCTGAGAAACCATCCATGAGAGATAGCATCTCATACCCTGCCATGAGGTCAACAATCATGTCTATATTTGGTAAGGGGAAGTCATCCTTTGGGCAAGCCTTATTCAAATCTCTGAAATCCGTGCAGATACAAATTTGTCCATTTGGCTTTGTAACAAAAACAATATTGGATATCCAATCAGCATAGTCTATTGACCTTATGAACTCAGCATCCAGTAACTTTTTTAGTTCAACCTTGACAAGTAATGCAATTTGTCTGTGCATTTTGCGCAACTTTTGTTTGACTAGCTTGATTCTTGGGATTAAAGGAAGATGATGTAGAACCAGTTTTGGATCAAGACCTGGCATGTCAGCATATGACCATGCAAAGTTAACTTTCCTGTCTATGAAGAATAGTTTGAATTCAGGTTTTTCTTCTTCTGACAATGATGCGGCCAAGAGAATCATTTTGGGATTCTCTGGTGTGGCTATGTTAACTTTTGTTGTGTCCTTGATGAGCATAGCTGATTTTTCCTATGTTACGGGGAGAAAGTCCAATCCTCCATCCTTAGGCACCTCAGAGAGGTTTTCACCTTTAGATACGTCCTTTGTTTTTACTATTTTACTATCAGAAGGTGCCTTACGGTTTTCACCTAAAGACATTTATTTTTCTTTTTTATTCTTTGTATTTTTGCGACTGGAGGGTTGCACAGTCTCCCTGAAGTAAGCTGCACAATATAGATCAATGGAGAACCCTGTCTTGTGATCATCCCATGGAATACCTTCTCGTAGCCCCATGAATTCTGCAATTGCTTCATCATTCTGAAAAATGCCCATTATTGGTGGATCTTGTTGGTCCCAGTCAATCAGTTGTGGGTAAACAAGATGGATCCCATTGTCAGTGTTGGTGAAGGATGGGGAGGATGCAGAAAGTGTGCAAATTGATGCCTCAAGTGTAAAGGAAAAGTTGTCAATTTCAACTTCTGTGTCCGATGCAATGGATGGTCCATACTCTGAGTCAGATGAATCAAATTCAAAATCATAATATGGGATAAAATTATCAACATCGTGACTAGTGGTTGGCATTTTAGAAGTATGGATAGTGGGCTCAGGTAGGTTAGGCTCATGGGTGGGCTTAGGAATGGGGTGGGATGATTCAGGTATTGTCGACGACACCTTGTGTTCTTCTGGGTTCCAAGGAATGCGTACCCATTCCTTATTTTTAGAATGTCAGTCAATAGGGTCAATGTTATGTTCCTGGCAGAATCGTTCTTCAAAGGAAAGTTGGCCAGGTTCCAGGAATAGTTCATCAATGTCATAGTCACTGATAGTTTTGTTAGATCCCCATTCCATTCATTTGAGTTGGTTTTGGTAAGGGATTCTTTGCATGTCTCAACACTTTCTGTAGCCATTACAACCTTACTTGAAAGTTCAAGGGTATGTTGATCTTCAATTCCGAATGTGTCAAACCCTAGCCCTATACTCTTTGGTCTTGCAGTCATGATAATAGGTTCCCGTCGTCCATTGTTCCTCTTTCCAAGGCCACTTGTACCATCAAACCCTAGGGATTTACATATATCATAACCTTTTCCATAGAGATGTAATGGTAGTGGAGATAAATCTGTTGGGTCTTTGTAGATCCATTTATCTATGTCAATAATGACTTCATTACCCATATCACCCCACCGTGCAAAAAGACTTTTTGGTGGAACCTTGAAAGTTGTTTTGGGCTCTACTTCAAAACATGGTCTACCATAGACCTTAGGTGGCTTCAGTATTGTGGTTATACAGTAAGCTGTATTCAATTTGAACTCTCCACAACCAAGGTCCTGGATCTGAAGGTCGTTACTTGGGATGGAGGTCGATGGAGATGGTGTGGTAGATGGTAATGAAATGGATGATTTCGTGAGTGTCGATGGGTCAATATATTTGGATGAGGTGGAAGATGAAGCCTCCTGATTGATGGGTACTTGGTGCTCAGCAGTGGCTTGCAAGTTGGTGCAATATTAGAATGGATTGGGATCTCCTGGGATAGTGATCTCAGTTCCATCAAAAGGGAATTTGAGGCATTGGTGGTACATGGATGGAATGGCCTTTAGAGCGTGAATCCATGGGCAACCAAGTAAGAAATTATAGTGTATATCAAGATCCAGGACCTGGCATGTTGTGTCTATGATAACTGGTCCCACCCGGAGTGGAATTGTAATAACACCTTTAGAAGCGCGTTCTTCATCATCATATGCCTTGATGACGATGCTTTTGCTAGCATCTACACATGCCTCAGAGAAACCAAGAGCTTTGACCAATTTTAGAGAGCAGATATTCAATCTTGCTCTGCCATCTACTAGGACTCGTCTAACCTTATGCTTATGGATAAAAACCTCTATGTGAAGGGCATCATTGTGTGATGGTTTGGGTGAGGAATAGTCGCTCTCTGAAAAGGTGATGTGGTGAGGCGAGTTTAGGTATCCAACCATAGTCTCAAAGTGGTTGACATCGATGTTGGTTGGGACAAATGACTCTTGCAAGACTTTATCCAGGATGGCCTTATGTGTGGGTGAAATACACAGCAGTTCGAGAATAGATATTTGAGCAGGTGTTTTATTTAACTGCTCAACAATGTTGAACTTTGGTTTTGGGGTGGATTATTTGGCGGATGGACCAGGTATGGTGATTTTTGGTTGATGGGCAGAAGGACCTGGGATAGTGACCTTGCCTTTGTGCATGGTGACATTGCATTATGGGACCTTTTTAATGGTGATGGTATTAACACACTCATCTTCATCAGCAACGCGAAGATTGTTAATAATAGAACCATCAAGATATTTGTATGTAGGACAAAAATTATCGTAGGCTGGATGAATGTGGTTGGCTTGATTGTTGGTATTCTTTGTGCCAGATGAGGAAGCTTTACCATGATCTTGTAGTGGTTTTTTGTGGATAGTATGATCCACATTAGATGTAAATGATTGACCACCCAACTCAACGGTGTGGTTCTCAATGAGGTCTTGTACCAGATTTCACAATTGACGACAAGAAGAGGTTTTGCTCCCTTTGACATGGTGGTAATCACAAAATGCGTTGTCATCCCACCATGATGGCTTGAATTGACCAGGGTCATACGGTTTTGGCTCTTCCAGCGTTATGACGCCGATTTGAAGAAGTTTCCTTAAGACAATTTCAATAGGCTCACCCAAAGAGGTGTATGTGCGCTTTTGGAGTTGTCGGGGTTGACGCAGCAACCTTTGATTAGTTTGCGCATGATTGCTTTGGATAGCATTAGCCGTTGGTGTTGGTGTAGTTACAGGTGCATTTTGATTTTGTACTCTTTTGATTGTGAGTACATGACCTGTTGCATTTATGGTTTTTGCATCAAATACACCGTCGTTTGTGATATGCTTGTTCTTAACCCAGTATTTGTTTTTGTCATTTGAGCTACTTGGGTTATTATTGGTGGTGGTGTTGATGGTTTTTCCACCATATTTCAGTTCGCCTTTGGCAATCAAGGCTTTCTCAAGTTGAACACCCTTTTCAACAAGGTCAACAAAAGTGGTGCAACAATGGACTTGTAATCCATACCTTAGCAGTCCAAGGAGAGTTTGCACAAACATGGTTACTTTCTCCTTTTTAGGTATTTCTACCGGACATCTGCTTGCTAAGGTTCTCCATCTTTGAAAGAATGGAATGAAAGTCTCTCCTACATCCTCTTGGGTAAGTCTACATAAGGAGGCAATTTCAATGTCTGCGTCAATGTTGTAGGCATAGTTCTCAACAAACTTGTTTGCCAACTCATCCCATGTTTTTATTCTCTTAGGAAAAAGTGAGAACCATTCTAGTGCATGACCTGTGAGACTTCTAGAAAAGAGTCTCATGAGATAAGTTTGCTCATAGGCAATGTCCATACAACTAGTAGTGAATTCTCTTATGTGTTCAATGGGGTTCATTTTTCCTTTGTATTTGGGAAAATGAGGTACCACATATCCATGAGGAAAGGGTGGCATATACAAGGTTGTGTCGAATGGATACAGACACAAGTCATGTGACATGTATGACTTTTTATTGGATTGTTGTAATGTCTCCAATTTTTTTTGAAGAGCAACGAGTTGAAGTGTGAGCGCTTCCACCATGGGATGGTTGGTAGCATCGCCCATGTTGGTGATAGGGGTAGCTTTAGTGCCCACTTGTTGTGATGAGATGTGTTGATTTGGAATTTAATGAGCAAAATGAGTGTTTTGATGAGGTGGTTGTTGGAAATGAGTGTTTTGATGAGGGATGTGCTGCTATGTATGGACTTGAGAAGCATAAGTGGGGATGTGATATCCTACCATGTTGGACTGAATTTGAGGACTTTGTTGGTTTTGAGTTTGTTGATGTCCAAATGGAGTGAAGGATTGAGGGCCTTGTTGATTTTGAGCTTGTTGATTTTGAACTTGTTGATGTCTAAATGAAGTGAAGGATTGAGCTCCTTGATTGCCTTACCCAAATAAGAGATTATGGCTTTGAGGAATGCTAGTGTTTTGGGTCACAAGAATGTTGGTATTAACCTGTGAGGAGGTGGGTTGAGTGCCTTGTATGAAAAATCTTCATTTATTTCTCCCAAAAGGGTTAGATGAGTTGGTGGCCATGGCAGTTGAGGAACCTAATAATAGGTTTGCTGATGTACTCATGGAACTAGATGTAGTTCCAAAGAGGTTTGATGTGGTTGCACCCATTATTTGTGAAGGGATGGTGGATGTTTGTTGGGGGATGGATTGTGATGTGGTATTGGTTTGGGAAGATGATCCCCCAATGGATGTTGTGTTGGTTGCGGTGGTGGTGTGACCAAGGGAGGTAGCATTGATTGTGTTGATGATATTTTGTGAAGAGGCTCCCATGGAGGAATTGTGTGATGTTGGAGAAGTTGCTCTAATAGTGTTAAGATCAAATCCCTTTGGTAATTTAGCCCCTTGATCAAGGAGCATAGCTAGGAATCTAGAAGAGTCATTTAAGACCATTTCTTTCACAAAAGAGGCTACTTCTGGGTTTTGGGCAGCAGCATGTATGTGTTCTTCAAAGACATTCCCATTTTGATCCCGTCGGATAAATGGTTCAAAAAGATGTGATGGAGATGATGGGATGTTCATCTCACTAAAAGGATTGATTATGGAATTTCCCATGTCAAAACATGGATTGTTCGTGGCATTAGGGAATGAATCCATGCCAGTTGCAAACTCAAGGAAGTTGGTGTCTTGTCTAAAAGGATCCATGAGTCTTTTCTTTTTCTGTAATCTAGTTTCAACCATACAAGGTTTTTCTCAACTTGGGATGATGGAAAAAAATGATCTAAGTATGAAACTATGTTTTTGGTTTGTTTTTGGATTTTTAAAGGGATGCTATGAAATGCAAGTAAGACTAAAGGCTTGTGAATGCAAGTGGTGTGACACTAAATGGAGATGTCAAAATGAAATAAATGATCCTAAGATGTACTTACTAATGAGAGATCTAAAGAGGACAAACTTTGGCAAACAAATTTTTTGCAATGATTCAATTTTGGGAGACAAATGGACCGTAGAAGGACTATAAATAGGACAAAGTGAAATTTCCACACTAGACTATTGAGTGGGAAATGATTCACAAAAGGATTGAAAAAGTGACAAAGGTAATGGGTCCAATGATAACCTATTATTGAATGCAAAGTTTGGACAATGAGTGGTAAGAGTCAACTCCTAAAATCTGCAAAAGAGTGTCTAAGGAGATGGTGAAACTATCAATGCAATCTAAACAAGGAACCCTATTGTGATCCTAAAATGGTACCTAAATGCAATGTTTGGGGACAACTGAGCAATTCAGAGTTTGGTTTGACTTGAAACAGTGAAGGAAGACTGGAATTAATTGAAGACAAGTTTGTGGAATTTTGGTTTTTTGACAGTGAGGAAATGTTGAGTTTCAGCAAATGCGTTGCAGCAAATGTGTTGTGACAAAGCAAACACGGCTCACAGATATGAATGTGGTTTGGGAAGTCTCAATTGTGACATAGAGTGATGAATGCGGTTTGAAACTAGAAAATGCGGCTCTGTTTAATGAATGCGGGTTGATAATAGCAAATGCGGCTCAATGTTTTGAATGCAGTTTGATGTTAGCAAATGCGGCTCTGCATAAGTCAAATGTGGCTCATCAGAGCGAATGCGGCTTAGGATGAATCAAATGCGGGCCATCAAAGCTAATGGGTTGATATTTGGTGATTGCGGTGCATCAGAGTGATTGCGTCGCAACAAGATTTTTTTATTTTATTTTATTTTTTTAAGAAACCCAAACACAGTTGTGCAGTTTTGACAATTTTATTTTTTTTTGCTTGTGATTTCAAAATTGTTGAAGTCTAATTAAAAGTAGTTGGAAAACACAAAAATTAAAATGCTAGGTGTATGTTCAAGCAGACTCACTCTTATAGTCAATTGGGTCATCATAACAATCACAACCCACAACTTAAAATCAGGTCGACTCACACAGCCATGTCACCCCCTAGAGGGCGCCCATGTTTTTGTCTTTTCTAGGTGCGTACTCAAGGTGACGGAAGTGGATACTGAATCCCCTGAGCAAACAGTCCTTGGTGATTATATGGTGAGTGTCTTGGGGGTAGATTCTTCCCTCCCCTTGCATCGTGATTGAGACAATGTTTGGTTACTGACATGGCTGGCTACTACACTATGGTTCTTAGTAAGTATTTCCGTTCAGTGTGACAATAGATATACTCCTTCGAGAGACCTCCCAACCTTTAGAACAAAGGCTTTGGGGATGGTTATCCTATCTACTACTGCCAAGTTGGATTTTCATCAACAACTTGCTTTTGATTAGAGTGGGTTGGAAACCTTGGGTTTAGGTGTTCCCACTTAGGTCGTTCCTCTTGGGTGAGTACTTTTTCCCACAAGAGCAGGCCTTCTAAGGGTTGTAAGAAAACATTAAATGCATAAGTATGAAAAATGGATAGGTCTGGCTTTTTGATCACCTAGTAAAGGGGAGAGCATATGCCTATTATCCAATCAAACACAAAAGGAGGTAGTTCAATTTTAAACCCAAAATAAAAAATTTTCTAATCTAGGTGAAGATGTTGCTTCACAAAAACATGGTGTTCATTGTTAACCAAAATAAAAGTATGGTGGCTATCCTAGATTGATAAATTCCAATTAGATTATCTATCCTAGGATTGATAAATTCTGATTAATGTGACTATCCTACGATTGGTTCTTTTTTTTAAATACCAAAAAAGAACAAAAAAGAAAAACAATAATCAATTTCTGGCCGCAGATGCGTCGGATCTAGATTACAATAATGACCAGAAAAAAAATAATGAATTTTTTTTTACCTGTTACCTGCAGCTCAGCAGAGCGGATGCGGCTCGGTTTCTATCAGATGTGTCACGGCCAGGAAAATGCATCGCTTGAAGGCTTGTATGCGTTGCGATAGAGCAATTGCATCATTTAGGTCTGCATATGCATCGTTCCGTACCCTGAACCTGCAAAAAAAAGTTTGAAGCCATACGAAACCTACAAAAAAGTCATGTTGGAAAGTCGGGTTCACCAATGTAACATATGAATTTATGCAACATAGAATTTTTAGTTGAACGTTATAAAATTCTGCATATTAGATCATATAACAATGGAATACAATAGAGAATAAATGAGAAAAGAATACAAACTAGATTGATCTCACCCATGTCTTCTCTCCTCCATGCTTCACTTCCATTGTACCTTCTTAAGATTGCTGTGATAATAATGCCCTCAAATTTGTGAGCAAATTATCTATGCTTAGCCCTAGCAATGCCTTTGAAGGATTTAAATTACTAAACTATGCAACTAGAAACTCAATCCTAATATGCAAGTAATGATAAGCCTAAAGATAAGAAATGAAATGCCTATAGTAAGAATAAATTAAGCAATGATTGATCCGAAAATGAGATCAAGATTGTCATTTTATAGAAAATGCAATCTTGAATGGATGGACAAGATGAGTGCTTTAAGGAATGCCCTAGAATCAAAGGTCAAGATTCAATAAGGCAACTCTCAATTAGGGTTAGGCCAAAATACCCATATGTGTGAATAAGATTTAATTAAATGAATTAAATCAAGACTGAATGTGACAGTTGAGATGAAATTAGTAAAAATCAGAAGACAAGAGGATGAGATTTTAGAAAATCAGTATTTTTAGAAATTACTTGATTTGTAGAAGAATAATTCCATTTTGAATTAAATTAATTCAAAATAGGGATTTTGTGAGATAAGAAGTAATTGATTTTTGAAATTAATTACTAAATGAAGAATCAGTTAAGTATGTGAGATATTTTTAAATGATTTGTTTTATTTAAAAATACCAAAGTGTCACATGCCATAATTAAATAATTAAAATAAATATTTAATTTAGAAGAAGTAATTAATTAATTAAATAAATTAATGAATTTATTTAATTAAGAGAAGATTTAGGAATTAGTGACATATTAAATAGATATATTAAAATATATTAATTTAATAATCAGGAGGATATTAATGATAAGGATTAATTAAATAAATAAGATTTTATTTAATTAAGAGAAGACTTTGACAATTAGTGACATTATTAAATAAATAAATAAGATTTATTTACTTAATAATTATGAAGAATGAGAGATTGTGAATTAATTAAATAATTATAAATTATTTAATTAATAGTTGAATGTGGGTTAGGAACATAATTAAAATGTCATAATTATGTTAGGACGAAAAGTGGTAAAATAATGTTCGTAGGCCTAGGTCATTTTTAGGTGTCTATAGTGCAATCTAAGAAAGATGTCAAATTGGAAAAACAAAGAGAACGAATGAGGAAAGTTCGTGGAAGGAAAGGACTGGATACAAAAGTTAGAGGCACATCATCAACCATAGGTGAAGCTCAATGCACATCTCCAGTTGAATACACATCGGCAACAACATGTGGTTTTCGAAGTACATCGGAAATCGCATCTCCAATTGAAGACACACCATCAAAAACATTGCGTTTTGAAAGTACATTAGGAAACACATCTCTATTTGAAGGCACTCCACAAACAACATCTCAATTTGGAGGTACAACATCGTTTACATGTCAATCTCAAGGTATGTCATCAATTGCACCTCCGATTGAAGGTACATAATCTATCCCCGATGTTGTTGATCTTCCCAATGTTGACACAAATTTACATTTGAGAACTCCTAGGGTTTTTCTTAGAAAACCTACATTTTTGATTGATATTGATTTCAATGTTTTGAAATGGATGCCTAATAAGATTCCAAAATGTACATGTCAAACATATGCATAGAGGATATGGAGTTTTTTTTTTGCGAAGCTAACTGAGGGTGGAAGATGCCAAATCTTTGTTGAAATGATGAGGCAACTCAAATTTAGGCCCACCATGAAGGCTCTTGGGATAAGAGTTTCGAATGAATCAAGTGAAAAATCCATTTTAAAGAACTTGATGAGTGCATATGAGAGCATGGGTTCTACCTCACGCACGAAGGATAGTTGTGCCACACGATGTGTGATGACAACAAAAATGTTAAGCAGTCAAAAAAGGAACAAGGTGAACCTTCCAAAGGCAAGTAATTCTTTGAAAATAAGTAGATCATCTCTAGTGAGAGCCAAAGGAAGGCATGAAAGAGTGGTGGATCCAAATAGCAATGAGTTATGGGAATTCTCAGGTAGAGTGCCACAAAAAGATACAAGAATTGCTCAAGGCTTGAGATCTTTAATAGTGAATTATTGGAAGGATAACACAAGGACCTCTCCTAATCAAAGAGATGTTGTAAGAAGGAGAATTGGTAGTAAAATCCATGAGCCACATCCAATGAATTATTTGGATACCACTCAAACCCAAATTTTTGCTTATTTTGTACAAAAGTTTCCTGAAATTAGAATATGTCAAAGGTATTTTGAAATGCTAAATCCTTTTTATGTCAAAATAAATCACACACGCACTACTTGTTGTTGTAGGGTTCATATTGATTTTTCTAACCATTATGATGTTTATCGACGTATATGTGTAGATATGTATACTAACAATGTTTTGCAAGAATGTAACATAACGCCTCCACCTAAATCGTCAAGGAAATTGTTGTCTTCCATTTTATGTGAAAGAGAGGATGGTCAATTTTTGTACAAAAAATCATGTTTGGATGGCAAATGTGATCATTGTGGTGGCATGCAACATTTTCCAATTTTCCAACACATGGCTAGTACACACACAATTGGAGACAAAATTGTGGAATTTGGCAAATATAATACAATGGCATATAGTCTAAAAGATGGGAAAGAAGAAAATAAGTGTGAATTGGTTAGTGATAAGATTCTAGTGTATCGATTTATGGGCATTTTTCGTGATCAAGTGGTCTATGAGTATGCAAGGAATACACACAAAGCACAATGGCTGGACTCACAGTTCAAGTTATTCAAGGACATATTTCCACTTCGTCATATCGTTTCAGTTGTTGACTTTGCTGAGAACTAAACACTAAAACCACAGAACGAGATGCAATCACAATACTACAACTCCACACAGGTTGCTATATTTGTGCATATAGCATTCATTCATGTAAATGATAGTACATAGGAAAATAGGAAAGTATTGAGGGAGTATCACTTTTACATTAGTGATGATCACACACATTCTATAGAGTTTGTCAAAGGTTGCTTTCATATGTTCTATGCTAATCTGGCTAGTAGGGGCATATCATTTAGTCAGCATATCATATGGTCAGATAATTATACATCGCAATTGAAGAATTCTAGAATGTTTTACTGGTTGAGAAGGATTCATATGATCAATGGTTTTCAACATATGTGGAACTTCGCAGAGGTCGGACATGGAAAGGGGGAGCTTGATGGAGTAGGTGCATGTATCAAAAGAGCCCTAGCACGAGAAGAGTTAAAGTACACAAACAGTGTAAAGTTGACAAACACAAGATCAATTATTTAGTGGTGCAATGGTGCAATGGGTCCAGGTAGTGAAGGTAATTATTTAGTTCGTAGATTTTTTCATTTAGTAGATGATACTAACATTGCAAAATATGATTACTGTTGTACACTAACATGATCGAGCGAACTAAACTCTTTTAGAAGCTCCAATGCAGGTACATGGACTATCCATACATGGAAGATGGCATGCTTTTTTTTTGCATGTACACTTCAAGCATGGAATGATTGCAAGTCAACAGAGTGGGTTGATGAATGGTCTGTAAGAATTCTAACCCCACTTGACACTTATCAACTCCCGAAAGATCTACAAATCACAGAGATGCAATCGTCCATTGACTTTGATCATGTAGCGGACCTACTAGAACTAGGTAATATATCTTACTTACAAGTTTCATTATGTTGCTTAGTAAATACATCTAACAAGATGAATAGATCAATGTAGGGAACGTTTATGCAGTGATTGCAGATGAAGACAATGAACAGGCTACAAATTATTACCCATGTCATTGTATCGAGGGAAAAACAAAATTGGAGGCCCCAGTTATAGATGGAGAAAACATAGAATATCCTACAGGTTCAGTGGTTGTTACTAGAACATGGCTTCAAAGGTATCCAGTTAAGACTGTTGTGGTTTGGTTGTTTGAGGACTTCAAGATGCATCAGAAGATTCTTCACTACTTTAACCTTGTCATCCCCACCAACGTTCATTTGATCAAATATAAGGGAAGGCCTGCGAACAAGAACTTGTGGAAATTGCGTGAGTCTGACCACTAGGCAATACTTGACACAAGAAAGAGTCGAGCAGACCTGGATGGTTCCCTAGATTGATTTTTAAGTATGCACATTGAATTTGTAAAGTCATGTTATTGATCACTCTTTTGGACCAACACCTTGCAATTAGGATTTTTCACCATTAGTGTTTGATGTCATATGCATTTATGACTTTCATTGATCCTTTTCTAATTGTGACTGTAGGTAATACTAAAGTTTTTCAAAGTATATAAGAAAAGAACAACATCGGTTGGTGGTGCAAGTGTTCAGTGGTATGAGAAACATTAGTTGCTATTGCATTTTCTAGTTTTCAATCTTCTCTTTCTTTTCCATCTCGTAGATTTAACAGATTCTTATATGCTACATGTTTTATGTTAATTATGTCATTGATATATTTCAAATTTATACGGAGGATCATCGAGAGATGAGAAAGTAGCGAAAGGGCACATCACCATTGTAGGAACTTCAATCGATATCCTTATCTAGTATGCATGAAGGTGATAGTAGGTCTCATCAGGTGTATGACCGAAACTGTTTAGTTATTTCTCTTTTAATGATTTCTATGTGAATCCATGTCTAAGATTGATAGGCTTTTGCAAGGTTTTTGTGGACGAATCCCTATGACTCATAGGGAGCAGGGGATGTACATGTTTTGAAGCACTTTAGAATGAAAAAAAATAGGCCAGCTGAGGTGGAATGGAGAAATGAAATTGGGCAGCAACTCCTTTTGTTATCTCAAAGGCATTTTCCTGTGGTGGCGAATTTTCACTTGGGAAAAAAGTTGTCAAATGCAAGTAGTTGAAAGTTGCAAAGTGGTGCAACTTTTATTTTGTAGCTCGTGTGACCAAATAGATTGTTCCAATACATCTGGGTGGGTATTTTTACACTAGGCATGGTCCTCTTTCACACCCAAACACGCGAAATCGCTCTGAGCTATGTTCAACCAAATCAATCACTAAAGGGTCCAAAGTGCAAAATGGCTGCGAACTTCAGAATGATCATATTCAGACACCGTGATACTTAGAAACTTCTTGTCTAAGCCTATGGGATCATGTATGGCCCCTCTACAATAACCTCTCTCGGTTTTTTCTATCTTAGAGGCATTTTCTTGTGGTGTCTAGTTTTCACTTGATGGAAAAAGTGTCAAATGCAAGTAGTTAAAAGTTGCAAAGTGGTGCAAATTTCGTTCTGTAGCTCATGTGACCAAACAGACTATTCCAATGCATTTGAATAGGTATGTTTACGCTAGGCATGGTCCTCTTTCGCACCCAAACATGCAGAGTCGCTTAGAGCTATGCTCAACCAGATCGATTCCTTAAGGGTCCAAAATACAAAATGGCTGCAAATTTCAGCATGCTATTACTCGGATACCGTGACCCTTAGAAACATATCATCTAATCTTATGAAATCAAGGTGGGCCAATCTAAAATAACCTCTCTCAGTTTTTCTATCTCAGAGGCATTTTCTTGTGGTGAAGAATTTTGACTTAGGGAAAAAGTTGTCAAATGCAAGTAGTTGAAAGTTGCAAAGTGGTGTAACTTTCGTTCTACAGCTCGTGTGACCAAAAAAATTGTTCCAACATGTCCGAATAGGTATGTTTATGTTGGGCATGGTCCTCTTTCGCACCTAAACACACAAAATTGCTTCAAGCTACATTCAACCAAATCGATCCCTTAAGGGTCCAAAATGCAAAATGGCTGCAAAATTCAACATGATATTACTCGGATATCGTGATGCCTAGAAAATTCTCATTTGATCCTATGAGATTGTGTTAGGCCCCTCTACAATAACCTCTCTCAGTTTTTCTATCTCAGAGAAATTTTCCTTTGGTGGCGAATTTTCACTTGGGGAAAAAGTTGTCAAATGCAAGTAGTTGAAAGTTGCAAAGTGGTGCAACTTTCGTTTTGTAGCTTGTGTGACCAAATGAACTGTTCTAACATGTCTGAATAGGTATTTTTATGCAAGGCATGGTCATCTTTTGCACCCAAAAACACGGAATCACTCCTAGCTATGTTCAACCGGATCGATCCCTTAAGGGTCCAAAGTGCAAAATAGATGCAAACTTCAGCATGCTATTACTCGGATACCGTGATGCTTAAAAAATTATCATCTGATCCTATGAGATTGTGTTGGGCCCCTCTATAATAATCTCTCTTAGTGTTTCTATCTCGGAGGCATTTTCTTGTGGTGGCAAATTTTCACTTGGGGAAAAAGTTGTCAAATGCAAGTAGTTGAAAGTTGCAAAGTGGTGCAAATTTCATTATGCAGCTCATGTGACCAAACAGATTGTTCCAATGCATTTGGGTGGGTACATTTATGCTAGGAATGGTCCTTTTTCACACCCAAACATGTGAAATCACTCTGAGCTATGTTCAACTGGATCGATCCCTTAAGGGTCCAAAGTGCAAAATGGTTGCAAACTTTAGCATGCTTGTATTCAGATACCATGACATTTAGAAACTTATCGTATGCGCCTATGGGATAATGTTGGGCCCCTCTACAATAAACTCTCTGAGTTTTTTCTATCTCAGAGGCCTTTTCCCATGGTGGTGATTTCTTGTTTGGGGAAAAAGTTGTCAAATGCAAGTAGTTGAGTGTTTAAAAATGACTTTATAGCCATTCCACCCATTGTATCCTACTGTAACTTAATGTAATGGCATAATTAGGGGTAGGGAAAATATGTGCATGGTTTCTAGAGCAAGGGAGGTGAGTTCAGTTGTTTGGTATGATGCCCTAGTTGGAAATTTGATGAGTTTTGGTGAAATTCAGTGGTTTAAGAGTGGAAATGGTTGAAATCCTTTGGGGCAGCAGTTTGTCAAGGACTTTTAAGCATGTGTAGGTTTTTTTAAGGATTTTTGATGCATTGGAAAGGTGTTATGAGTTGTGGGAATAGGATTTTCAATAAACCCATCCGTTTTAGGCTTTTAGCCATAACAACAAGGCAATGAACTATTTGATAAAATGCTTTGGTAAACATGTACGAAAAATGTGGTAGCATAGACAAGGTAGTGAATTTTTTGAAAAAATGCCTCAAATAAACATGGTATCATGGTGATGGAATGTCATGACAATCCATAGCTATGAGGATTTATGACTTGAGGATTGTGATTAATGATTGGAATTGTGTTTAGTGAGATTGCAAGACCTCCCCTACTACATCAATGTTTTAGGGTTTTATCCATAGCAGCAAGGCAATTAACTGTTTGATATAATAATTTGATAGACATGTATGAAAAATGTGGTAGCATAGAAAAGGCAGTGAACTCTTTGAAAAAATGCCTCAAAAAAATGAGGTCTCATGGTGATGGAATGCCATGACAATCAAAATCAATTTGATTGTCATGGCATTCCATCACCATGAGACCACATATATTTGAGGCATCTTTTGAACTGGTGTAGGGGCACCTACAACCATGTTACAAAGTTCATTTTGGTAGCAGTCTGTCTTGAGGGACTTTAGGTGAATCTTGTAGTTTCAAGTGTTTTATCTTAGTAGGTATTTAAAATAAGGTCTAAATAGACCACTCTTTCATGTATTTAGGGGTTTTGGTGTTTTGATGGTCAAATGTGCACAAGTGGACTCATGTATCAAAAAAAAATGAATTTGTAGGTAGGTGGGAAAGAGAGGTATTTTTGGTGTCATGGGATTGAATTCAAGGTGATTGGGAGTCATAAAGGCCTAAATGTCAATGGTTGCACAATAATGTTATTAAGTGCACAATTAAGTTGTCAAAACATAGTTTTAGGGGTAATAAGGAGTTAGGCTTTTAAAAGACAGTTAAAAGGAGTTAGGCAGTTGGATGTTGATGAAAAAATGTATTTAAAGCCATAAAAGGCTTGAACCAAAGGTTGTTCAATGATTTTTGAAGGATTTCATAAGAGAAACAACGTGCATTTTGCTGCTACATCATAGTTTGTCCTGATTTCTAGAACTTCTTCTCTTTTGTACGACTCATACAATCAAGGCGATGAATTAGAATTCTTGTATTTGCATAGAATCATGTGTTAAGTCTCATTTGGAACAAATTTGAGTGTTTTCCATCAGGTTTTGGGAAAGAAATCTCATTTTTTCAAAAACTGTTTGTTGGGGCAGTGAAAGCACAGTTTTAAGGAAGAAATGAAAAATCAGTCATCCCACCTACTGTAGAACTCTATGTTTCGGTGGGATGACATATTTAATGTTTTTTTGTGTGTTCAAATGGTTGGGCAGGTTATGGAGTCATGGTTTTGACATGGAGTATTGTTCTAAGGGTTGGTAATAGTGATTTTATATGAAAAATGGTGGGTTCAAGGGTAGTTTTTGTGAGTCATTGATGGAAATGACTTGGGAATGGTGTGAAATGCTTGTGCATACCCTAAACAAGTAGTTTGATGTTTTTATTGGGCTTGAAAGACCTTGTGAGGGTGAAATGCTAAAAACCCTAGGCTTTTACATGTAAAAGGAGGGTTTGGTGAACTTATAGTCCAAAGATTAGTTGTCTGAGTTTTGAAGGGTGAATTGGTGGTTTTGCATCATAAAATAACTTAGTCCAAAGAGATTTTGTAAAAAAAAAGGATCTGAGGGTACTTTGTTTGGAAAGAAGGGCTAGTTCTTGTAGCCTTTTGAGCAAGGCAGTCTAGTGAAACTAGGTGTTGGCCTAATGAACCTTGAAGAATATGATTGGAATATTGTATTGGGTTTGAGTAGTTGCCTAAATGATGTTGAGATAGGTCTTTTCTATGATCAGATTGTGTTGAGTAGTTGAGTTTCCATATTGTGTGTTTGAGGATTGGTGTTGAAGTGGGCATATTTGAGAGAATCTGTGTGAATTTGTTTCTTGGGTTACCACCACCTCTGCATCATGAACTAGTTCACTGCCTTGTCTATGGCTTTTCATGGATTCCATCACCACATTTATAAGATGCATTTTGTCAAATAGTTCACTGGCTTGTCTATGCTATTGCTTAATATTATGCTTTTGATATTTTTTTTGAAGCATCCATAGCTTGTTCGAAATCACTTGTTTTAGGCTTTTAGCCATAACAACAAGGTAGTGAACTGTTTGACAAGATTCTTTGGTAGACATGTATGAAAAATGTGGTAATATAGACAAGGCAGAGAACTATTTGAAAAAATACCTCAAAGAAATTTGGTCTTATAGAATGCCATGATAAGAAAATGCAATTGGCAACTGCTCCTAGTTATTAGTTATGCAATATGTAGAAATTGCATAACTACTTAGGTTGACTTTGTACAAACTATATTGTAATTGAAATTTTGTCATCTATCAGCATCTACTTATTAGTTATGCAAAGTGAAGTAATGCTTTGACTTTGAAATATGTGCAATGCAATGTAATCAACGATATAAATATAAACTACAAAAATCCAATTTTTACAATTCATTAGTTAAAATATTTATTTTATTTGCTCTCTATATCTCTCTATATGCTATGAAAATACCTTTCAATTTTTAATTTTTTTTTTTAATCTCTTGTTCTACAATTTTTCCTGTTTTTTTCACAAACTATTATACTTTTGGTTTGCCAATTTTTTCCCCAAAATATTTTTGCTGCTATGCATTGGAAGCATGAAGCATACACGTGAAATCACACAATATAGGTGAAGTATACATGTGAATAAGTGAGGCACAAGTAATTGAAGCATTCCAAAGGATACAAACCAACACGAATGGAGCTTATTTACAAAATATGCTTTAGATGGGGCTTATTGAGCATTCAACAGTAATTAATTAAGCATTAGATGTAAACAAAATCCATGCCTGGGTAAGTGCACCAAGATGGTTCCCAAAAAGGGGACTTAAGTGGACAACTTTTTTCTGAAATCAGGAAATACCGACCTTGGACGTGAAATTGAGGATACTTAGACTCAAAATTTTGAGATGAAACAAAAAGAAGGATTCAAGTGCTCCGAGTCTACTTTCTAAACTACTAATTTATTTTGAAAATGCTTTAGATTAAGGGGTTCAAACGAGGGACGTACATAAATTGGTGTTGTTTTTGTCAGAAAAAACATAACATAGCAACTCTTATACGACCCTCGTACGGTGAATTTTTTTTTAGTATTTTTAAAATCACAACAGTCAAAAGTTAGCTAACAGTATGTAGTTGATGCATGATTTTTCTGATAATTTTTTAATGAATATTTTATTTTTTACTAATTTGTGAAGTGGACATTTCCTGAAAAATAGATTTTTGGCCGTGCTACCCCTACAAATTTTGGAAACTAATTGATTTTTTAATTTTTAATTTATTAATTTTGTAGAATGGAGTCTAGTTTCTAAAAATGTAATTTATTTGAAAAATTGATGAACGGTTAATTTATAACAAAAAAAATACCAAACACTGCTTTTTGGATAAAAAAAGATATACAAATAAAATAAATTATGGATGAAAGACTTAACATTTTCAGAAAGTGAAAAAAATTACATTGTTGGATAGCTAAGAGATAACCCAACATTACCCATGTGTTCGATTTTTTCGATATTGAAGCACGCGCAATCCTGACGGTGAGCACGAACTCGATTATGAGAAATATGGTGGATTTTTTAAAAACATGTCCCTGGTCGTTGGGAATGCCCTCCAAGCCTTTGGGTTGGTATTCCAAGGCAAATACCAAGCCTAAGGCTTGGGAATTCCCATTGAAGGAAGATATAACACGATTGCGTTATATCTCACTTTTCACATGGTTTTTTCTTCTATGGGGAACATGTCAACTACGACATAACGCGCTCGCATTATAATGTGCTTGCGTTATTTATTCCTTTATGTTAAATGCCAATATATTGAATGTATGCTAATATATTTGTATGTTTGTATGTACATGTATGTCATGTATGTATGTATGCTTGTATGGATGTAAGATTATATGTATTATGCTTTTATGTATGCATTTATGTATGTCTTTAGATGGAGGGAGAATTTAGAGAGAGAATCTAGAGAGATGGAGACGGGGTGGAAGTGAGAGTTTAAGAGAGATGGAGTGGGAGAGTAGGGGTTGGAGTGAGGGGGACTTAGCTAGGTAGGGTGGGAGGGATAGAGGGAGGGAGAGAGAGAGAGGGGGGGGGAGAGAGAGAATTGAGGGAGAGGGAGAGAGAGAGGGGGGTGGGAGAGAGAGAATTGGGGGAGAGAGAGAGGGGAGAGAGAGAGAGATGGAGAGAAAGAGAGAGTTATGTAGGTAGGGTGCCAAAGGGAGAGACTTGAGAGATAGGTAGTGAGATTGAGTGTGAGAGAGATGGAGTGTGAGAGGGAGGCAGTGTGAGAGAGATGGAGTGTGAGAGAGAGGGAGTGGGAGAGAGGGAGTGTGAGTGAGAGACTTGAGAGAGGGAGAGAGTGTGAGAGGGAGTGCCCTGATAGAGGTAGATAAAGAGGGGGGTGGAGTGAGAGGGACTTATCTAGGTAGGATTGGAGGGATAGATAGAGAGAGGGGAGAGAGAAAAAGAGAGAGTTACCTAGGTAGGTTACTAGAGGGAGAGACCTGAGAGAGAGAGGGGGTGGGAAGGAGAGACATGAGAGAGAGGGAGAGAGAAAAAGAGAGAGTTACCTAGGTAGGTTTCTAGAGGGAGAGACCTAAGAGAGAGAGGGGGTGGGAAGGAGAGACATGAGAGACAGGGAGAGAGAAAAAGAGAGAGTTACCTAGGTAGGTTGCTAGAGTGAGAGACCTAAGAGAGAGAGGGGGTGGGAAGGAGAGACATGAGAGAGAGGGAGAGAGAGGTAGTGGGAGAGAGTGGGATGGAGTGGGAGGGACATAAAGAGAGATGGATAGAGGGAGTGAGAGAGGGTGGTAGGGATCGATTGAACGAGAGGTATGCAGAAAGAGGGAGACGGTAGATAGAGATAATTAGAGAGGGTAGGGGGGAGGGAAGGAGGGAAAGGTGAGATGTATAGATAAAGAGAAAGTGATAGGTTTTGAGGGTATAGGGTTGAGGGATTAGGGTGGAGGACCTATAGGTTTGATGGTTTCTAGGGTATTATGGTTTAAGGTTTGAGGGTTGAGGGAATAGGGTCGATAGTAGAGGGTATTTTGTTGAGGGTATAGGGTAGAAGGTTTAAGGGTTTAGGGTTGAAGGGTTTGGGGTTAAGGGTTTAGGGTTAAGGGTTTACTTGGTTGAGGGTAGAGGATTTAGGGTATAGGTTTGAGGGTATATGGTTGAAGGATTAGGTTCAGGGTCCGATGTAAGGGGTAGAGGGTTTAGGGTTTAAGGATTGAGGGTTGAGGGATTAAGGGTTGAGGGTTGAGAATTGAGGGTTGAGCATTTAATGTATAGGGTAAAGGGTAGAGAGTTTAAGGGTTGAGGGTTGAAGATTGAGGGTTTAAGGTATAGGGTCGAGGGTCCAATATATAGGGTAGAGGTTATAGGGGTTGAGAGATTAAGGGTTGAGGGTTTAGGGATTAGTGTAGAGAGTTTTCTTGGATTTCACGGTATAAGGGTTGAGGGGTTAGGGTTTAGGGTAGAGAGTATTGGGTAGAGGTTAGAGGATAGAGGGTTTAACAGTTTAGGGTTTAAGGGGTTAGGGTTGAGGGTTGATGGTTTAGGGTTGAGTGTTTAAGGGTTTAAGGGTTGAGGGTTTAAGAGTCAAGAGGGTTGAGGGATTAGGGTAGAGAGCTTCAATAAAATGGGCTTAAGGCTGGGGGACTAGGGCTGAGGGCAGAGGCAGTGGATTGACTCCAGAGGGTGGGAGGGTTTCATGTTAGGGTTTAAGGCCTAGGATTTTAGGACGAGGACAACAAAGTCATAGTGGTTGAGGGATTAGGGCTTAAGGGTTAAGGGTTGAAGGTTGAGGGATTAAGAGGGTATAGGGGTTGAGGGATTAGGGTTAAAGGGTAGAACGTAGAGTGGTTGAGGGATTAAGAGGGCATAGGGGTTGAGAGATTAGGGTTTAAGGGTTGAGGGTTGAGGGATTAAGAGGGTATAGGGGTTGAGGAATTAGGGTTTAAGGGTTGAGAGTAGAGGGGTTGAGGAATTAAGAGGGTATAGGGGTTGAGGGATTAGGGTTTAAGGGTTGAGGGCTTCAGACAAAGAGGGTATAGGGGTTGAGGGATTAGGGTTTAAGGGTTGAGGGTTGAGGGTTCAAGGATTAAGAGGGTATAGGGGTAGAGGGATTAGGGTTTAAGGGTTGAGGGTTAAGGGTTCAAAAATTAAGAGGGTATAGGGGTAGAGAGATTAGGGTTGAAGGGTTGAGGGTTGAGGGTTGAGGGATTAAGAGGATATAGGGGTTGAGGGATTAGGGTTTAAGGGTTGATGGTTTAGGGATTAAGAGGGTATAGGGGTTAAGGGATTAGGGTTGAAGGTTTGAGGGTTGAGGGTTGAGGGATTAGGAGGGTATAGGAGTTGATGGATTAGGGTTTAAGGGTTGAGGGTTAAAATATTAAGAGTTTATAGGGGTAGAGGGATTAGGGTTTAAGGGTTGAGGGATTAAGAGGGTATAGGGATTAGGGTTTAAGGGTTGAGGGTTGAGGGTTCAAGGATTAAGAGGGTATAGGGGTAGAGGGATTAGGGTTTAAGGGTTGAGGGTTCAGGGATTAAGAGGTTATAGGGGTTGAGGGATTAGGGTTTAAGGGTTGAGGGTTCAGGGATTAAGAGGGTATAGGGGTTGAGGGATTAGGGTTTAAGGGTTGAGGGTTCAGGAATTAAGAGGGTATAGGGGTTGAGGGATTAGGAGGGTATAGGGATTAGGGTTGAAGGGTTGATGGTTGAGGGTTCAAGGATTAAGAGGGTATAGGGGTAGAGGGATTAGGGTTGAAGGGTTGAGGGTTTAAGGGTTGAGGGTATTTCTCCCACTCTTCCCGCTCTCTCCCTCCCTCACTATCTCCCACTCTCTCTTTTTCCCATTATCCCCTTCTCTATCTCCATGTCTCCCACTATCTCTTTCTCCCCCTCTCCCTCTCCCTCCCTCTCTCCATCTTTCTCTCCCACTCCCTCTCCCTCCCTCTCTCACTTTTTCTCTCCCACTCTCTCTTTCTCCCACTCTACCCCTCTCTCCTTCCCTATCTATCTCCACGTTTCCCACTTTCTATTTCTAACCCTCTGCCTCTCCCTCCCTCTCTCCCTCTCCCTCTCCCTCTCCTTCTCCCTCTACCTCTCTCTCTCTCTCACACACACACACATATACACACACACACACTCACCTCTATCTCCTCTACTATAAGGGTGTAGGGGACAACTATAGAATTAGGATAGAGGGTAAAGACAAAGAGAGAGAAAAGAAATATACAAAGAAAACCATATTTCACATAACACGCTCGTGTTATAACACGAGCATGTGTTGTACTCCACTAAAATGGTAAAAAAATTTATATACCCATGATTTCAAGGCCCACAATCTGCATATTCCCCTAGTTCTACACGTTCTCCAACAAAAAACTACTTTTTGATGATGTTGTGAAGTGTGCAAGCATGTTTTTCACATTCCATCACCTTTTCCATGATCTTTCTACCACCTTTGCTTGAAATAGCAAAGTTTCCATGTTGAAAGACATATAATATCAATTGAAGTTTGAATTCCATTGAAAACTGATGTACAATTGAAGTTTGGAGGGGAACAAGCTTTTGAACAAGTCAAATTGTTGTGGAGTTTGAAGAAAGAAGAAGCTAAGGCTACATAATTGGGTTGAACTCCTCCATTTGAAAGTCTGGTTTTTTAGGTATGTGAAGTCTTTACAAATTTTATTTCATTCTATTATGGCTTGCTTTCATTTTTGTTTGTCATTATAACCTTAGGTTGTCAATGCACATTTTAAATTACCATTATATACACAATTATATACACCTGCTAATTACTATTTTAAACTTGATGCAGAACATCTACCAGGATCCACAAATCATCAAGGGTACTTCTGACCTTAAATTAAATTGAAGAAGATCAACAAACAAACTCAATCATCTTTTCATCAAAACATTAGAACTTGGTTTCAACTCTTTTTCAGACTCAAAAAAATAGATTAACCATCATAAAATTGATTGTAACATAGCATAAAGTTGATTAGAAACTCAGAACCATTCACCAAAATTCATCCTTTAATACAACTCCAAGCCTCTCCCATTCCTCTGAAAGGTCCAAACACCTTCCAATACCTCCGCACAAACTGATGCAGTACAAAGGATGAAATAACACCTTTCTTGACACACTTATTCAACTATATTTCCCTTCACAAAAAAATTGATTTGTATAATCAAATTAGCATTAAGAGTTCCCAAGTCCTTTTAAGGACCTTCAAAACACCTTGAAAATCTTGAAAATAACTGATTACAATTAACTAGGTTTCTCAAAACATCAACCAATGATTATGTCATTCACAAGTTGTCTTAAATCTTCCATAATGGCACCATTGTTTATAAACACAAACTATAATTCTTAAGGCACAACCAAACCATTCTTTTCTTAATAAATCTTTGTTTGAGTTAGGACAACAAAAATGAAAACATTCCAAAACACCAGGAAAATAAAAGAATGATTTTAGAACCCATTTCAAAGTTGCAAGACATACCTTAACCCATCACATGACTCCTTTGGGACAACTTTAAGAAAACTGACCTTTTCACTATTTTAGGCCTCCAAGTAGGCCAATTTTACAAAGGAACTACCCTTAGATCTTCACACCAGACTTCCAAACCCCAAAAAATTCTTTAATTAGGTCTCAAAACAAGATAATTTCTAGGTCTTAGGACCTTACCCGCTCAACTAGGCTTCCAATACAAAAACCCCCATTTTTCAATGCAAAGAGGGAGGGTTTATAGAAACTCCTATACCCGGGCCTTCCCAGACCATTCCAAAGCATCAAACATCTTCAAAATACCCTACACAAGGTCAAAAGTTCATTACATAGACCACTCCTTCAATAATTTTTTAGGAACTAATATTCATCTCATTACCATGGTACAGATAAAATTATCCACCATGCCGAAGAAAAAGACAAAGAGGAAACTAATAGATGAAGAGAACGAAACCTTGAAAGAAAAGGAGAGAATTCGGGTGGTGGAATATCGTGAAAATAAGAAATTGGAAATGATTGATGAAAACAAACCAATTGTAGAGGAACCTCAACCATCAAAAAGAGAACGAGAATTGGCAGCACAACAAGCACGAATGTGAAAGCATCATCGTAAGATAGATTCAAATACCGTAGTTGGAGACACACCCTCTACGACAAGTGAATATGAAGGGACACCATTAAGCACAAGTGAATATGGAGGGACACCATCTAGCACAAATGAATATGGACGGACACCATCTACTACAAGTGAATATGGAGTGACACCATTTACCACAAGTGAATATTGTTGGACACCATCCAACACATCTCAAGTTGAGAGTACATCATCACTCAAAATTGATGAAGAAGGTATGCCATCATTCCCATGTGAACCTCAAGGTATGTCTTCTTCTCCACCCTCGATCGAAGGTATGCAATCTATCCCACCTCAATTAAATATTGATGAAATTCCTAATGTTGAGATGTATGTACCTAGGAGAACACCACCAAGAATTTTGCGTAGAAAGCCAAAGTATTTGATTAATATTGATGATGAGATTTTGCACCACATGGAAGGTAAGATTTCAACACGCACTTGTAGAAGATATAATGATAAGATTTGGGAATGATTCTTTGAAAGGCTAAATGAGACTGCAAGATGTCAACTATTTGTTGAAATGATACGGGGTACAAAGTATAGGAACATCGAATGCATCGGGTGAAGACACTATTGTGAATAATCTAATGGATGCTTATGAGAGTGTGGGTAAGACCTCATGCTCAAAGGATAGTAATGTCACCTGATGTGTCATTACATCAACTTTGGTAAGTTGTCAAATAAAGAGAGCTCGCCTAATTAAAAAGACTAGTGAAAAAACTGAGAATTAGTAGAAAAACTTTATCAAGAGCCATTCAAAGGCGGCAAAGAATTGAGGGCAATGATACAAATGAATTATGGGAATTCTCGGGGAGACTTTCATGAAAAGATAAAGAAGTTGTCGAAGCCTTGAGAACACTAATTGAAGAGTATTGTAAGAATAACACAAGGCCATCTCCGAATCAAAAGGATGTGGCAAGAAGGAGAATCGGTAGTCGGAATCGTGAGCCACATCCAAAGGATTTTTTGGATATGACTCAAACCCAATTTTTTTGGAAATTTGAAAATGATTATCCTCAAATTAGTATTTCTCAAAGATTTTTTGAACTTCTTAAACCTTTTTATGTCAAGATAAATCACACACGCACTACTTTTTGTTGTAGACTACATATTTAATTTTCTAACCATTACGATGTTTATCGTTCTATATGTTTAGATTTGCATACTAACGATGTTTTGCAGGATTGTGGCATAGAAGCCCCACCAAAATCTTCAAGAGAGGTCTTATCAAATTTTTTATGTGAAATAGAGGATGGCCAGATATTCTATAGGACAACATGCTTGGATGGTTCATGCGAGCGTTGCGGTGGCTTCTAGTGTATGCCATTCTGTCAACATATGGAAAGCACAGATGAGGTGGGACATAAACTAGTAGAGTTCGGGAAGTATTAATAGTGGCATATGCTAGAAAAGATGGGTCTCAAGCAAAAAGGTGTGATTTGGTTATTGAGAAGATTCCAGTGTACCAATTTATGACCACATTTCGTGACAGTATACTATTTGAGTATGCAATGCATACCCATAGAGCCCGATGGTTGGACATGCAGTTCAAGCTATGCAAGGAAACCTTTCCAGTTGGAAGCATAGTATCCATGGTTGACTTTGCAGAGAACTAAACTCTACAGCCACAACATGAGGTGCAGTCACAGTATTAAAAATCCACACAAGTTTTGATATTTGTGCACATAGCATTCATTCATGCATTTGATAGTACAGATGGGGAAAGGAAGTATTGAGGGAGTACCACTTTTACATTAGTGATGATCACACACATTCTCTAGAGTTTGTGTAAGGTTGCTTCCAGATGTTCTACAGTGGTTTGGCTCAGAGGGGCATAGAATATGATCAACATATAATATGGTCTGATAACTGTGCAACATAGTTCAAGAACTCGTGCATGTTCTACTGGTTGTGCAGGATGCATGCCATTATAGGTGTTCAACATATGTGGAACTTTTGTGAGGCTGGACATGGAAAGGGGGAGCATGTGTGAAAAGAGAATTAGCACAAGAAGAGTTAAAGTATAAAGATAGTGCAAAGTTGACAGATGCAAAATCAATCGTCGAGTGGTGTAATGCTTTGATGGGTCCAGGTAATGAATGTACGTCTTCAGTTCATAGATTTGTTTGGTTGATGGATGATACTAACATTGCACCATATGAAGATTGTTGTATAGGAATAGGATCGAGTGAGGTACACTCTTTCCTTAGCTCAAATGCAGGTTCATGGAGTATCGATACACGAAAGATGGCATGCTTTTGTTCTTCATGTACATTGCAAGCCTGGAATGATTGTGAGTCAGGGGAGTGGGTTGACAAATGGTTCACAAGTTATCTTAGCCCACTTCACACATATCGCCCTCCGACGACATTGTAACTGACACAGATGGAATCATCGGTCGACTTTGACCACGTATCAGATCTAGTTCAACCAGGTGATATATCTAATTTCTTAGTTGTTAAAATTCCATATCGTTATCTTACTTTGTATTGTATTCATAATGTTGACAAATTTCAAGAGATTTTTTGCACATATCAATGCAGGGCATGTTTATGCAGTTATTGCAGATAAAGATAATGAAGAGGGAACAAACTATTACTTGTGTCATTGTGTTGAGACCAAAAAATTTTTGGAGGCCCCAGTTATAGATGGAGAAAACATCGAATACCCTACAGGCTCAGTTGTGGTTACTGGAACATGGCTTAGAAGGTAAGCACATTCAAGTGTTAAACATTGGCTATTTCAGGACTTTGACATGCATTATAAGATTCTTCATTACTCAAACCTTTTCGTGGTATCCAATGTTCATTTGACAAAATATGGGGGTAAACCTTTGAACAAGACATTATGGAAGGTCCGTGAGTCTAACCATGAGGCAATACTTGACACAATAAAGAGTAGAGAAGACCCAGATGGTTCGTTGGA
>CM021103.1:568525989-568679194 GCA_007115665.2 Sequoiadendron giganteum | reverse complement strand
TATGCATGCATTTATGTATGTCTTTAGATGAAGGGAGAATTTAGAGAGAGTCTAGAGAGATGGAGAGGGGGTCGAAGTGAGAGTTTAAGAGAGATGGAGTGGGAGAGAAGGGGTTGGATTGAGGGGGACTTAGCTAGGTAGGGTGGGAGGGATAGAGGGAGGGAGAGAGAGAGAGGGGGAGTCGGAGAGAGAGAATTGATGGAGAGGGAGAGAGGGGGTGGAGAGAGAATTGAGGGAGAGAGAGGGGTGGGGGAGAGAGAGAGGGGAGAGAGAGAGAGATGGAGAGAAAGAGAGATTTATGTAGGTAGGGTGCCAAAGGGAGAGACTTGAGAGATAGGTAGTGAGATTGAGTGTGAGAGAGATGGAGTGTGAGAGGGAGGCAGTGTGAGAGAGATGGAGTGTGAGAGAGAGGGAGTGGGAGAGAGGGAGTGTGAGTGAGAGACTTGAGAGAGGGAGAGAGTGTGAGAGGGAGTGCCCTGATAGAGGTAGATAAAGAGGGGGGTGGAGTGAGAGGGACTTATCTAGGTAGGATTGGAGGGATAGATAGAGAGAGGGGAGAGAGAAAAAGAGAGAGTTACCTAGGTAGGTTACTAGAGGGAGAGACCTGAGAGAGAGAGGGGGTGGGAAGGAGAGACATGAGAGAGAGGGAGAGAGAAAAAGAGAGAGTTACCTAGGTAGGTTTCTAGAGGGAGAGACCTAAGAGAGAGAGGGGGTGGGAAGGAGAGACATGAGAGACAGGGAGAGAGAAAAAGAGAGAGTTACCTAGGTAGGTTGCTAGAGTGAGAGACCTAAGAGAGAGAGGGGGTGGGAAGGAGAGACATGAGAGAGAGGGAGAGAGAGGTAGTGGGAGAGAGTGGGATGGAGTGGGAGGGACATAAAGAGAGATGGATAGAGGGAGTGAGAGAGGGTGGTAGGGATCGATTGAACGAGAGGTATGCAGAAAGAGGGAGACGGTAGATAGAGATAATTAGAGAGGGTAGGGGGGAGGGAAGGAGGGAAAGGTGAGATGTATAGATAAAGAGAAAGTGATAGGTTTTGAGGGTATAGGGTTGAGGGATTAGGGTGGAGGACCTATAGGTTTGATGGTTTCTAGGGTATTATGGTTTAAGGTTTGAGGGTTGAGGGAATAGGGTCGATAGTAGAGGGTATTTTGTTGAGGGTATAGGGTAGAAGGTTTAAGGGTTTAGGGTTGAAGGGTTTGGGGTTAAGGGTTTAGGGTTAAGGGTTTACTTGGTTGAGGGTAGAGGATTTAGGGTATAGGTTTGAGGGTATATGGTTGAAGGATTAGGTTCAGGGTCCGATGTAAGGGGTAGAGGGTTTAGGGTTTAAGGATTGAGGGTTGAGGGATTAAGGGTTGAGGGTTGAGAATTGAGGGTTGAGCATTTAATGTATAGGGTAAAGGGTAGAGAGTTTAAGGGTTGAGGGTTGAAGATTGAGGGTTTAAGGTATAGGGTCGAGGGTCCAATATATAGGGTAGAGGTTATAGGGGTTGAGAGATTAAGGGTTGAGGGTTTAGGGATTAGTGTAGAGAGTTTTCTTGGATTTCACGGTATAAGGGTTGAGGGGTTAGGGTTTAGGGTAGAGAGTATTGGGTAGAGGTTAGAGGATAGAGGGTTTAACAGTTTAGGGTTTAAGGGGTTAGGGTTGAGGGTTGATGGTTTAGGGTTGAGTGTTTAAGGGTTTAAGGGTTGAGGGTTTAAGAGTCAAGAGGGTTGAGGGATTAGGGTAGAGAGTTTACTAAATGGGTTTAAGGGTTGGGGGATTAGAGGGTAGAGATTTGACGGTAGAGGGTAGAGGGTTTACAGGTTAGGGTTTAAGGGTTTAGATTTTAGGGATGAGGGATTAATAGGTTATAGGGGTTGAGGATTAGGGTTTAAGGGTTGATGGTTGAGGGATTCAGATTATAGGGGTTGAGGGATTAAAGTTTAAGGGTTGAGGGATTAAGAGGGTATAGGGGTAGAGGGATTAGGGTTGAAGGGTTGAGGGTTGAGGGTTCAAGGATTAAGAGGGTATAGGGTAGAGGGATTAGGGTTGAAGGGTTGAGGGTTGCAGGTTGAGGGATTAAGAGGGTATAGGGGTTGAGGGATTAGGGTTTAAGGGTTGAGGGTTTAGGGATAAAGAGGGTATAGGGGTTGAGGGATTAGGGTTTAAGGGTTGAGGGTTGAGGGTTCAAGGATTAAGAGGGTATAGGGGTAGAGGGATTAGGGTTTAAGGGTTGAGGGTTAAGGGTTCAAAAATTAAGAGGGTATAGGGGTAGAGAGATTAGGGTTGAAGGGTTGAGGGTTGAGGGTTGAGGGATTAAGAGGATATAGGGGTTGAGGGATTAGGGTTTAAGGGTTGATGGTTTAGGGATTAAGAGGGTATAGGGGTTAAGGGATTAGGGTTGAAGGTTTGAGGGTTGAGGGTTGAGGGATTAGGAGGGTATAGGAGTTGATGGATTAGGGTTTAAGGGTTGAGGGTTAAAATATTAAGAGTTTATAGGGGTAGAGGGATTAGGGTTTAAGGGTTGAGGGATTAAGAGGGTATAGGGATTAGGGTTTAAGGGTTGAGGGTTGAGGGTTCAAGGATTAAGAGGGTATAGGGGTAGAGGGATTAGGGTTTAAGGGTTGAGGGTTCAGGGATTAAGAGGTTATAGGGGTTGAGGGATTAGGGTTTAAGGGTTGAGGGTTCAGGGATTAAGAGGGTATAGGGGTTGAGGGATTAGGGTTTAAGGGTTGAGGGTTCAGGAATTAAGAGGGTATAGGGGTTGAGGGATTAGGAGGGTATAGGGATTAGGGTTGAAGGGTTGATGGTTGAGGGTTCAAGGATTAAGAGGGTATAGGGGTAGAGGGATTAGGGTTGAAGGGTTGAGGGTTTAAGGGTTGAGGGTATTTCTCCCACTCTTCCCGCTCTCTCCCTCCCTCACTATCTCCCACTCTCTCTTTTTCCCATTATCCCCTTCTCTATCTCCATGTCTCCCACTATCTCTTTCTCCCCCTCTCCCTCTCCCTCCCTCTCTCCATCTTTCTCTCCCACTCCCTCTCCCTCCCTCTCTCACTTTTTCTCTCCCACTCTCTCTTTCTCCCACTCTACCCCTCTCTCCTTCCCTATCTATCTCCACGTTTCCCACTTTCTATTTCTAACCCTCTGCCTCTCCCTCCCTCTCTCCCTCTCCCTCTCCCTCTCCTTCTCCCTCTACCTCTCTCTCTCTCTCACACACACACACATATACACACACACACACTCACCTCTATCTCCTCTACTATAAGGGTGTAGGGGACAACTATAGAATTAGGATAGAGGGTAAAGACAAAGAGAGAGAAAAGAAATATACAAAGAAAACCATATTTCACATAACACGCTCGTGTTATAACACGAGCATGTGTTGTACTCCACTAAAATGGTAAAAAAATTTATATACCCATGATTTCAAGGCCCACAATCTGCATATTCCCCTAGTTCTACACGTTCTCCAACAAAAAACTACTTTTTGATGATGTTGTGAAGTGTGCAAGCATGTTTTTCACATTCCATCACCTTTTCCATGATCTTTCTACCACCTTTGCTTGAAATAGCAAAGTTTCCATGTTGAAAGACATATAATATCAATTGAAGTTTGAATTCCATTGAAAACTGATGTACAATTGAAGTTTGGAGGGGAACAAGCTTTTGAACAAGTCAAATTGTTGTGGAGTTTGAAGAAAGAAGAAGCTAAGGCTACATAATTGGGTTGAACTCCTCCATTTGAAAGTCTGGTTTTTTAGGTATGTGAAGTCTTTACAAATTTTATTTCATTCTATTATGGCTTGCTTTCATTTTTGTTTGTCATTATAACCTTAGGTTGTCAATGCACATTTTAAATTACCATTATATACACAATTATATACACCTGCTAATTACTATTTTAAACTTGATGCAGAACATCTACCAGGATCCACAAATCATCAAGGGTACTTCTGACCTTAAATTAAATTGAAGAAGATCAACAAACAAACTCAATCATCTTTTCATCAAAACATTAGAACTTGGTTTCAACTCTTTTTCAGACTCAAAAAAATAGATTAACCATCATAAAATTGATTGTAACATAGCATAAAGTTGATTAGAAACTCAGAACCATTCACCAAAATTCATCCTTTAATACAACTCCAAGCCTCTCCCATTCCTCTGAAAGGTCCAAACACCTTCCAATACCTCCGCACAAACTGATGCAGTACAAAGGATGAAATAACACCTTTCTTGACACACTTATTCAACTATATTTCCCTTCACAAAAAAATTGATTTGTATAATCAAATTAGCATTAAGAGTTCCCAAGTCCTTTTAAGGACCTTCAAAACACCTTGAAAATCTTGAAAATAACTGATTACAATTAACTAGGTTTCTCAAAACATCAACCAATGATTATGTCATTCACAAGTTGTCTTAAATCTTCCATAATGGCACCATTGTTTATAAACACAAACTATAATTCTTAAGGCACAACCAAACCATTCTTTTCTTAATAAATCTTTGTTTGAGTTAGGACAACAAAAATGAAAACATTCCAAAACACCAGGAAAATAAAAGAATGATTTTAGAACCCATTTCAAAGTTGCAAGACATACCTTAACCCATCACATGACTCCTTTGGGACAACTTTAAGAAAACTGACCTTTTCACTATTTTAGGCCTCCAAGTAGGCCAATTTTACAAAGGAACTACCCTTAGATCCTCACAATAGACTTCCAGACCCAAAAATAGTCTTTAATTAGGTCTCAAAACAAGATATTTTCTAGGTCTTAGGACCTTACCAGCTCAACTAGGCTTCCAATACAAAACCCCCCATTTTTCAATGCAAAGAGGGAGGGTTTATAGAAACTCCTATACCCAGGCCTTACCAGACCATTCCAAAGCATCAATCATCTTCAAAATACCTTGCATAAGGTCAAAAGTTCATTACATAGACCACTCCTTCAACACTTTTTCAAAATCACTCCTTGGTTCCTCAAATTCTCATGGAAAAGTGCTTGTTTCAGCCTAAAAACCCCATCCTATTGTCATTAGTTTCATTCCAAGGCATGTTCAACAATATAAGACTCTAATCTAACAAAATGTGCTCTAGCTAGCCTAGTGCTTCCATTGTTTGTACACATTTTTCTACATGCTAGGTTAACTTTTGTACACGATGATTGTAAGTATTATTTAAATGAAGCCTTCAATGACATATATTTTTCAATTAACTTGAATGGATACATTTTTTAGGAACTAATATTTGTCTCATTACCATGGTACAGATAAAATTATCCGCCATGCCGAAGAAAAAGACAAAGAGAAAACTAACAGACGAAGAGAACGAAACCTTGAAAGAAAGGGAGAGAGTTCGGGTGGCGGCATATCGTGAAAAGAAGAAATTGGAAACGATTGATGAAAACAACCTGATTGTAGAGGAACCTCAACCATAAAAAAGAGAATAAGAATTGGCAGCACAACAAGCACGAATACGAAAGCATCGTCGTAAGATAGATTCATATACCGTAGTTGGAGACACACCCTCTATGAAAAGTGAATATGAAGGGACACCATTAAGCACAAGCGAATATGGAGGGACACCATCTAGCACAAGTGAATATGGATGGACAACATCCACTACAATTGAATATGGAGGGACACCATGTTCTGCAAGTGAATATTGTTGGACACCATCCAACACATCTCAAGTTGAGAGTACATCATCACTCAAAATTGATGAAGAAGGTATGCCATCATTCCCATGTGAACCTTAAGGTATGTATTATTCTCCACCCTTGATTGAAGGTATGCAATCTATCCCACCTCAATTAAATATTGATGAAATTCCTAATGTTGAGATGTATGTACCTAGGAGAACACCACCAAGAATTTTGCGTAGAAAGCCAAAGTATTTGATTAATATTGATGATGAGATTTTGCACCACATGGAAGGTAAGATTTCAACACGCACTTGTAGAAGATATAATGATAAGATTTGGGAATGATTCTTTGAAAGGCTAAATGAGACTGCAAGATGTCAACTATTTGTTGAAATGATACGGGGTACAAAGTATAGGAACATCGAATGCATCGGGTGAAGACACTATTGTGAATAATCTAATGGATGCTTATGAGAGTGTGGGTAAGACCTCATGCTCAAAGGATAGTAATGTCACCTGATGTGTCATTACATCAACTTTGGTAAGTTGTCAAATAAAGAGAGCTCGCCTAATTAAAAAGACTAGTGAAAAAACTGAGAATTAGTAGAAAAACTTTATCAAGAGCCATTCAAAGGCGGCAAAGAATTGAGGGCAATGATACAAATGAATTATGGGAATTCTCGGGGAGACTTTCATGAAAAGATAAAGAAGTTGTCGAAGCCTTGAGAACACTAATTGAAGAGTATTGTAAGAATAACACAAGGCCATCTCCGAATCAAAAGGATGTGGCAAGAAGGAGAATCGGTAGTCGGAATCGTGAGCCACATCCAAAGGATTTTTTGGATATGACTCAAACCCAATTTTTTTGGAAATTTGAAAATGATTATCCTCAAATTAGTATTTCTCAAAGATTTTTTGAACTTCTTAAACCTTTTTATGTCAAGATAAATCACACACGCACTACTTTTTGTTGTAGACTACATATTTAATTTTCTAACCATTACGATGTTTATCGTTCTATATGTTTAGATTTGCATACTAACGATGTTTTGCAGGATTGTGGCATAGAAGCCCCACCAAAATCTTCAAGAGAGGTCTTATCAAATTTTTTATGTGAAATAGAGGATGGCCAGATATTCTATAGGACAACATGCTTGGATGGTTCATGCGAGCGTTGCGGTGGCTTCTAGTGTATGCCATTCTGTCAACATATGGAAAGCACAGATGAGGTGGGACATAAACTAGTAGAGTTCGGGAAGTATTAATAGTGGCATATGCTAGAAAAGATGGGTCTCAAGCAAAAAGGTGTGATTTGGTTATTGAGAAGATTCCAGTGTACCAATTTATGACCACATTTCGTGACAGTATACTATTTGAGTATGCAATGCATACCCATAGAGCCCGATGGTTGGACATGCAGTTCAAGCTATGCAAGGAAACCTTTCCAGTTGGAAGCATAGTATCCATGGTTGACTTTGCAGAGAACTAAACTCTACAGCCACAACATGAGGTGCAGTCACAGTATTAAAAATCCACACAAGTTTTGATATTTGTGCACATAGCATTCATTCATGCATTTGATAGTACAGATGGGGAAAGGAAGTATTGAGGGAGTACCACTTTTACATTAGTGATGATCACACACATTCTCTAGAGTTTGTGTAAGGTTGCTTCCAGATGTTCTACAGTGGTTTGGCTCAGAGGGGCATAGAATATGATCAACATATAATATGGTCTGATAACTGTGCAACATAGTTCAAGAACTCGTGCATGTTCTACTGGTTGTGCAGGATGCATGCCATTATAGGTGTTCAACATATGTGGAACTTTTGTGAGGCTGGACATGGAAAGGGGGAGCATGTGTGAAAAGAGAATTAGCACAAGAAGAGTTAAAGTATAAAGATAGTGCAAAGTTGACAGATGCAAAATCAATCGTCGAGTGGTGTAATGCTTTGATGGGTCCAGGTAATGAATGTACGTCTTCAGTTCATAGATTTGTTTGGTTGATGGATGATACTAACATTGCACCATATGAAGATTGTTGTATAGGAATAGGATCGAGTGAGGTACACTCTTTCCTTAGCTCAAATGCAGGTTCATGGAGTATCGATACACGAAAGATGGCATGCTTTTGTTCTTCATGTACATTGCAAGCCTGGAATGATTGTGAGTCAGGGGAGTGGGTTGACAAATGGTTCACAAGTTATCTTAGCCCACTTCACACATATCGCCCTCCGACGACATTGTAACTGACACAGATGGAATCATCGGTCGACTTTGACCACGTATCAGATCTAGTTCAACCAGGTGATATATCTAATTTCTTAGTTGTTAAAATTCCATATCGTTATCTTACTTTGTATTGTATTCATAATGTTGACAAATTTCAAGAGATTTTTTGCACATATCAATGCAGGGCATGTTTATGCAGTTATTGCAGATAAAGATAATGAAGAGGGAACAAACTATTACTTGTGTCATTGTGTTGAGACCAAAAAATTTTTGGAGGCCCCAGTTATAGATGGAGAAAACATCGAATACCCTACAGGCTCAGTTGTGGTTACTGGAACATGGCTTAGAAGGTAAGCACATTCAAGTGTTAAACATTGGCTATTTCAGGACTTTGACATGCATTATAAGATTCTTCATTACTCAAACCTTTTCGTGGTATCCAATGTTCATTTGACAAAATATGGGGGTAAACCTTTGAACAAGACATTATGGAAGGTCCGTGAGTCTAACCATGAGGCAATACTTGACACAATAAAGAGTAGAGAAGACCCAGATGGTTCGTTGGATTAATTTGTAAGTATATGCACATTGGTTCTTATTAATTTATACTTGTATGCACATTAATTTGTTTGATGCCAATGCTATAATCTTCTTTTAAAGTGATTGTTGTCCCCTTGCAAAAAATATAGATATATGAGCCATCCAAGAGAATGTCAGCCATAAAAGCAATGCAACATCCTTATTTGGATGCCTGCATGCAACATCTATAAGTTCCTTCCATCTATTTTTATTTCATTTCCATTTTGGATGCTCTTTCTTTTTCTCTTTTACTTTGCCCCATCAAAGAGAATCTCAGCCAAAAAAGCAATGCAACATCCTTATTTTGATGATCTTGACAAATCTCAATTTTGATTTCAAGCCATTATAAAAGAGCGTGTGAAGCTTAGCGAGGGAATCTCAAGTTACTCATTTGAAGTTAACCTCATAATGAGCACCTATGATGTAGACATTTAAAGAGAATCTCAAATGTATGAGTGACATTATAAAAGATCTGTGAGAACGAAGTGCCTGAGGCATTGTAATAAGATATAATTACATAATGAGATATACTCAAATATTGTAAGGTTTGAGTTCATGTTTGGTGTAGTAGCACCTTGTTCTGTAAATGCATTGAATAGGAAAATTTGCAAACTTTGAATTTTGAAATGTAAACAATGTGAAAAAGGTTATATAAAGGTCATGTAAACAATTTGCAACTTTTTTTCTATAACTCATGTGACCAAGTAGACTATTCCAACACGTCCGAATAGGTATTTTTATGCTAGGCATGGTCCTCTTTCACACCGAAACATGTAGAATCGCTTCGAGCTATGTTCCACTGGATCGATCCCTTAAGGGTCCAAAGTGCAAAATGGCTGCAAAATTCAGCATGCTATTACTCGGATACCTTGATGCTTAGAAACTTATCATCTAATCCCATAAGATTGCGTTAATCCCCTCTACAAAAACCTCTCTCAGTTTTGGCTATCTCGGAGTGGTTTTCCCGTAGTGGTGGATTTTCACTTGATGGAAAAAGCATCAAATGCAAGCAGTGCAAAGTTGCAAAGTGGTGCAAATTGCATTCTGCAACTTGTGTGACCAAGCAGACTATTCCAACAAATCCTAATAGGTATTTTTACGCTAGGAATGGTCCTCTTTCACATCGAAACACGTGGAATCGCTCTGAGCTATGTTCCACCGGATCGATCCCTGAAGGGTCCAAAGTGCAAAATGGCTGCAAACTTCAGCATGATATTACTTGGATACCATTACACTTAGAAACTTCTCATTTGATTCTACAAAAAGGCATTGGGCCCCTCTAGAAAAACCTCTCTCGGTTTTGGCTATCTCGGAGTGGTTTTCTCGTGGCGGCGGATTTTCACTTGATGGAAAAAGTGTCAAATTCAAGCTGTGCAAAGTTGCAAAGTGGTGCAACTTTCGCTCTGCAACTCGTATGACCAAACTAACTATTCCAACGCATCTGAATAGGTATGTTTATGCTATGCATAGTCTTGTTTTGCACTGAAACACATGGAATCGCTTTGAGCTACGTTCCACCGGATCGATCCCTTAAGGGTCCAAAGTGCAAAATGTTTGCAAACTTTAGCATGCTATTACTTGGATAAAGTGATGCTTAGAAACTTCTCATCTGATCCTATAGGATTACGTTGATCCCCTCTACAAAAACCTCTCTCGGTTTTGGCTATCTCAGAGTGATTTTCTCATGGTGGCGGATTTTCACTTGATGGAAAAAGCATCAAATGCAAGCAGTGCAAAGTTACAAAGTGGTGCAAATTGCATTCTACAACTTGTGTGACCAAGCAGACTATTCCAACACATCCTAATAGGTATTTTTATGCTAGGAATGGTCCTCTTTCACACTGAAACACGTGGAATCGCTTTGAGCTATGTTCCACTAGATCGATCCCTGAAGGGTCCAAAGTGCAAAATGGCTGCAGACTTTAGCATGCAATTACTTGGATACCGTTACACTTAGAAACTTCTCATTTGATCCTACAAGAAGGCGTTGGGCCCCTCTAGAAAAAACTCTCTCGGTTTTGGCTATCTCGGAGTGGTTTTCTCGTGGCGGCGAATTTTCACTTGATGGAAAAAGTGTCAAATTCAAGCTGTGCAAAGTTGTAAAGTGGTGCAACTTTGGCTCTGCAACTCATATGACCAAAATAACTGTTCCAATGTGTCTGAATATGTATGTTTATGCTAGGAATGGTCTTGTTTCACACCGAAACATGTGGAATCGCTCCGAGCTACGCTCCACCGGATCGATCCCTTAAGGGTCCAAAGTGCAAAATGGCTGCAAACTTCAGCATGCTATTACTTGGATATTGTGATGCTTAGAAAATTCTCGTCTGATCCTATAGGATCATATTGAGCCTCTCTACAAAAACCTCTCTCAGTTTTGGCTATCTTAGAGTGGTTTTCCCATGGTGGCGGATTTTCACTTGATGGAAAAAGCATCAAATGCAAGCAGTGCAAAGTTGCAAAGTGGTGCAACTTTTGTTCTACAACTTGTGTGACCAAGCAGACTATTCCCACATGTCCAAATAGGTATGCTTATGCTAGGAATGGTCCTCTTTTACACTGAAACACATGGAATCACTCTGAGCTACGCTCCACTAGATCGATCCCTTAAGGGTCCAAAGTGCAAAATGGCTGCAAACTTCAACATGCTATTACTTGGATACCATTACACTTAGAAACTTCTCATCTGATCCAATAGGAAGGCGTTGGGGCCCTCTATAAAAACCTCTCTCAGTTTTGGCTATCTTAGAGTGGTTTTCCCATGGTGGCAG
Source organism: Sequoiadendron giganteum (assembly GCA_007115665.2). NCBI lineage: Eukaryota > Viridiplantae > Streptophyta > Pinopsida > Cupressales > Cupressaceae > Sequoiadendron > Sequoiadendron giganteum. The sequence continues at coordinate 568,667,982 of CM021103.1, read as the reverse complement.
ATTTTCACTTGATGGAAAAAGCATCAAATGCAAGCAGTGCAAAGTTGCAAAGTGGTGCAACTTTCATTTTTCAACTTGTGTGACCGAGCGGACTATTCCCACACATCCAAATAAGTATGTTTATGCTAGGCATGGTCCTCTTTCACATTGAAACACGTGGAATCACTCTGAGTTATGTTCCACCGGATCGATCCCTTAGGTTGGAGGAGTCTAAAGTTGCAAATTTGTAAGTTGCTTAAAGCAAAAAATTTGAAATGCAACGGTTACTTGTTTTGAAAGTTGGTTTTTAGTTAGTTGAGGGCATGGATTAGTTAGACAAGGGTGTAAAACACTATGTAAATTCTTGAGAGGCTCGAATGGAGGTTGTTGATGAACTTTTGGAGAAGATAAGATAAGAATTATTCACAATGTTCTCTATTTTTTAGATTTCTTATACAAACTTATTGATCCCATACTTCGTACAACCTCCAACTTCCTGTATAGTCCCAAGGCCGACATGGATTGAAAGAGGGCTGAGTTCACAAGAACCCATCTCTCATGATAATGAATGGCCCACTTAGCACTCATTGCATGTAGGTGATGCTCACAGATGTGAGGCACTAAGCCTTCCTAGGAGGTCACCCATCCCAGTACTACTCCAACTCAAGCACTTAACCATGAAGTTTTTTCCCCAAGGTTAAACCCCCTTAGCTTGCAACTCCATTTGTAAAACCTTCAGCAAGTGTTGTGCCTTATGAAACATTCATTATAGAGCCCCTTTAGCTCATCAATTGATAACTAGGAGGTATTTTCTACAATGTGTCAAATTGTAATATTGCTATCAGGATTCAATTGTGTAGTTTTCGAGTATAAAAGAGAATAAGAAGGGAAGATCAGGGTAATTAATTTGCGGACTTATTTTTATTATTGAATTACCTAGTGTAGGATTGGTCTATATGAAAAAAAATTTATAATATGGGAGTATAGGTTTCAAGCATATAATCCGGAAAGGACTCAAAGTTAGATGCATGAGTACAAAGAATCGATTAGGAAAGGCATCCCAATTCTCAAGGCCTATATATCAATGATAGGAAAATTTATATTCAAAGCTAGCACATGATTTTAATTTATTAATTAGAAACAACTGTTATATTTATTTATCAAATTTCCATTATCAAATTAATATTTGAATTAGATTTCATATTCAAAATTGATTTCATTTATAATTTGGGGACTCCGTTATCTATCTTAATAATATTGGATGACAACCTTTGTCAATCCAATAAGAAATAAATCAAAAATCTATTGATCCAGAACCCGAGTTATTACAGTGGTATTGGAGAGAATGAACCTGCTAGCCTTTGGGTATTGCAACAAATTGACTTTCCATTAGAAGCATGGCAACCAATGATAGTGGTTGGAATTACTCAAGAAGGATGAACATCTTAAAGACATTTGCGGAAATCGGGACAAGTAACCTTCTTGTGGACTTAGGGTTGCAATATTTGATCTACAACATGTTCCACCATTTCTTCAATAGGATCAAGAACACACATAATGAAGGTGTGTTTGCAGCCATGAAAGATTATGGTTCGAACTATCTAGAAGAGTGATGTTTTATCTCGACCACCCATATCTATACCATGGTTTGTTTGGAAACAAGGATGGGTTCTCTCTTCATCGGCATATACATTATTCCTCGATGTGTTCACACTAGTGTTACAAGACTTGGACTCGCCTCAGACTTGACAAGCCAATTTTTGACTTGGACTCGGGCTCGGAGCCCTAGACTCGACAAATAGAAAAACCTAAGAAATTCAAAGATTTTTAAGGATTTAAAACTTGTTTCATGCACCCTTTAATAAATAAACCTTAAAGACACAATAGCATCATCAAATAGAAATTACTATGATCCCATACACAAACATACATCAATCACATAAGTATAAGCATCGATAAAAGATATTTGTATTAACGTAGAAATTACCTTGAATACACGTAACTCATAACTATTGAACCATCAATTTAGAATGCAAATATGGATAGGAATTGCTAAAAGATATTTGTATTAACCAAATAGCCATGTAGGCATACATCAATATATGTCGATATAAGTATGAAATATATGTACAAAATAGCTGTATAGGCTTACGAGAATGCCATATAGGCTTACAAGAATGCCATATAGGCATACAACGTCAAATATGTCCAATAAAAAATATGTACAAAACTGCCATGTAGGCATACAACAAAGGACTCTAGAATCAAAAGTCATTGCTCTCCATGCCCTGGAAACAAAATATTTCCCTTTCCTTTTCGCTCGGATGGCGATAGGTCTGTCACTCATTTTTGCTGCGCTCGTGGAGTGGTCCTACTACTCCTCCTAGGGTTTAGTTCATGGTGAAGTTTTAACTGTTACAATAAGAAGTAAAGACATGAATATATAGAAATTACATTATAAAAAATGATATATTTGACAAAATAATCACTTACAACCAACTCAAAATCTCTCTCCATGAGGGGAATATCCTCACGCCCATGCTCAGACATGCTCAAGCCCTGTACAAACCATACAAATAGAAATTAAACTATGTGAATCAATAATGGTTTGATTTTTCACTAACTAACATCTATAACAACAAATGTAAATTGAAATTTACTAATTTGCGTCATATCTCTTCTATCAGAGCCATCAAGGATTGTATAGAAAATTTCACACCAATATCCCTTGCCCTCATCACATTCAGAGGTGTATCGTCTCACAACAACTGAAAATAAAACAAAATAATATTCAATGTAATCAACGATCTGCATATAAACTACACAAATATATTAAGTACTTGATTGATTAGTTAAGCTCTTTATTCTATTACCTACATGAAGGTTTGAGTAAATCCACCGCCATTGGGAAGTGTTCCATCAAAACCTCCAATATTAGTCTATTCAACATCCAAAATCACATATTAAATTACCATTCATAAAAAAATGCTATTAACATGCAATAACTTTATAATTGTTTACTAGTTACATACCCTAGCGATAGGTGTACTACAGAAATGGGTTGGTGGGGGGCCGGTGTATCCAGTCTCAACACTGTGACCCTACAATTTTATTAAAATCATAAAACATTTTTAGTTAATCTTGCATTTCAAAATCCAAATTTAATAAATTAAATTCAATGAACACATGCACTAAATTTTACCTGACTATCAATGCCATATGCCTCATGCAAGATGCCAGCTGCCCTCTCCATTTCCATAGCTGTAGACAGATCCTGCATACTAGTCTCCTGAGTGTTGGTGGGGTCATATGAACAAGTAGCCCCGCAAGATTGACACACATGTGTTCAAAGGCCACCACTCGAAGACTCCCCTAGATGGCGCTGTAGAATAGGGCTAGTATGATGGATGACACTCTAGGTCAAAGTGCTGATTGCCTACAATGTCTCTACATCAGCACTTTCCTTCACGACGGAAGGCATAACAACGTGCTCATGAGGTGGTATAGTGAGAGCTCATCTACCTTTCCGCTTAGGATCCAGTTTTGCACCAGGTCTATCCTGAGCTGACCCCCCACCTCTCCCTTGGAAATCCATCATATCAAAATAATTTGGGATTTTGTTCAATATGAACTCATCGTATAGTTTCCTAAGGAAATATTGCGAGACCTCACAATTGTTGCACGGTGGGTAATCGAAGACCATGTACCACCTATCATAAAACTGATCCCTAATCTGTTGATGGTGGCACCAATGGATAGGAAACCTCTTTGCATTGAGGGTAAGATCTTGATTTGTGCGTGGGTCGGTGAATAATGAGTACAAATCACCTTTTGTAATTTTTAAATCCTTTACATCCTTGTATGATAGTTTATTTGCATAATAATCCATAGCCGGCTGCCTCCTATCTTGCCATCCAGTTATTTGTTTGCTAATTGAATCTACATTTTTTAACATATCTTTTAATGAATTTGCTAGGGTTATTCTTTCCACAGTTGAACCATTTGGATCACTCAACCTACTGATCAAATCCTCAATTCTCTTTTTGTTGTTCTCAATTTCACTCATTAAATTTTGTTGAGTGCCAGGAGGGGTTTGAGTCATTGGTGGAGGAGGTTGATGTTGTGGTTTATTTTGATCTTGAGGATTTGGTTGGTCTTCTTGTTGAGGATTTTGAGGGTTTTCAGGTTGATTTGCATCTCCTAAAAATTCAAACAAATAGTTATCAAATTCAACCTAAAACTAACTAATTCAAAACAAAAACCATAGAATCCTTACCTCTCACAGCTCCTCGTCGTCGTGGCCCCATTGTTGTGAAGAAATAGGGATTGTTGGTGAAGAAATTTGTTGAAATTCTCCTCCTAGAACACGAGCGCGAAATTGTGGTGGTTTTGGCCGCGACTGCAAAAAAAAACCATTTGAAATCTGAATGAGACATTTGCATTTATTTTTTTTCTTTTAACAGTCAATAATGTGCTCGCGTTATGGTTTTCCAAAGATTTTTTTAGGGGGTGCCCATGGAATTGCTACCCATTTCCATGCACCCGCCCGCCTACAACATTAAAGCATACAAATTACATGATATGCATGATAACATCATTCAAGAATGGCAGTAGAAAAATAAAATTTTCTTTAATCAAAAAGCCGAAAAGCTATACAATGATATATATTGATAAAATTATATATAATATATCTAAAAAAACTATACAGGCTTAGTACAAAGGAGCCATATGGACATAAAATATCATGTATGTATCGATAGTACAAAACATACATTCCAAAATGCCACATAGGCATACAACAAACAACACTAATACATAGTGATTTCCCTCTAGGGGAAGGAAATAGATTCTATGCTACCTTCGAAATTTGGCTGGATGGAGGGATTGTTGCTTCTCTTGTCTTTCGAACACGCTCGCTAGTCCTCCTCTCTTCACTCTAGACCTTCAATTGATACAATAAAAACTAAAGATGTTAAAAAATATAAATTGAATTGTGGAATGGCATATAACAAAATATATAATCACTTACCACATACATATAGTCATCATGCACATTTACAACATCACCACGTCCATGATCTAGATTTACAACCACCTATAGCAACTATCAAGATAGAAATTAAACTACGTAAAAATATAGTGAAAATTTTCTATAATAGATCATAAAAGAGCAAATATAATGTCAAATTGACTAATCTATTCCATACCTCTCTCAATGGATCAGAACTAGCTATTGCTACAAAAAATCCATGGTCCATTGTGCCACCAACATCACCAGGGCTGTCTCTTGTCAACAACTACAAATGAAACAATATCTCAGGTATCATGTTGATATAACATCCAAGAGTGGATAATGGAACATAAGGTGAAATAAGAGAGGGTAATGGGATGGGAATAGAAGGGTGATGCAGAGAGGGGGCTCAAACTCATTCAAAGTGATAAATTGCATTCAAGAGGCATCTAACAAGATTAAAATGGCCTATTAGATTAATCCAAACAATCCTCAAAGCTTGACAACAATCGGGAGTCTAACTTCTCACTTTCACCCATGTAACCTAGCAGTAGTGCAAACCCAATTTTTGGCCTTTAACTCCCATGCTTTCCAAAAAAATTGAAAATAAGAAGGTGGATTCAGACACCCATTTCAAAGTTATACAACATATCTCTTAACAAGATACAAGTATTTTGGACCAATCCCATGTAATTAGACCCTCAACAATGTCCTAGGCCTTGAATTAGGCCAAATTTACAAAGCAACATACCTTTAAAATTAACATAGACCCTTGAAACCTTGAGGTATAATTTCCTATGCCCTCAAACCTCTAAAATCACAATCAACACCCAGGGTTGACACATCCAACATAGAAAACTCCAAAACCCTCAATTTCATGCCAAGTCAAGAGGGTTTATTCAAGTCCCACTTGCACAACCTCCCAGACCGTGCCACCAACTCAGACATGTATATTATGACCCCAATATGCTCAAAATTTGGAAAAAACTCCACACTCTCATTGATTTCCACAAACCCTAGACCCAAGGCTCCATCTTCATGTGTTTTTCTTCACAAAACTCATTAAGACAACAAGTTTATCTCCTTAGTTCCTTCTCCACAACTCTAATAATGAAACCTACAACCTAGTCAAACTCTCTAGGTCCCATTACACTAGTTAGAGTAGGTACATTCAATGTAAGGGCCCTTAAATCATGATTTTGGTTGGAAAACCCTCAAACAACGTGTCCTCGGCTTGTCACAGGAAAACAAGGATATTTACCACAAATCACAATGGATCTCTGTCAAAATTGTTCCAAAAGATTGTTAACACCTGCCAGCACAAAGTAAAATGATTTACATGGCACAATCAATCTGTACGGGCTCGTACAGGCTTGCAAATGACAAGAAAACTCAAAAATTTGATGAAAAACAAAGATATTCTTATTGCCAATGCTTCAAACTTCAAGCCAACGTTACAAAACGAGTTGTCATGCCTTTTTAAAGGATTCTCCTCCTTAAACCAATGCCCAAATTTTTTACAACTAATTTTTAAACCTCTCATGACCATTGCATTACAAATTTGTCGCATTTATGCAACTCACAAATTTGGCACTTTCAAGTTTTGACTCTTTATATTTTCCTAGACCCTCTTAAACACCTAAACTATTAAAAATAGTCTAATGAGACCTTATTCAACTAAGAAATCATGAATTACTCAAGAAAACATCATCCTATCTACCTTGACACCCCTTGTCAACTTTGACAATTCCTTCAACATGATTTGTAAACCTTAGAAGATGAATACAAAATCTCCTCAAAGTTGATCAATTACAATAGAATGGTCACATTGGACCTTATTAAGACTCAAGGACCTAACTCAGACATCCTAACACACCTTTCCTATCAAACACTTAATGAAGAAACATAGCAAAGAGTGGTGCCCCTGCACCAAATGGATTAATGGAACATAGGATAAACTACTATAGATTGATGGGATGGGCTAGGATGGGATAAAAAAATATAGGGTGGACAATTAAAGGTTAATGGGATACAATTATTAGGGAATAATGAAACATAGGGTGAATTATGAGGTGTCTAGGGTTTGACAATAGTACACAAAGTGCGAACTTGACCTGTGTGTAGCAATAATAGAGAAGAATTATCTAGGATGAAATGTGGTTAAATATGGTATAACATAGGATGATATAAAGGAACATAGGGTGGAACATAGGGGATCATGGAACATCTAGGGTGAAAGAATAATGGGTACAATAAGATGGGAGTAGAAGGATATAATGACACATAGCATGGACTAGAAGATATTAGTGGGATGGGCTAGGAGGGGATCATGGAAAATAGGGTGAACTATTAAATGTTAATGGTAAGGGATTAGGAAGGAATAAAGGAACAAAAAGTAAATTAGGAGAACATAATGTGACACAATCAAGGAATTATTGAATGCAATGTTTTTGTTTCCCATCAATTTTTTAGATTTGTATATACGCAAAATTACGAAAACTAGCTAACATAGATTTACAAAACCATTAATGAATAAAGGCTACTTGAGTGTACGTTGTTTGAGGATATGAATCACGAGGTGTGGAGGAAGAAGGTGCACCAGGAAACTATTTGAAATCCAAAGCATGTTATGAGACAAAAATTCAAATATAACATTCAACTGTTCAAATGCAATAATAATATCTTTAATAATAGTGTGACCCTGAAATTTTAGTTATTCTTAAATTTAAAAATATAATTTAATAAACAACATTAAAATAAATTGCTAAATTTTAGCTCAGTGCTAATGCCAAATGTATCATATAGAATATCATATGTGAAAGCTATCGCCTCTGCAACTGATGTAGGCTGTGTAGCTACATCACGGGCACTCTGATAATCATAGGTGCAAAAAACAACACAAGCGCCACAATGGTGGGGTGGATCTTGGGGCCTACATGTCTCCTCCACACCAGGCTCTACTAAACGACTCACACACTGTAAAATGGTCTAGGTGAGTGATTCAATCGACTTTAGCATGTCCACCTCTACGCTTTCCTTAAAAATGGAAGGAACAAAAACATGCTCCACCATGGGTCTACCCAAGGCTCTTGATGGTAGCTGTGGATTACGTCGTGCAAGAAGTCTATCATGTGTGGAGCCCCCACCTCTACCTTGAAAGTCTAAGATGTCAAAACAGTTTGGCATTTTATTGATGACAAACTCACAATAGAGTTTCTTCAAAAAGTATTGCGGCACCTCATGGTTATTGCATGGACGTTGGTCAAATACCATCCACCGCCGCTCCCAAAATTTGTTTTTAATTAACTCATGTTGGCACCAATGGATGGGGAACCTCTTGCATGCATGAGACAAAGGTTCATTTGTTTTCGGGTCTATAAATAGGGCACACAAGTCGGCTTTGCTATTTTTTAGTTTTTTGACATATGCATATGACAAACCTCTAGCATAAAACTGTCTCATCTCATGCCTCTTATTTGACTAAAAATTCATTTTCTTGCTCATTTCTCCTACATGAGTTACAATTGACTTCAATGATTCAACAATCCCTCTCTTATAAGGGTGGGTTTCGACATGCTCAGTTAATCTTGCAATTAATTGTTGAATGTATCTTTTATTGTTTTCAATTTGATTTTGAATATTTTCTTGTGTTCCTTGAGGATGCCTATGAATTGATGGAGGGGTTTTGCGTTGTTCTTGTATAGGAGGCTATTCATGAGGGGGTGATTGTGAATTCTCAATGTTTCGAGGTGGAGATTCATTCCCTGAGAATTAGAACAAATTTTTATTATAAAAACCTATTTAAATTTGCATTCTAAATCAAATTCAAAATAAATAGAATAAAAATAGATACCTCTTTGCAATATTCGATCTCTCCGACGTGTTGGCGGCATCCTCGTGGAAAATGGCAAGCTAAGGATGCAAACAATGGAAGAGATTTGGTGAGTGTGAGTTGCATACCTGGAATCCTCTTCCTCAAGCCATGGGTTGAAGACAAGATGACGGTTTGAAACCCAATTTTTTTCTTTTATGTCTACTGGGCCATTTGGCACACATAAAATTTGGCGTGCGCCAAATGGCTTATTTCGGGTTTTTTTTAACGTTTTTTCAATTTTGCACCTAAATTGTGTCACAAATTGGTGCAAATACCCATTCTTAGATGTAGATGTTTAAGTTCTCTCAAGGAATTACAAATTCCTTTAAGGATTTCACCTATTCAACAATGGATGAGAATAAATCTGCTTGATGTGCAATGTATATGGAAATTGTTTAAGGGAAGGTTATAAATACATCATGGGATCACCCTCCTGGGTTTTGCAAAGCCTGAAGTGTAGGATGAAATCTTAATTGCTTTCTCTCATTCGTTGGCGCAACCTTTTTTGGGTCGCTAATCATTGGATTTGGCAGATCCATAGGCTACCCTGAAGATTTGGTTGGTATTTTAAAATCACCAACAAAATGGCGACTCTGCTGCGGAGAAATTTGAATCTCCAAGTGAAAACTGATAATTCAAAGAGTCAAATGATTTTCTAATCTGAACATTTGGTTCAAAGATTGAAGAAATCCAAACCTGAAGAATAAGTTGTTGCAGTGAACTTGAAAGTTTTATAATCTGTGGTGCTCTACTGGTGAAAGGAACTCATAAAGAAATTTATCTGTGAAATTTATCTGTGAAAGGGCTTCATATTGCTTGATTCTCAGTCCTCTATGGAGAGAGGTGGTGAATTTGTCAAAAGAACCTATGAAGATGTGAAGAAAAGTTCCAGATCTACAATATTTCCAGTTAGGAAGAAAATTTGCAGCAGTTGCAACATTTCCAAGTATTTTTCACTTTTGGTTTTCATTAAAATTTTGTATGAAAACCATATTTGAAAGTCCTGAAAAAAATATTTGATTCCCTACTAGGTGAAATAACACTAATAAAGGGAAAGGATAGTAATATTAAGTTTGCATACTTCTGAATTATAATTTACATCTTATGTATTATGTTGGAGGAGTATGTTTTTTTTCAAATCTGCCCATTGAAAAGATCTTAGGCTTAGATGCATTTGAGTTATGCATTGTGATATTCTAAGGCTATGATGAAAGCTAGAAATAGGGCAGTGAATGATCAAATGTAGAGTTGATATTTTAAGTTTTGAAAAGAGGTACATGTCAAAATGCATCCTTCTATGGTTCCTGGTGCAACCATAGTTTGTGATCAGTCCTAGCCAGGTTGTCAATGAAGTTTCAACACTAAAAGGTACAGAGCCATAAATTTCTGTAAGATTAATGGTTACCCAAGTGTCATTCCAACTAAGGTCAGAGATAAATTACCAAAATTCATTGGTGATAAGTCTGAATTAGCAAATAGGCATCTGCAAGAATTCAATAATGTGATAGATGAATATGAGGTAGATCACGAGGATGTGATCATGAGGCTAATTATTTAGTCCTTAAGAGGAGATGCAAGAGATTGGTTCTCTTATTTACCAACATCCTCTATATATTCCTGGGAGGAGTTTAAAGAAGTGTTCATGAAGCGGTTTGGTGAAAGGATTGATCTAGTATTGATAAGAAAAAAAATCATGAGCATGGAGAAAGAGGAAGATGAATTAGTCCCCTCTTTTAATCTCAGATTTTCAAAGATAATAAGAGAGATCCCTGCAAGCATAAGACCAAATGATGCTGAATGTTTGGTCGTGTACTTAGGAGCATTTTCCAAAAAGATGAGCTATCTATTAAGAGATAAAGCACCTACAACCCTACACCAAGCATATCAAATTGCTATAGATATTGAGAACAACTTGAGGTATTCAATTATGAGAGGACATAAGGCTGTGAGTGTTGGTCATCCTAACAGAATTCAAGTAAATAGAACTCATGGATCGAATAATGCAAATGATTTCTAGGCCAGTAATGTTGCTGCTGCTCCTATTTCTCCATTGTCACAACATGCTAGGCATAGTGAGCTCCATGTTAAATGTTATCAAAATTTGAGCAATGTTGATCAAACATATTTGGTTCAAGGATTGTCTAAAATGAAGAGACACAAAGGAGAATCACCACATGATTTTCTCTCAAGGTTTTTGGAAGCCTTATTGAAAGTCCCGATAAATTTCAGACTTGAGGACTCAAAAAGCATTGATCTATTTTGTGAAATCTATGTTTCTGGGCTGAGTGCCTTGCCAAAGGAGTTGAAGCCTCATAGTCTAAACCAAGTAATTGATTGGATAAAGGTTGTTGAACTAGCACAACACACTTATGCACAAAATGTATTGTCCCAAAATAAAGGTATTAGTTGTCTTATTGAGGAAAATCATAATATGATACACAAGAATGAAAATAATGTATCAAAAAATGAAGACCCATGTTGTATGGATGAGGATATTAATTGTAATCAGGTCACAATCATCACATGTGCAGATTTGTACAAATGTGATGAAGGTGAAGACACATAGTATGATGAAAAAATAGTTATGCATGAAAATTCTTCTTGCAGTATCTTGGGTAAGGAAGAAGTAAAAGAGATGCAAGGTATCATTCCATGTCATGTTCTAGTTAGTGAAGATAACACAAGTTCTGATTGCATCTCACCAAAAATTAGTGGTCAATACTTTGAAGATATAAGTTCAAGCATTCATTTCAAAGAATCTGAGTGCTCCTGTAAGGATAATCCAGAGGTATTTTCTTCACTGAAAGAATGCAATGATATGAATATTGATGAAGGCACTTTCCTTCAAGTGACTGATCAAATTGCATTTAATGCACACTTGGATTGTAATTCGGGTTCATCATCAATGGAGCATGTTAGTCCTGTGAATAATGAAGAACTTGAAGATGAACATATGTGTGTTCAATTTTCTGATCATGAATATAATGCTGAATATGATGAATGTGTTGATGAGTGTGCTTATGCCCCTACTCTTCATGATTGTTTGTATGAAGCATAAATGGGAATGTTTGTGATACATGAAGAGGATGATGATCTATATGATGATGAAATATGGGATTCAGTTTGGAATGGCCAGGTTGTACATTGTGAAAAATATATGGATCTTGAGTCAACATTAGTACATATTGATGATGTTGAAGGGACTGTTGGTTCATGTGATTTTAAAGTTTCAACTTGTGTTGATACTACAAAAATTTGTAATCCATATGTCAAGCAATTAAGTAATGATCATAAAGATAAACCTCATGATAGTGAGTGTATGTTAGTTGTCCCTCATCAAATGACATCCATTGATAGAGATCAGGTTGAGTCCCAAACCATTGATCCTCCATGTGTATTTTCATCTCATGAATTGAATCAAGATGTTTTCTGTCCTCTTGTTCTCTGTTACCTAAACAATTCTGATTCAAAATCATTTGCATCATATGAGTGTGATGGTGATTTGGATAATATTGACAATTTTACTCAAGGAGAATGTGGAAGTATTGAGTATCCTTATGCTCTACTTGCACAAGGAGCTGATTATAATCACTCATTTTTCTGCCCCAAATGATTTGATTAAGATTGAAATGGAGCTATTTATTATATGGGAAGATGAGATTGATGTAAAAATATATGATAGTGCTTGTTCACCAATGGTTAATTTAAATGAGCATAGTTTTAGTCATGTTGATCTAGAATCCATCTCAATATCCATGGGATCTTTCACTAACCTTGAGAGGTCTTCATACCATGGGTTTTTAGATTTGAAGGTCGACAAGTCAGCTAGTAATGTGGTAAGTGATTCTGAATATGAGTGCCTTCTTGTTGATCTCAATAACATAGAAGAGAGTCAAAATTATGAATCTAAAACTATATGTGTTGCTGGTAATGTGGAAACACTAGTTGGTCACTTGAAAAACAATGCCATTGATGAAGTCCTTTGCAAGTGTGAATCATATCAGGAAAGTGTCTCTGAAAAAGGAAATTTTGGTGAAGATTTGCATACTGAGATAAACTCAGATTTGTTTAAACCAATTCTTGATGTTGTCTACATGGATTTGAATTGTGACTTTAAAGCTGAATCAGATTCTATCTTTGAATTAGAGTTGGAAATGTTCACTTATGATTTAAATGATGATGATCCAAGTATGTTTTATTTGGAAAACATAGAAGTGTGCAATGAAGTTTCTAATTTTGAGGACTCAGATCTAATTTCTTATAGGTGTAATATGATGCAGTTGCAAAATGAAACAATATATGATTGCTTCCCCTTTGATACACCTGAGAGTTCTTTGTATAGTTTGCAGCCTGATGTTCATGATAAATCTAGGGTTTGTGTGCAAGCTCTTGGTGAAAGACCTATTGAAAACAATTGGGTGATGGACTATGAACGTTTCCAATTCTTAGTTCAATTAGAAGAGACCTCAATGGAATGTGTTAATGAAGAATATAATGGAGAATGTTGCATTCAATATGTATGTGCCTCATATGATAAACATAACATGTGTTTGTCATATCATGATGGGGATTTTTCAGTATAGGTGTGATTGAAAAGTGCAGGTTAGTAAAGATATTCATGGTAGTGGAATATACAGTAGCATGGGAAGAAATGACAGTGGTAATGTTTGTGATTAGATTATTCTTAGCGATTTTCTCAGATTGACGAAATTGCTATGTGATGAAAATCATACATTTGATAGGGGGAGGTTTTGGTTTTCCCTTTTTGGGGGCCCAGGGCCACCAATTGAAGGACATATCTAATTTTTACCTAATGGAGTAGACACCTGGTCTTCCTCTACTAGAGATCTGGAATCTTGCCATGCCCACAAGGGGCATACATCCCCAGTCGAAGCCACTATTGGGACCTCCAAAATTTGGCTAAATTTTGAGGGCCCATGTAAAATTTCACCTAATGTACTAAGAAAGTACCCTTACAAAATAAGCCTAAGTAGCTCACTTTGGGAGCTCATATTTTGACACCCCTTGATTATCATGCATAATCACTTTGGGGAATTGTTAAAAACCTATTGGAGATGCCATATGTCTATTTACAGCTTCACATGATCAGTTTTAGTAAGTTTTTGATGCCCCTATCTGGAGGCTTAGAAGTTGGTTTGCTGCTTGCACATGTTACACCTTTCTCAGTAGGCCATCTTTGTGATGTTGTATCTTTGTGCTTGTTGAGTATTAAGCCCAAATGATATTTTTCCATGATTCTTTGCATCTTAATGAAGCCCCATGTCAGTTGGCATAGCCCTGTGAATCCATTTGCTAAGTTTGATAGCTTGAATCCATTTGAAAAAAGTTCAGATTTGCAGACTGAACTGTGTAAATATGCAGAAGTGACCTCACATTTGAAATTTTATTTTGTGACCTAATGACATGCACATCAAAGTGAATGTCCCCATGATTTCCTATATAATTATCTACCACATTCCCAATTTGTAGCCCTCCAACTCTTCGTTTGCCATTTCTTCAAAGTCCATTCCAAATAGACTTTTTCAGGGTTTCAGAATCAACATTCCCAAAAACGTCTGAGAAGACAAATTTGAGGATTGATATTTTTCACCTCGGGCATCATAATAAACATCTGTTTGATGCTCTAGATTTTGGGATCATAAGTTTACATTCCTACAAGTTTTCAAGACTCGAAGGGATCGTTTGATTGATTTTCCAAGGCAATTCCAGAGCCCACCTGGCTTGTTTTGACCATTATGCTAAAATGCTTGAAAGAAAGTTTTACTGGAAACTGAGTCATTTTTTTTTTATCTCAAGAGCATTCAAAGGGCTGTTTCCAGTCAATTGGAGCAAAAATTATTTGAAAATGATTTTTTTTTAGCCGGGCCCACATGGGGACCCAACATACTGTGCATGGTTATGAGTTGAAATGTCTTCTTTTAATCATGAGTGCATGGGTGAAAAGAAAACCAAATTCATTGTTCAATTTTGAATGGACAAATTTCATATGTTTATATTGATACAGTGAATTCCAGTTTGAGAAGACATGGGCAAGTCATTAGTTTATAACCTTGTTTTTGAAGAATCTATGGAGATTGTGAAAATGCTCTATCATGCTCTTTGAGGAGGAGAGGAAAATGTTGAGACATGATTGAGAATGTTTGGTCCACAAAAACAAAAGATGGTTATATTTGGTTGTCAATGATTGTTCAAGCATGGATCATATGAGATTAATATTTGAGTTTGCTTTGTGGGTCAAGATACAATGACCAAATTTACATTAGTGTTGCATGATGCAATTGATGGCAAGGTTACATAGAAGTTTCCCTTTGGATTTTTGATAGAAAAAGGAAGTATACGAAAGAATTACTAACAACAAAAAAAATAACATATGCAGATAGGCATATATTCTCTCCACTTGCTACTTCAGGATCTAATGATTTGACTATGTAAACCAAGAATGTGGTTGTAGGTGGTAACGAGATTAATGATGGACATGAGAAAAATCCGTCTACATGGACAGGGTTTCCAAATGATGTTGAGAAGAAAAAGGCCCCTTGCTTGCAATCTATGATTCGTGGGGATATCCAAAGAATACAGAGAAGCATTCCAATGGAAACATATGTAAGTAGCGAGCTTGGTGGTGAAAAAAAAACTTACATGGATGCTCATCTTCAAGCATTTGCAAGGGGGGATATGTAGAAGAATGCTGAGCAGATGGGATCACATAGTTTTATATTGAACACCATGCTAAGCAGGTGCATTGTATAGTGCAAATGGCATGGGTGGAGGAAAAGAGAACAAGTCTCGACCTTCTACCCTTGATAGGAGTTGCAAATATCAGAGCATCGCTCCTGATGTGAAGGTATGGATCGATGCATCTAAACCCTCAATCCAAACGTAGCTTCGATTGATGATATAATCTTTCTACCTCTTAACCATCCCTCCAAGGTGCGGCTAGTGAAAGCAAGAGTATCGATCTAGTTGAGGAGGCGCCATCATTCACACATAATAGTATATTGAAAAGGATTTAGAAATTCTAAGAAAATGCAACTCACAATGAAGGTGTATCAAAATTATTTGAGGAAATTATGTTTTTGTGTCATCACCATGAGAGAGGGTTCGATCCATTATGAAGAGGGAACGATGCAACACACCTAGACCAAGGGCCGTTCTTGCTTGCTATGAGGAGTGCACAGGCATGGGGAAGGAATCTGTGCAGCAGTGGGGGGATCCCTTTGTGCTGGTGCATGGTGTGCATAGAACGAGCACCTGCAATGTGCGTTTGTCAGGGGTGTCTCAAAATTGTTTGAGGAAATTATGTTTTGTTGTTGCAGAGGGAGGCGCCATCAAACTCCATGAGGGGCTTGACCTTTTTGAAACAGGTGCGATGGAGGAGTCAAGTTGATGTTGCAGAGATGAGGCCATAAAGAACAATGTCACCATTAGAGAGGTTACAGATGTGGTGAAGAATTAGGGCATGAGCGTCGATCAATGACCAACAATGAACGAGAGATGCAGTGTAATCGTCGCCTTCCATCGCCCATCGCGAGTTGCGGTGGAGTTTTCCACTATGAACGAGCGACTAGTGATATGTTTCATCGGGCATCGTTGGTCTGCTTTGTTTTCTCATATCTTACCAGTGATGCTTGATGGTAGAGCGATATGTGAAGGCCAGCTTGGGGTGGGCCCGAAAAGAACACGGAGGTGGAGGTTTTATTATTTAAAACAAGTTTCTTAAATATAAAAAGTTATTGGGCGTGGGTAATATTTGCTCAGCGAGTGAATTTATAATGTTTTCATTTTAAGTGCTCGGTGAAACTTGGGGGAAGAATATGAAGGTGAGGGTAAATTTTTTACCCAAATAAATTGTGAGTATCTTCATGGCTAGAGATGCAGGGGGATTAAAATTTATAATATAGAGTGAAAGTAGAGAGGCACGGGTAAATGAAAATCCTTTTATGCAGCACATATAAAGTATTTTAAGGCCTCCATTATTAAATAGTGATTTGGTTGCTGGGAATGTAAAGTGAAAGAAATTAAAGAATGCACGAGAAAATGATTTCAATGGAGTCTAAAGTGCAATATTCAAAGACCTTCATCGGGTAAAGGTATGACATTATGGGACAATTTAGTGAACTGAATAAAATATTTCATTTGGGGAATATTTTAAATGTTCCCATCATAATGGGAAAAATATTTCAGTCTAATGCAAGCCACAGGAAAATAGAAGCTAGCTGAAATTTTTTCATGGGAGCATATTACTTTCTTCTAGTGGATTAAAATGCACAAGCTGGGAGGCAGAAAATTTGGTGGGAAAATTTTGTTGCAAATATAACCGCTTGTATACATTTCTTTATACCCTTTTCCCAAACTCAGAGAAGAGTTGAATTTCTATAAAAATCCCAAAGGTATTCAGTCAAGCGCATATTATTCCCCCACTCGCTAAATCTCCCATAAGACTATCAGAGAGGCACAAGATTTGATGATCAACAATTCTTTTTCTAGCACGCCTGATGGGACAAGTTTTCGAACGTCTGATTAGAAATCAGAAATATCTCTAAATCAGACCAAGGAAGGAAACCAAAGGTTTCATGCCCAGATTCCAAACAAGAGAATCCTCAAAGGGCCACTTCTAGTACACCTAGCTACCTTCTTTGGTACCCAGGAGAAGAAGATTTACAGGTTTTGTATCACCTGTAAGAAGTAGTAGAGAAAGGAGTAAGAGCCCAGAATTTAGAGCCCTATCTACTCCGTCTGGAGGTCAAAGTTTCCACATAAGAATACCAATTTACCCAATACATAGGAACCTTTTCTCCATGGCTCATGTACCTATTGACGCAAAAGTTTGTAGGCAGCAGTCTTATGGGAAACTTAGCTAATGGGGGAATTATGAGCGTAGCTAAGTGACCTCCGGGGTTTTATCGACGCCGACTCTTCATTTTTATGGGGGGGTGAAAAGGGTAAGAAGATGAACATAAAATAAAAAAACCTAAGCTAAGGCGATACTCCAAATTAGAAAGGAATTAATTGAGCACAATGCTGAAACAAAGGCTCGAACAATAACTAGTGTCTATCAAATAGATAATTCCCAACACTGCAAATACAAGAGCATAAAACCATTTGCATAGTATAACCAATACAAAATAAGCCAACACAGAAGAGTAGCATCATGATCTACATTTTATTAAGATGCATAAAGATTACAAAAGCTTGAAACAAACGTTCATATACTTCAGAAAATAGAAGCACAATTTAATGTCCTATTAAATGCGTGAAAACAAAAAGGTCAAATTGACTGGAATAGTCTACAAGTTCAAGTTCAATAGAAAACATTACAAATGCTAATTCCCAATGCTCAAAAAATTTAATCCATCTAACAACAATCAACACAATGAGGAAAAGGCTGCTTAAATAAGCCAACCCACTGCCTGAAGCCCCAAAAAGAAAGATGCTTCAGCAAAGCCATCAATGATCCAGATTCCCTCGAGCCGACACCAAAAAAAGGATCATCCAAAAAACACGCTAGGAGGCTCATCCTTTGAGAAACCTGGACCATGCAGCAACATAAGAGAACACACAACAATAGAAGAGAAAATGTGGCAAAGAAAAGAACACATGGCATAGGCGTCGAACCCAAGATAATGGATACAGGAACGAGCACCACACATCAAACACATGGAGCCCGACAAAAGAAAGGTGGGATGACTCAAGAGAAATCTTTGATAGGAAGCCACGTGGAAAACCTTCCAGCAAAAGAAACTGTAGCGTGGGCCCGACTCGGGAAGAAAAAGTGAAGGCCACACGTAAAGAAAATAGAGCTCTGAAAAAGAAAAACAATATGGCCCAAAATAAAGCTTCGATAGGACACCACGTGGTGACCACCGAGAAGCTGTGAGTGATACAAAAAAAGGCGAAGCCATGAAATAAAGAGAAAAAATTGAAGTAAAAGTGGTGCGTGAATAAATATTCACAGTTTGGCAACTCACAGGAACATTTTTCTAGCGGAATGAAGAACCCTAGAAACTTTGGTCTCGTAGACTTGTCAAAATCAATCACAATTGCTCACAACTGAGAGAGGGTAGTCTGAAGGAATGTCTAGAGTTCATTTGATGGCGCAGAGAGAGTGTGCAGATTTTTGTGTGCCATATTTAGATCAATTATTGTCTTAAAAGGCAATCCACCAGATACCTTTGCCTCTAATTCAAGCTGGAAAAAGAGCTGTGCCAACTCATGCACTATATTTAAATATTGGCAGTAGTCGGAGATTGATCAAAGGATTGGAAAACTGATAAATCCTGCTTCTTCTACTCATTTTTTTTGATGATGTGCTCAATTCCCGCCACTGTTTGATCCATCACGAAGGGTGATGGAAGCCCCCACTGGGTTAAGCGGGAATTTTTTTCCCACATATCACTAGTAATCTAGGTTAGTCTAGCTCTGCACTCTCCAACATGCTGGACGAACTCATGCATAGAGATTATGCCCATGCCTATTGTAGTTCAGTCCTCGATCCCCACACTGCTCAATGCTTCATCGAAAGCTATATACAATTTTCCCAAAAACCGCCTGGCCTCCAGAACCTTATCGGAAGCCATTTCCTACACTTGCTGCATCATTTTGCTAACCACCATGCATAAAATGGTTGCTTGCGCCATAAATTTGAGAGTGGGCTGCAATGTAAGGCACAATGTTTTAACCTTATCCCAATATGATGCATGTAGCTCCTTCGCAATATCTAGCGGGTTCATTTGGGGTGCAGGACTCTGGGATCTCAAAAGGTCCAATTCTGCAGCCTTGCTGCTCAGATCCATCTTCAATTCTGCAATGTTTCCCTCTAGGGTTGATAACTGACTATTCATAGTAGAAACCTCTCTCTCCTTCTCTCCCAAGGCCAATTCGGGATGCCTTTGCTTTTCAGTTTCTTGCTCCAATGCTACATTCATTTCATTTACTTCTTCATTAGTACTTTGTTGGAGCTATTTTAAGCCATCACTCACCTACCTTAATTCATCATGAAGGGCTGCTTCCATCACTCATAATTGCTCAATTTCTCTTCGCAAGGCCGAAAAAACTTTCGCACCTAAAGCCTGAAGCTTGACGACTTTAGTTTCAAAGGCACTCCTTTCACTCCGCAGGTGATTGATTTTGACTTCTTGGGGCTTATGGTTGCTTGACCAGATTTCTACCTTTCCTTTCATCTCCTTTATTTGTTCATACTTTTTCTTCATCTGGAAATTGAGCTTGAGGAAGTCAGTAGTCACCACCCTTTGGGTTTCCTCCATTAGCTCAACTTTATCTTGCAGGCGAGCCTGCTGCAAGTCCAACCCTATGACATGGACATAATAATCACTTGGCAACATTTCCCCAACCAGCTTGACCACATTGGGTGTAACATTTGCAAACATCAACGAATTTTGGCTTTCGTTGAACACGGTTTGCAAAAGAGGCTCCGCTTGTCTGCTTGCATCCTTTTCCCTCCTTTTCTGTATTCAGCTTGCCCGAGCACTTTTGTTTGCATCCACCTATGAGGAATATTCCTGGGATGAAATACCTAGTCCACCAGCAAAAGGGAACTCTTGGGGAACTGCTAGTGGGAAAGACAATGTGCTCAATGTATTAGTGGATTTTCTAGGCCTAGTAATAATTGTCAAGGAGAAAGGTGGGATAAATTGACTATGCGGAGATGGTGAAAAAATGGTGGGAAAAAGGAGTGGGGAAGAACTTGCTTGATGTTGAGGCCTCAGAGAGATAAATTGCTGACTCAGAGGGTCAGGACATGTTACCACTACTTGTGCTTCAAGGGTAGTACAAATAGTAGGAGATAGAAGTGGACCCCCAGGGGAAAAAAATTTGACCAGCCCTGGGTAACCAATGATAGGAATAGCTGGTGTGAATGATGTAGTAGGGGTAGACGTGGAGGAGACCAACGACATAGAAGAGAGAGAAGAAGGGGGAAAAATACCTGAGTTTCCTAAAGACCTGAAGAAGATACCACCACCTCTTAACGTTGTGACTCTTCTCCTCTGGGGAACTATCTAGGTCCAAAATAATTTTTTGCTGGCATCTGGAAGACCTCGACCTCTTCATGCCTGATCTAGAGGAGATAGTAGGCTCTGACAACTATGTATTTGAGGAGTCTTCCTACTGCTAGTATTGTCCGCTGATTGTCCCTCCTCGTGCAGGATCTTCTTCAATTATGGGAGCCTTTTGGGCTACCTCTTCCTTGTGCTCTGGACCTGCAGTTTCCACCTCACATAACTTCTCAGAACTAGAAGGGTTAGGAGAGTCCTCACTGTCTGAATGCTCATGAAACAAGATATCATCAAACTGGTCGTCCGAGTCCACCTCTTGAAAAAGCCCATTATTATTTTTTTTTTCCTGCCTATAAATCCAAAAATATTTAATTCTATCAGGCTTCTGACGGAGCTTGTTTAACTAGATGCAGAGAAATTCATTTATTTTGTGGCTGGATTTGGGCTTCGCCATTACGTGATAAAAGTTCAACCAACGTGGTCGAACGAAGCTGGAAGGGATGTAATCAAGGCCGAAGTACAATCTCTCATTTCCCTCATCTGAATTTCTTCGAGGGTCCCAAAATGGCCGAGGTTGGTGCGGAATCTTAATCCCCAACTCTCCCAAATTACCCTCTAGATTGTAGCACCATGTGTTGCAGATAACCATTAACCCAAGGTAGCCCAAATTAGAGTACAAAACCTCAGAGCTATTTACCTTTGAGCTCTTCTTCTTCACCAACTACATAGAGCCAAACATGACTAGCAGCGTCAAATGGGAAGTCAGATGCTTTCCTCCCCAATAATCATTCTCAATATTGCATAGTTTCTTGAAAACTTCCACGACCAGTACCTTATCCGAAACAAAATGCAAGAGCCGGAAAGGCTCCTGGACAAAACCTTGCATACAGAGCATTGTGAAATCCATACCAAAGAACCAATCACAAGGTGGTACAAGCCCTTTCATCCATGATATTTTGTTTTGTGTCAGGCAATCAGACATACTATCTCCATTATGATCCAAAGCTCACAATGTTGGAGCTAGGAATGCATCTAAAAATGTGTAATAATCAAAAGTTTTCGAGAGGACAAGAGTGCAGGTCGAAATTGGCTTTCTAGCGCCATTCTCATCAAATACTACTAGGGGCAGATATTGCAGGAAATAGTTCGGGTTCTAGTGCAAAATCATGTAGGTCAAGAAGGAAGAATACCTGAACTTCGAACCAGGTTCGAATTCCCTCAGTTGTCGGCACATCCCATCTACAATGACCTTTGCAAAATCCATCATTGGAGCCTAGGTATTCTTTTTTAGCATAAAAATGAGACTGATTTGGAAGTCTGAGACTTCCTTATCCCTATCCAATCCATAGACCAATGCCAACATAGAGAAGAAAGAGGCAAAAAATTCTTTAAAAGCAATCAAACTAAGTGGGAAGCTTGGAGGGATGGAGTTATCATATGTCTTACCTGTCTTGGCATTATAAAATTGCTATGCCAACTAAAGCATCCTCTAGTAATTTTTCATTATGGAAATATCAAAATCCTCTACACCCCCAAGAGCATTAAAAGGAATACACAACATATCCTAGAGGGCATGGGGAGATATGACCACCCTAAAATTTTGGCCACTTATGATTCATGTCCGAGCGTCAAAATATTTAGCGCAGACAACAACAATTTCTGGGCAATGGTGTACCAAAGGGACCATATATTGAGGAAGCCCAAAGTTCCACAATCGACCGTGAAAAGGATCAGTGATCTTTTTCATTTTCTTGCATGCAACTTCTCTCAAGCTTTTGGGGTTCTGAGATAACTTTGGATCTCAAACATTATCCCAATCTTCTGATATCAAGGCCTGGTTTCTAGGAGAAACAATGCCTAACACTTTCTAGTCTGCTGGCTTAGTGTAGGGCCATGAAGGATTTGCTGGAATACATGGGGTTGCATAAGACTCTTGGGCATAAATATTCATGCAAGGCGCCAACATTCTTCATTCTTCTATGCTTTTAGTGTCGACGGCTTGAGTTGAGCTCTCTGCAATTTCAGCCATTTTACTTGTCTTCGAAGAACTATGCAAACTTTGCAACCTATAATTAATGCCCTCCGCATCCTCCTATCTATCTTTTTGATTTTAGAGAAAATCGGCTTAGCAAGGGTACGTGCTATCTTTTCCCTTTAGTTACGCCATGCACCACTAACCCTTTTTCGTGCACGTGAAGAGATCACAAACCTTCCAAAAGACTCTACACATTTAAGAGATATGACTTCTCCTATGGTGACTCTTCATTTTCTTGGAAAAGACACAAAATCAACATCGCCATATCTTTTCGTGAGCCTTTGCATTTAATGATTACTTGATCGTAATCAGGCACACCAACCAATGAATTCATCCTAAAATATTTTCTTTGATTTCAATAGGACAACAAAATCTATATGTCGACAACTGGGTCTCTCTCATCCTCTTTCAAACACTCAAATTGAGCAAGTTGTAACTGCATTTGATTATCTCCATTATTTCGCACGTCTGACATAATCATACCTTGCATAATTAGGCAGGCCTCTAACCTTCTATAAATAGGACCCTTGGAACCTTTACTAATCCACATTTACATTCAACATTCTTAGCAATTAGGCCCTAGTACATCTTTGGTAATTTATTATTCGGCTAGAGTAACGATAGGTATGGAAACACCATTTAGGCTTGTCTGCAAGAAGACCCAAGCCGCCTTTCTAGGAAAAATTAGGTGCAAGTGTCTGAAACATGTGACTGGCGTGAAAAACCTTTTGTATGTTAAAGCAATCAAATGGGTTCTAGGTAAAGATTGCGTGGAATATGAGGACCAGTATAGAGTGAATACTAGCATGAGCACTCACTTTGTAGCTTCCCTATTGGACATCGGCATTTCAAAGCGGGCTTTTCAAAGCGGAAGATTTTGAAGCTAACAAAGAGGGTTTTTCCCCAACGCTACCTTAGAGGGTTGGAGAACGTAGAGAGAGTTGCTGAGTTTGATCGTGGAATTCCATCTGTTCGCAACCTACGCCGAGTTCTCGAGGAAGGAGGAACCATGCCAACTAGCCCTTTCTGCATGGCTTTGAGCTTAAAACTCATGAGGAACATCACCACAAAGTCCACGCCACTTGCCACTTTCTGATGAGGATGCATAATGTTGAACCCTTCTGCGAGGTGCAATGGTATGAGAGCTTTGAGAGGATGGTGTTTCCTCACCATGTGCCACCTACTACCATCATTGGACCCTTCTGGGAGGTGCAATGATATGAGAACTTTGAGAGGATGGTGTTTCCTCACCATGCACCACCTGTTGTCATCGCTGGACCCTCCAATGCTTGAAGACTTCAAGAAGATCCTTCTTTTTTTATTTTGTATTTAAAACCTTTTCTGCAACACTATGTTAGCGACGATATATATATGTATTTTGGAACATGGCCAATGGCCCTGTTAAGTCAACATGAATACAAATTTAAATATCTCAGTGATTAATACAATACATGTATTTTCTCATATTCTGGCTCCTTTCCTCATTTTATCTTAAAACTTGGCACCAATGTGGTTGTTAATCTAAGAAAGCACTGAGAATAATGCAAAACTAACAAAGTAGGGAAAATATATACATATTTACACACTTACTGCAAAAATTGAACTAATTGAATTTTTTAAGATGTAGTCCATTAACTGGAATACCTAAGGCCTCGCCCTCCATTATTTCTAACTCAAATCGGTTGTATTGCTTGCACTGGGTGATTTTGAATGGTCCTTCCTAGAGACTATCAAACTTTCCATGTTGACCGAGCTTTGCTCCACGCTCGTTCAACTTGAGCACCAAGTCTCCAAATCGTAGCCCCTGGTAAGACATCTTCTTATCAAACCATCTCTTTACCACCTGCTGGCGGTTAGTCATTGCCTCGAGAGCATGCTCTCTTTTTTCCTAAACTTCAAGTAATTCTAAAAAATGCACCTCGATTGCTCCATTTTTCTCAATTTCAAGATACTTGAGTAGTTGGATTGTAGGGATTTCCATAGAAATTGGCAATAGAGCCTCCTTCCTGTATACTATCTCATAAGGAGATGTTTTCAATATTTTCTTGGGCGTGATACGGTCTACCCATAGTGTTGTCCAGAGGTATTTATGCCACTCCCTTTGATGTTCTAAACCTATTCTCTTGATCAACCTAATGAGGTTCTTGTTTTTAGATTCAACAAGGCCATTCCCTTGTGGGTAGTAGTTAGAAGATGTCTTTAGGAAGACCTCATACTTTAGTGCAAATTGGATAATTTTTGAGCTGAGAAAAGATTTAGCATTATCAGATATAATTGTCTTTGGTGGGCCAAACCTGGCTAGCAATTCCTCCAGGAAATTCACAATTTCTGCCTCTATTGCATTTTTCAATGGTACAACTTTAGTCCATTTGGTGAAGTAGTCAGTTGCCATCAGGATCCACTTGTGTCCGGCTGATGAAAATGGATTGATCATGCCAATGAAGTCAAGACCCCATTGAGAAAATGGCTCTTCTACCACAATTGGTTTTAGTGGCATGGCAACATTTTTCCTTTTTCCAACAAAAAATTGACACTCGCTGCAAGACTTCACCAATGAATATGAGTCCTTAAATAATGTTGGCTAGAAATAACCAGAACAAATAATCTTGATTGCGGTAGTTTTTGCTAAAAAATGACCTCCGATTGGGCCATTGTGATATTGCTCCAATATCCTTTTTGATTTCTCTTCAGTTACACATCTTAACAAGACACCATTGAAATTTATCTTGAAAAGAACTCCCTCCAAGAGTACATAACCATTATTATATAATCGATAAAAATGCATCTTAAATGAGGGGAGGTCGAGCGGATACCTTCCTGTTTGCAAAAATTAATTCTGGCATCCAACCAATCATCTCCGGAGCTCTCTTCATTTAGTAGCACGGGTTCCGGGACTTCAGATTCAGTAATTGCTTCATTGTTCTCTGCCAAATATTTGTACAACCCCTTCCCCTTCACAGTCTTGACTAGCTTGATCTCGATGTCATACTCAAGAATCTTGGTTATCTAGTTAGCCCGCTTCTCAGTGATTTCACCTTCCATAATGTATTCTTGCACACTAGGGTGTGGCACACAAACAATCACCTTGTTGCATGATATGAGGTGTCATAACTTCTTCAACCCCTTTAAAATAGGAAAAACTTGCTTCTCCACAAAGTTGTATTTCACCTCATAATTTTTCAGAGTGCGTGAATAGAAGGAAATAGGTGTTTCTCTTTTATCTTCATTGAACTTCTGCATTAGGACAATAGCGATACTATTGCCACCACCAAAGACATACATAATGAAGTATTTTGACAAATATGGATTGATCAATATGGGAGTAGAAGAGATGACCTCTTTTATCTGTTTGAAATATTTCCTAGCTTTCACTGTCCATTTGAAAATATGATCTTTTTCAACATTAGGGTGATGGGCCAAATGATCCCTACAAATTCTGCTATGAACCAGCTGATGAAATTAACCTTCCCCAAAAAAGATTGGACTCATTTTTTGTTGATAGGTAGAGGGAGTTCCTTGATTGATTTAACCCTTTCTGGATCAATGGCAATACCTTCCTTCGAAATGACATAACTCAACATCTTCCCCTGTGGGACCCCAAACACACATTTCTTCGGGTTCAAAGAAATCTCGAACTCTTAGCATTTCTGGAAGACAAGCTCAAGATGATCAAAATGATCCTCGACAGATTTTGAAAACACTATCAGGTTATCTAGATAAATAAGAATATTCTTATGTATCAAATCCCTGAAAGCAATGTCCATAGCTCGTTGGAAAGTGGCTCTGACATTTGAAAGTTTGAAGGGAATTTTAGCATAAGCATATGTCCCCACTTAATAGTAAACATTGTTTTGTGTTGGTCCTCTTCTTTCAAATGAATTTGATTATAGTCGGAGAAACCATCCAACATTGAAAACATCTCGGAACCAACAACTATTTGCAAAATTACCTCCATGGAAGCCAAGGGGTAGTGGTCCTTCAGGGATGCTCTATTCAGGTTTCGGAAGTCAATGCACAACCATATATCACCATTCTTCTTCTGGCACGACACTAGGTTAGACACCCAAGTGTTGTGCTTGATCGCGAACACT
Source organism: Sequoiadendron giganteum (assembly GCA_007115665.2). Classification (NCBI taxonomy): domain Eukaryota; kingdom Viridiplantae; phylum Streptophyta; class Pinopsida; order Cupressales; family Cupressaceae; genus Sequoiadendron; species Sequoiadendron giganteum. Next base: position 568,640,957 of record CM021103.1, on the reverse strand, counting down.
ATCCGCGATGCAATCAACTTGTTTAATTCTTGTGACGTTAGTGAATCGATCTTTGGATTGATTGGCCTCTGCCTTTGATGCATGGGTTTTGCTCCTTCTAGCAAGTCAATGGTGTGTTGGATAATCCAGGGATCATATCCCTTAAGATCATCATATGACCATGCTACCACACTCGGATACTCGCAAAATTGTTTCAATGTTTCTTTATTCTTCTACGAGACTCCTTTTATGACCTTAAGCTTTTTATCTTCTTTGATGTGCAAATCGGTATAGTCGCCTTTATCATCTACAAGCTTTCTCTTATCTTTCTTTGCATCATCAGAATAAAAAAGACTCTCGAGAGTAACTAGACCGCTGGGAAGCTTGTTTGATTTTAGCTGGATTACTTGATCCTCATAGGCCTCAGTGATCTTCGGCTGTAATTGGTCGACAAATTCTCCAAACAATTGGAGAAATGATGCGATATGAGCATCACTATCAAAAACTTGCTAGTCTTGATCATTATTTGGGACTGCAGGCCACACGATCACTCACACTGAATGTTTTTTGTTAATTAACTTGGAAGCTAGCTCAAACTAAGATCCGACAGTTGCCATTCAATCTGCTTCAGAGTTCTTCTCTCTAGGTACGACTTGGATGTTGAATGATTCAAAGCCTTCAATCAGGTCCTAGACCCTGTGTCGGTGATAGGGTAGGGTTGGATGGAACAATCACTGTTCCATGCTCTGGGTCCTTGTTCTCAAGAACTCCTAGATGACTCTCCCACCTTAACCTTTAGGTCCTATCTCATGTATAGATACCCCTGGTTCTAGTGGCCAACCCCACTATCATTTCACTCTCCATCTACCAAGCCAATCTTGGTGCCTTGCTTCTTTTCTTCCCTTAACCCTTAATCTTCCCTAAAGGTCAATTACTCCCAGTTCTTAGTTTGTTCTTTGCAGGGGTGTAGAGATGTTTCTACTAGCTTCACAACATCTTCCTAGGGTTCTTGGACAATCACCAAACTCCAACTCTCCATCGCTTCCAACAAACCCTCATCTAGGGTTAAAAAGGCTACAAGCCCTAGAGCCCCAATTAGGCCTCCTAACCCGAGAAAATTGGATAGTTCACCCAAATCCTCCAAAAGACCCCCAATATTTTCTTTGGATTCATGATACCCTTGCCCACACCTCAAATATTTTTGGGGTGTGGAGCCTCCACTGTCCGTAGACTGTCCTAACCCTTGGTTTAGCAAATTTAGGCTTGTTTTAAGCCATTTTCTGACCTCACTGTGATCAATCAACTTGTTCTGCCTCCTCCTGGTCTGTTGAAGCCTCCTCCTTCTTGCCAAGCCCTTGCAAGGAAACCATCATCCTCTCCACACCATGGTTTTCCAAGAGATGGGAACCCCTGCAACCTTAGTGCTCTGCACTCTTTGTCCTTCCTAGCTGGGCACTGCCAAGCTCACCTAGGAACAGACTTCTTTCATGAATCCCTGACCTCTAAAGACTCCTACCTCTACCATATTTACAAGAATGGAGCCTAGTCATAGTTTCCAAGAGCCCATACACCAAGTACAGGGGAAGAGTGGACTAGAACTCCATTTCTGATGGTCTGCCAGTCAGAACAGTAATGGAAAGAACCTAACTAACTACAATCAAAAGCTTGAAACGATGAGAAAAAAATAACTACAAAACCAAACAATGCTTGGAAGAAAAATACATTACATTCCACACGTATATCAATGCCTGGCTTATGCCATTAACACACTACCAAGAATAAAACTCAGAAACTTAGTCAACCTTCTCACTGTCCTCGCTTGTCATTCATGAAATTTCAAATTACAAAACTTCCAATGCCTTCCAACCAATCTACAGGTCGAGGCACACCTTATATGAGTTTCCAAAGGTAGTTAACTTTCCCCTTGGTTAGACATGTTGGTTACAAAGTGGCAAAGGTGCAAAATGTACCATTTTTCCACTTTTGCCTATTCAAACAAAACTAGGAAAAGTGAGTTTTTAAACTCATTAAACCTTTCCCTATTGATCACTACTGATGGCTCCTGATCACTACTAATCATTAGTGATCACTACTTATTCCTAACCTTCTAACTCAATTGCAATGGTCAACATGACCTCATAACTTCAAAAACAAAATTGCATCCTCAGCCTAGTGTTTCCTAGGTGTTTCCTAGGTGCTCCTGCACTAGTCGGTATGATCACATACAAAAATTCTTGGTGGAAGATAGCCCTCGGATTTGGTTGACCACCAATTCTGAATCTCTGAACACTCTTATTTGCTTCACACCCATTCTTTCTGCTAAACTCAAGCCGTGGACAAGGACTTCATATTCTGCTTCGTTGTTTGAGCATGCCAACTGGAAGTGGTAAGACCTTAAGGTCTTTTCCTTGGATGGAGATATTAAACATATTCCTGCATCGACTCCTACTCTACATCTTGCTCTGTCAAAGTTCAAGGTCCATATTTATGAGGACGCTTCACCTCTGGAATCTTTAGTCACTCTGGGCATTATCTGGTCCTCTTCATGTATGACATATGTTCCTAGCCCAGTTGCATGATAGTTTCCAAAAGGATATGACTCTAGGAATTCATTTAAAAGAGCTTCTTCTTTCTCTGTCCGGAAGCTACTTGCTTCTTCTTCTTCAAGGAGTTTGACATTTAGCATCTCTCCAAAAGTGATTGAGGTATGTGATGCCTCAAAATTGATCATGGCTGTATCAGCCACATGTTCAGAATGCAAAGATTCCGACAATAACTTAATCTTAGCTCCATATTTGGTTATTAGGATCAGGTTCGACTAGTCAAATGCTAGATAACCTCCAACATTTGTAGTGAATTCTTAGGAAAAACATATCCCAAACAGAGGAGGGACATCGATGAGCATAGTATCTTGATTCACAGTAATGTTGGGACAAGCAAACAATGTCATAGGCAATCCTTTGATTACTCTGATGGTTTCAACCTTTTTCCGTTGAGTTGCATGACTCCCTTTTTCAGAGGCTCGTATTCGAGTCCTAGAGCTTCAACTACTTGCTTAGGCATGACAGTGGTGCTAGCACCAAATTCAATAATAAAATTATGCAGTAGTTTGTTACCAATGATAAGTGTTAGAAAGAAAGGCTTGGGTTTAGGCTTACTCTCTTTTTCGACTTTCTTTTCTTCTAGTTGATTTTCTAGAACTCTATCCAAGTCTGGCTTAGATGTCTTATCTTTTGAGGGCTGCTTCAACATCTCCATGTCTTCTTCTCCCAATAATTCCTTTTGCAATAGAAAATTTTGCTCTGGGATGGCCAAGATATCCCACAAAGAAACATTAGCAGAGGATCTCTTTAGCTGCTCCACCACATTGAATGGAATTCATGACTGATGAGTTACGGTATCTTGCTGCCTTTGCCTTGCAACCGGTGGATCTAGTTGTTTGGCAACAATCGGGGTGACCATGGGAGCTCTTGCTTTTGGAGGAGATGGATTCGAGGGACTGGGAACAACCGTCTTGGACTACTATGGAACTGATGACAGATTTTCCGATGGATTGGGCATTGAATTAGGTGACCCTTCAGTCTGCAAATATGTGAATTCTACAATGAGGCTTCTCTTGGAACAAGTATTGTAATCTAACTGTACTTGTTGCGCTTGGGCAACCGGAATATCATATGGGAATGCTGACTCCTCTCCTTCCATCCAAGAAAAGAGTGCTTGGTCTAGAGCTATTTCTAGCTCCTACTCTATAAACATTCCTTGCATTTGAGTAGTGAGAACTGCATTGTCCATTTGCTGAGAAGCCTGTGTATGACCTCCATGATCAGACATGATGCCTTGACTTCATTGCTCAGCTATCCTCTATTGTAAATTCCCCCACGGACAATTCTGGGGCATATGTGCATCATTGCAAGGGAAGCACCATGAATTAGTCTCCTCAGTAAGATTGTTTTGTCCTGCTACTATCTCCTTGCTTGAACTAGGATAGATGGTCTACATTGGTATAGTCATGGGGATGACCTGATTGTTCTATTAAGCTTGGGTATTGTTGCATGATCTATCCTATCACTGGCTCTGCTAGAAAGGAGCCTTCTCGCCTTGGTAGTTTTGGTAAGAAGGCTTCTGGTAGCTATATTGTTTCTGCTTCATACTAGTGAATTCATTTTTCATGGTTTGCATTTTCTCCTTCATATCATTCACTTCAGCCGCTAGGGGGTTAGGCATTGGAGCCATGCTCAGCGTCATTCCCAGGTACACATACATAGACTGGGGAGTTGCAATAATGCTGGTTGAAGCTACCTCTGGTTCTACTGATTTGAATTCTGGGAATAATGGCATGATAGGTCTTGGCACCAATTTTCCAGAAGCAATAAGATTGTTCTCCATAGTGACGACAAGGCTATATGCATTGGGTAAGGTATTTTCGTCGAGAGCTTGTAGCATCATAGAAATATCAACATTTATAGACTTTAAATAGAACATGAATGCCAGATCTAGAGGTGGTCGACTACTGACAGGAACTCTCTATGAAGTCGAATGAAACTAAGCATAGAAATCAGCCAAAGCTTCATGAGGAGCTCGCTTTATATGAGCGAGCTGGTGATATGGTGAAAATCTGTCACCACTATTAGAGAAGCACTTATAGAAAGGATCTCCAAGATGATCCCAAGTGGCAACTGTATTAGCCAGAAGAGTACGATACCAGTCCAATGCCTTCCCTCTGAAAGAGGCGGTGAGCAATCGCAAAGCCACATTCTCATTCGTAATGCCATGCACGAGACATAGATCAGCTACATCCTGCAAGTGCTCTGTCAGAGTTTTTGAATCATCCCTGGAGAACTTAGGGACAACCTTTAAAGTGGAAGTTAGGATTGGAGCCTAGACTACAGGAGGCACAAGTGCTATCAAGACTACCAGCATCCCAGGCTACATAATTTCTAGCAGCCATTGGCGCAGGAGACGAAGGAGAAGAGGGAGGTGAAGTATTAGCTTGCTGACCTCTTGCTTGGGTTGAAACCAATGGTGGTACAAGCAGGCCAAGAAATCTTGCAGTTTGAGACCTAGTGATGGGCCTATGGCTCATACACTCCTATTGATCAAGCAAACATGTTAGTTTGTGTCCCACCGGGTGTGCCAGAAAAAGAACCGTTGATGAAAATTTTTGTAGGCAACAACCTTATGGGAAACTTAGCTAATGGGGGAATAATGCGTGTAGCTAAGTGACCTCCAGGGTTTTATTGAAGCCAGATCTTCATTTTTATGGGGGGATGAAAAGGGTAAGAAGATGAACATAAAATAAAATAACATAACCTAAGGTGATGCACCAAATCAGAAAGGAATTAATTAAGCACAATGCTGAAACAAAGGCTCGAATAGTAACTAGTGTCTATCAAATAGATAATTCCCAACACTGCAAATATAAGAACTTAAAACCATTTGCATAGTATAACCAATACAACATAAGCCAATTTTTATGCCTTGCATAACCACCCCATCACCTGGCTTGGTCAAAATGGGTCCCCCTCTTCTGTTTTTGGTCCTTGGTTGTTTTTCAACAAAGTTTGGAGTTGTTCTTTCTTCCAACACTTTGTTTTATATTGTTCTGTCGGAACGAAAACTGGATCAGAATCGGGATTTGAAACTTATTTTTGAGTTTCATTCCCTGACTCCATTCCTGATTTCGATCCCGCTTGTCTCTTGGTTTGGTCTCTTTGGTCTGTCTTATTTTTCTTTCGTGGAGTTGGAGCCAGAATGGATATTAAGTTTGGGATTTACACAAAGTTCCAAACTTGTTTCCATCCCACCTCCGCCTCCGCCTTTTTGGTTTTGTTTGTTGGGACTTGGGATCGATGTTGATTACCTTGTCTCGATCTCGATGTCTTCTTTTTGGTTCTTTCTTTCTTTTTCTTCGTTGTTGGAGGAACCAGAACTAGAACCAAAACCAAACTCGAAACTTGGACAAAGTTTCCAAACCTGGTTCTCATTCCATCTCCGCTCTCATCTTTCTTGTTATTGTCTAACTTTACTTCGGTCGCACAATAGTTTTCTGCCTGTTCCCGCCGTGATTCTGCATCTGACCTGCCACATTAATGGCATTATAGGCACCTCCCACATATGAAATTGGATTTTAACCTTAATTAAGATTAACTCACTGGTTATTATCACTATTTAACAAGTAAAATCGAACTAGAGCTGTGGTAGACCATTTGGGAGCATGATTCAATCAAGGGCAAAGCATTTTGCGTGCGGATTCGCATCAAGGGCCAGCTTGTTGGATTGCATTTCGAGGTAGGGTTTTTTTTCTTCGTTTTCTTTTCTACCCTTCGTGGTGTTTTGTTTGGTCTGTTTTTCTTCATGGGTTTCATAACTCTTTCCATTTGAATCCTTGCTATTTGCTTTGATTTTATTCTCTTTCATTTTGTGTTGTTTTCGTTGTCTTTGATTCGTCTTTTATTTTTGTTTTATTTACTGTTTGTCATTTTTTCTCATTTGTTTTTACTTTGCAATGGTCATTTTCGCATTTCTTCGCGCCCATACGATTGTGCCCTAGGTTTTTGGTGCTGTCGATCATCTGCTACATGGTTTTATGTTGTTCTTTGATCCGTTACTTTACCTACTGGTTCTTTGGTGTATCGACTTGTTGATTTTGAGTAGGGTTAATTTGTGCCCTAATTGTTTAAGTCGAGGGGTTTTTATAAACTAGGGTTTTTGCACATCTCTGATTAGTTTTAAACAAAATTGTGCCCTAGTTGCTGTGTTTTCTCTCGGTTGTATGGGGATGGTTTCATACTATTATTTTAAGCCTCCTCAGCTTGTTGGGTGACCTCATTTTTTTAGGCTATGATGTCATTCATTCTCCTGTTGAAATTTCTAATGATGTCATGGTTATTTTAAATCGGGGTCGGATTTGGGATTGATTTCGTTCTCAAACCTTGGTTTGCAATGGATGTCGGATCTGTCTTTGAGCCCACTTCCGATGGGTTATAGATTATCAAAATATCGGTCACACAGATGGAATGGGAAGTGGAATAGGATATAAATTTGAAACTTCTTCATTGTACCTAGTCAATTTCCATTCTGATCCCGGTCTCGATTACCATTCCGACTCCATCTCCAATCCCGCTATATGGTTTTTTGTGAGTTCAATGTCCATTTCGGTCTCGACCCTGACAGTGCTTTAAAATATTTTTAGGGATGTCTTCTGCCTGGTCCCACCTCCGGTGTATATGAAAGGTGAGATCTCTGACTTGGTTTTTCATACTTCTTGTCGATCTAATCTTGGGATTTTTTTTGCAGAAATTAAAGGATGTTAGGAGCATCAGGTGAGTCTTCTCAAAGGAGTCAACCTATAGAAACTGAAAAACCAGGAGCAAAGCCTAAAAAGTTTAAGCCATTACAACTCCCTTATACCTTGAGGTATAATCATCAGGGTCTTGCCATCACTACTAGTAAGGTGGATTCTTGTTGGGCGAACATAACTGATACCAACCTGGGTCAATTCCATTGCGAGGAGTTGTAATCTAAATCATTTGCTGAAGAGGTACAGGGAGGACCCAAAGAATAGTTGAATCTGGCTTGGCTCATATCACTATATTTCCTCTATCAATCCAATGTCCTAAATTAATAATGACTGTAGTTGGAGCCTATAATCCTACTACTAGATAGTGTGTGGATTTGCAGGGGAATGTCATCTTTGATTTAACTCCTCAAATGTTTCAATTTATGTTCAATGTGCCCAATCCAAAGAATTATAAGCAAATCAATGAGGCGGAGGCTTTGAAAATGTATAGTAATCATATGGAAGCCAACAAAACTCATTTGAATAATAAATGGATGAGAACTAAGAAAAAGTCTCTAGTTAAGCTTCCAAATCAGCCTAAAAGGGAAAAATTCTTCAAGGAGATTGGGGACATAATAATGATGCTATCCAGAGTTTTTGGAAAAAGGGATGCTATTCACTTTAAAGAATGAATGTTTTCATTCATTCAGAAAATCCTAGATGACAGGAAACAATTTGATTGGCCCATGATTGTGTCTGGAAGCATACACAACCAAATTATTAGAGTGATAGAAACCGAGAGTTTCTTCATGACCTCTTATGTCATTTATGCAGCAGCAAGGAGAGGCATTTTTCCAGGTTTAAAGAGAGTGGGGATTTTGAGAGAAGCTGTTGGATAGAAAAAGGTATGGATTCATTATGATGAGCTCACCTTGCAGACTTTTTAACTACATTATAGAAGGGTTAATGTCACATTTTTATATGTCATTATTAACCAGCTTATGGGAGATGCAGGATATAGATTGAGCCAGGAGGCCATGGCATTCATCACAGAGTGGGGATATTGATTTATCCAATACCCCAAGTTTACTTATTTTAGGCTAGCTAGATTTGATGGTCATCCTCACCTGCTCCCTAGATGCTGCAACAACATGATTGTTTTAATGGATTTTGTCTATCAAGCCTTGGGGGTTAATGCTAAATTTGGTATAAAGCATAAGCCCGGTTGTCATAAGTTCCCCATGAAGTTGGGTGAATATAACTGTCCACACCTTGTGGGAGCAAAGGTTGTTTGCAATGAATTGATGCATCTGAAATTAGGCTTGTACACTACTAGGAAGCACTTTGATCCAAAGAAGAAGATGAACGCTTTGCTTGCTTCTATTTTTTATAAGCACTTCAATCTATTAGAAGACTTTTGGAGTGATCTTCAGGATGAGTATGACTTAAGGAAAAGGAATTATGAAAGGTTGCCTATTCCACTCATGGTGGAGTATGGGGTCAAGGTGGACATTCCTGAAACACTATCAAATGATGGGGTGGTTTTGGATCCCTTATATGAGGCCCAAAATATAGGTACCAAGAGCTTAGATCCTGTAGATTGGGGTGCGGAGGAGAAAATAGATATTAAGCAGATAGAAAGACCAGTGTTGGATAGAAGCATCCAATGGGTTGTGTTAAGAACCAAGGAGCTTGGGGGTCAAACTTACAAGAAAAGGAAAGGTACAGGTACCACTCAAGGGTACAAGAGAATGAAGAGAAGAATGCCTCCCAAGGAACCCTTGGAATTCTTCCCTCCTGACATAGAGGAATTTGAACTTGAAGTTCTGGCTCAAGATTTACGTGAAGCACATGAAGAAGAAGTACCAATAGGACCTGTGGCCTCAACATCAGTTGTGGGTGAGTCACCTACTCAACTCCCTCCTACAAAGCATCCAAGTGGAGAAATGCCTAGGGGAACCCTTCATAAGGAAGTTGAAACTTTAAAGGGAAAGGGAATTGAGGTAGAAATACATGATATAGGGACAAGCTCTGAGGATAATATATTGGATAAGGAGACAGTAGAGGAGACAAATATTTATAAAATTGAGGATGCAGGAATTGAGCATGTTTTGACAAAGGAGGACCAATGGACGCTGTTTGAAGAAGATAAGAGAGCATCAGATGCAAAGGCACAAGATGAAGCATTGCAGAAACAACAAGAGTTAGATGCCAAGGCACAAGCTAAACATTTGCAAAAGGAAATGGATGCAAAGTCACAAATTGATGCATTAATCTAGCAACAAAAATTAGAAGCCAAAAAGAAAGCCGATGAATTGGCCAAGTAAAATCAACAAAAGGAGTAGGAGCTCAGTTTAAAGGAGGAAAATGACAAGTTATAAATGCTACAAAAGATCCATAATCTTGAAGAAGAAAAGGATAAACAAAGAAGAGAGAGGGAAGCCCTTGAGGCTAAATTTAAAATAGTTGAAGAGGCCTATAAGAAAAGAGAGGAAGAAGAATGCTTGCCAAAGGAAAAGGATGCTGAGGAGCTTGCTAAGCAAAAAAAAAGGAAAAGGAAGAATGGGACAAGCTCAAAGACCTGGAGAGAGAGAGAGAGATAAATTTCTTGAAGAAAAGAGGTTAGAGGAGGGTAAACCCATAATAGTGGTGTACAATTTTGATGAGGAAGGAAATTTTTAAATATCCTCACACATTCAAAATTTCATGTTTTAAAGGGTTCGTTCGAACTATGGGGTTCACACGAACCCAAAAGAGGGGTTCAGTCGAACCCCTAGTTTGAGTGAACCCCCTTTTGCATGGTGGGTTTGCTCGAACCGTATGATGTCACGTTTCTTCATAGAAACAAATGGAAAATTCAAAAAAAAGGGGGGTTCGAGCCCTTTCGAGTGAAGGGGGGTTCGTTCGAAGGGGGTTTGCTCGAACCCCCCTTTTTTGCCATGAAAATTTATTTTCTTGATCTGTTATTGAAGGGGAGTCTAGTGTCACTACATCATCTTCATCTAAGGAAGTCACGTCACTATTACAGTTTAAATGATATGTGTCAATATTTTGATTTTCTTCCCTCATGATATCATCCCAAGTAGGAGATTTTTTAGGAGAGGAAAAAAATAGATGTTCATGACATTCAATGGCTGGTTCTTCTAAAGTAAATTCATCACAATTAGGGGAATCATCAATGGTTGGGTTTTCTTTCTTATCAATTATGGAATTCTCTTTTTTAATAATGTTTTTCCTAGGGGAAGAGAGGCAAATAGGACTCTCACAACTCTCATCAATTGGTTCTTCTAACACAAAATATCTTTGTCAAAAATATGATAGATATTAGAAGAGGGCCAAATTTGATTGTTATGATTGTCCATGATTTCATCCTTTTCCTATAAGGTCTCATTCTCTTATGCCATAACATCTACCCTAATAGGGGATCTTTTAGGATAGGAGAAAATAAGAGGTTCATCACATTCCATGGTTATATTTTGTAAAGTAGCTTCATCACAAATAGGGGAGGCATCAAGAGAAGGGAAACTATCATTGTCATGCTTACAAATTATTGGATCCTTTTGTTCAAATAGACCTTTCCAAATGTTAGGGACATTAGGAAAGAGAAAAATAATTCTATAACTCTCAATCATTGCATCTCTTAACACCAACATATCCTCTTCACAAATGTGTTTTTCATGATCGTTCATGATTTATCCTCTTTCACTAAAACATTCTCACAAGTAGGGGAGGTATTGAGAGATGAATTTAGACTAAGTAAAGTAGTGGAAATGATTTCATCTTCTTGTGTCATAATATCTTCCCAAGGGGGAGGAGAAGAAGGAAAAATAAGACTTTCATGATTCTCCATGATTACATCTTCTTTCACCAAGATACCTTCGTCACTAATAGGAGATATATTGAGGGAAGAACAACTATGAGTTTCATGATTGTCTTGTTGGATGTTGTGGCTATGTTTCTGATATGTGGTTGTCATTGATATCAACACTATTAGCATTGATGATTCTGAAGGTTGTATATGTCGAGGATATTGAGAAAGTTAGAATAGATATGTTGCAGGTAGTCTATGAAGTTGTGATGATCAAAATGGTGGAAAGTTGTGTACATTGATAATTAGAGGTTGTGCATTAAAGGGTTTGTTTTTGAGCCTATCTAGTATGTTGTCTAGAAGTTTCAGTGGTACGCATCAAGGTTGGAGCGAGCTATGAGTTCCTATAGTTATTATGTACCGTAGCAGGTGTTTTTGAAGAAGAGAATGCAATTTTGGTAAATTAAGTTGTTGTGTATGCTATTCAGATGTTCAGTGATATTTCTAGATCATTCTCTATCATTGTGGTATGTCTGCGTTGATTAGTGTGCTTGTGATCGAAGATTTTCCTTTATTTGTTCGAGGTTTGATGATGGTGGTAGCGGGTTACGGATCCTTATGGATTAATCTTTTATTGTTTTGTGTGTTCGAGGATGTTGATTTAGGTCTTCATTATGTTGTGACCGACTTAGGTTGGTACGCATTGAGATTTTTTCATAAATTGGGCCAACAATTTATAATTCATTTATTCTCTATTTATGGCTGACAAAGTTGTTGATGTAAATTAATGTAGCAGATATATAACAGTGATTGTTTCCTAACTTTGAAGTATTCTCGATGATTATATATGAAGTGTGAATGCGAAATGTGTGAATAAAGATCAAATCATTTGATTTTAGAGCAGAGTGTGAAGAATATTGAGCGAAGTGTGAAGAAGTGTTTATGTGCCTAACCAGAACTATCATTAGGCTTTTGTATGAGCTAATTTATTAGTTCAACCTCATCAGATGGATTTAATCTAATTTTTTTATGTAAGACAACAAGCCTTCCCTTCTGAGCAGTGAGCTCTAGGCAGTGTGCCTGAATGCATGTGCATTCCTTATTCATTTTTCATTATACTTCTAACAAGGTATAATCTTGTGGACTAACATCTACCATGTTTTATCCCCTAACAGGGTTTCCATGTATAAAATCTTGGAGTTCATGTGTTTTTGATGTGTTGTTGATTTATGCTCTCATTGTTAATTATTAGATCTGAGATTAAAGGTCGAATAAGGTTGAATAAGTTTAAATTTTGTAACAATTGATTCACCCCCCCTCTCATTTGTCTATCCTTGTTTTTCCAACATGTCTATGCTTGCATCTTCTTCTATCACATCATTCCCACAAATAGGAGAGATATGAGGGATTGTGTCAACTTTTTCACTCTCTTGCACTAAGAGACTCTCATAACTAGGAAATGTATTAAATGAATGACTAGCATGCTTATTGATAAAAATTTTCTTTGAAAACTTGGAAAAGAAAGATACAAACATTTTTGAAATGTAACTTATACAAACTTAGTGCGCAAACCTAGAATGAAAAGAGTCTTGATATGCAAGATGCAATGACTAAGAATGAAATGCAATTTTTAGATTCTAAATAAGGCAATTTACTGATTACACTATGCAATATACTAAAAAATAAATGTTGTAAATGCAATTTTGAATTTTGATAATGCACTAAATGAAGAAAATTAAGCTAGACTTAATGAAATTAATGAAACAAAAAATTAAAAAAACTGAAATAGAGATGTAATAATAGCAATCAAAAGCACAAAATAGACATTTGAGATTCGAGAAAATTTAGATCGGCACTTGATCAGGAACTCATTCACCACCTTGGGAAAACGGGCCCTAGATTAGGGTTTTTGAATTGTTTTTTGTTGATTTTTAAGCATTTTTCAATGAGTTTCAAATTTAGGTCTGTAACAATAATTTTTAGTTTCAGATTTCTGTATTGTATTATGAAATGCGATTTGAAAAGGTGGTGAAATGATGAATTACAAAACCTAGCTTGATATGCAATTTTGTTTTAATTTTCAAATGCAAATTTATATGATCTAAATGATATTCAAGATGATTGATTTTTTTTTTTTTTTCAGATTTAAAAGAATGCAAAATAATGCAATTTTAAAACCCTAGATGAGATGCAAAAATTAATGCAAACTAGGACACCCTAAATGAGATCAAATTAAATGCCAATGGATGAAAATGAATGCAAGATCTAACCTAGGATGAAAAGAAAGAATGCAAGATCAAAAAATTACAATGTTCAATAAGTCGAGTTCACCAAAATTAATTAATCAAGATGATGAACCACTAATTTTTCTTAGTAATGTTTCATTCAATTATGAGGGATAAAATTCATAAATAACAATAAAAACTCAATCCTAACTATTATAATAGCAATAAGGAGGGTTTTTAAATGTTAAAATGATATGTACCTTGCTAAAAAATTGTTGGGTTCCTACTAGGGTTCCTGAAAACTGATTTCTAGGTTCTATTCTTCAATGTCTGCATTTCCAACTCCCAGGTGACCAGCTCTCGAAAGTCAAAAATTAATTTTGTAGGAAAATTTACGTGATCTTGCAAGATACATGGCAACTTTTGCAACTTTTCAATATTGACAACTTTGCAAATTTTATTCTCCACTTGATCTTCAACCTAAAACCTGTAATCACACATCAAAAAGGAGAAAAACTTGTTGATTGTTAGGGAATAGGGTTTTTCCTTTGTCAAACCCCGTTTAGGTAATTAAACCTTATGATGAAATAATGAAACATGAGCATGAAACATGAAACATTAAGCAATTATAACTTGGATGAAGTCAAGATGGAATGCGAATTAGAAATATAAAATGAAGTGGCCATGTAGAATGTAGATATTAATCTTGAATTGGATGTGAAACAATGCTTCCAAAGGGTGATCCCACAATAATGGGTTACACTTTTTGGCCAAAATTGACATTGAAAACATCATTTTTCACTAGATTTTCACTTTCTTACACCTATAGTAGCTAAACCATTAAGAATTTGAAGATAAATCAAACTAGTAATTTGTGAGATTTTGTGTGTAGATTCTAATTTTATTTTTTTTAACTAAAAAATAAATTGTGAACCCTTTTATGTAATTTTTAATAACTTATTTTTTCTACTAAACAACATTTTTAAAAGGTATCCCCTCCCATAGAAGTAATCATCACCGCAATATCCGAATTGATAGCCTTCAAGTAGAACATGAACACCATCATAGCTTGAGGTCGGGCATTCACTGGGATCCTCTGCCAAGTTTTGTTAAACTTGGTGTTGAAGTCACTTGTGGCCTCTTGCAGAGCTCCTTTGATGGTGATCAATTGGTGCAATAGTGAAGAATGATCTCCTTTTTCCAAAAATACTTCTAACAGTTTTTCTCTGAGATCATCCCATGAGCTGATAGAACCTGAAGACAAAGATTTGTACCAGTCTTGAGCCTTCCTTTGAAAGAGGCAGCCAACAATCTCATATCAATATTTTCCTCTATGATATTGTGCACTCTACACACCTCTATTGTTGAATAAATGGGATACTAAGAGGGGGGGGTGAATCAGTATCCACACAGACTCATTGAACAAATACTTAAAAATTTATTGCAGCACAAAATAGATTAAAGTAACAGTCTAACATTAAGTTCCACAACACATGTACATCATATTTTACATGGAAAACCCAATGAGGGAAAAACCATAGTGAGGATTAACTCACAGTATATAAAGTTATATCAATATCGGTAATAAGAGGCTCACTGCCACATACAGAAGCTCACTGCTTACAAGGACTTGCTATCCAAAATGGAGGCTCACTACCTACATAAATAAGTAAACAAAAATGGCTAACCGCCAGAGTTGAATTGAGAAGTTAAACCACATGTGTAGTTTCAGTTCCTTTGATGCTCAGAGTATTTGCTCGCATGATCTTCAACCACTGTTCACACAATACACACACTTCTTCTTCTCTTCACATTCATATTACTTATCCTTCATCGCTTCATCACCTTTTTATCTTCTAACCATCTTGTATATATATACTCGGTATATCCACATGCATTGATTAGGTCATCCTGATTGATTCAAATCATATTTTCAAGATGATAACTTATCGGCTTCATATCAAGAGGAATTCACCCATGTCATGCAACATCATGTCGGCCAGGATTAGCTTAATACAAAAATTCAATCTCAAGAATCGATGCCAATGCATTACCTGATGATATGAATATCTAAGAATACATGTATACACACTTTCAACCATTATAAGTTTTTTCCCAAAATCGTAGATCATATTAATTACGCGAGGAGATATGCGGACCAATATACCAGAGATACCAGATCAAATACCAAATAGGATGAGTGTGATCTTCACACTGGTACTCGGTACCAGTACAACATGGTGACATCAATGACAATATATGATAGACTTCCAACAATCTCCCCTTTTGTCATTGATGGCAACATTTGCAAAAAGTCCAATTCAAAATTCTTCAAAAACAAAAAAATTCCCCCTTTCCAAAAACTCCCAAAATTCTCCAAGTCTTCTCCAAATATCTCCCCTTTGACATCAATGGCAAAGAGCACCAAAAGGATGTAAAAATGGTGACAGGTATGTGCAGGATCATCATGGAAATAACATGCCCTTAAGTGGTGATGAAAATTCAAAAAATTAGAGTTAGCAAACTTGACGTAAAAGTTTGAATAAGTTATCTATATTTTTTCAAAAATATGTAAGAATAGAATCTATAGAAAATTGAATGTAGTTTCTAAACTGCTAGATTTATTTAAAAAAAAACAAAACTATCCAGTGAAAATTTGAAATTTTAATGCAGTAATACTTAATTTCAGGGAAAAAAAAAAGAAGTAAGTGTCTATCTGACCACCCTAACCACAATAAAATGATATTGTTTTATAAGATTTTAGATATAAGTAGAGGACTCATGTCCCGATGTGATGCATATTTTTTTGTAACTTTTTTCCAAGTAAATAATTAATTATGATTTTTTTATTACAACTTAAAAAAAATATAAAACTCGTATGTCTGGCCACTTTCACTTGGTCAAAACTTCATGATTTTAATTTTTTTAATCCTATAGTATGTGAAGCATATAATGTGACACATGTTTTGGATTCAAAAAATGTGATACTGTTTGAAAGCCATAGATATATTTCAATCAGCCTATCAAACAAGACTTTAGTCATAATTCAAATAGAAAATGAATAATAATGCATGATTGTTTTGCTAGTTGAAAACATTATGCATGATTATTTTTATAGTTGGAAACATTATCACATTGTACTTTCTAGTTGGTTAGGATGAAATGTTATAGCTTTAAGTGATTAGGTTTATTATTGTCTGATTGATCCCTTTACATGCCAATGATATTCATAAATCTAGACTCTAATATTTATACCTTGGAATTGAGAAAAAATAAAAATAAACTCAATCCTTTCAAAGTTATTTGATTATATCCACAAGCTACATATTTTTATCTAGTATTTGAGCTATGCTTTGATGGGACTAGAGGTATGTACATCAAAGATTCAAATTATTAGTTATCAATGAAGCAATGACTAGCATGTTCTTGTAGTAGTTATCCTTCTATTCCGAATTTTCTTTGTCAAGATGCTAATCTTGGTTGACTTTGATTGGAGTAAATAAATCACCTGCAAACATGATTTATTATCATAACATAGTTCTTCTTTGTTCTATGTTTTACGTGATTCATGTTGTGTCACCAAAAAGTGTACCCTTGACACTTTTCACTCATTTGGACCCTTGCCTATGGATTTTGGACCTCTTTTTACCCCTTTCCAAGCCTTGTGCCAAAGTGTTGTAAGGTGTTGTAAGAAATTTTCACACTTTCCTAGGATTTTAATCACTAAATTAACCCTTTCTTATGCTAAAAAGGACCCCTTAATTCTCTTATAGGTCCTACTTTAGTGTGTTTTGTGAGACAATATCGACAAACATCATTAATCACCTCTTAAAATCTTGACTACCACTTGAATTTGTCCAAGTGGACTAGGTCGCCACCTTAGGTGACCTAGTCCCTTTTGACTTAAAAATCAAAATTAAATCAATTTCCTAGCGAGATTTTGTCTCCAAAACCCTAAGGTCGGCCTGTGAGGGTGTATTTTCAAGAAAATTAGGGCATAACATGTATAAATAATGTTTTTTCTCATCTTTTTCACCTGATTCTATTCATTCTAAACCCTAACTAGTATAATCTAGTCTTCACTTCTCCTCATCACTCATCATTCTTCTCAAGCAAGCTAGGGTTTGAACAATCTAAGTCAACAAGACATCTTTCTAAAGCATTCACGGGTTGATTGCTGAAAAAAATCAAGATGAATCATCAAGGAAAGGTAACTAACTCCATTTTTTTATGCTTTATTTCATTATCTCTTGATTTGACTTAATTATCTAAAAGGGATTTGACCAAGGCAAACCCCCATGCCCTAACAATCAACATTTTTCTCCTTCTCTCTTGATGTGTTTACAGATTTAGGTACATTAAAGATTATTGAAGGATTTGAAGATTTGTTGAAGACCCCTCCTTGCTTGCAAAGTCTAAACATCCACCAAAAGTCACTTTTAGGCCCAAAAATTAGAGTTTCAAAAGTGGACACCTGTGAAGAACCGAAGTGCAAACTGAGGGTTTCCATTCCCCCTTTCAAATTTCTAGAAATTCAAAAGTAGACTAAGTCACCAAAAATGGCAACCTAGTCCCACTGAACCTTCCTTTTAGTTAGTTTTGCATATTCAGACACCCATTTGGCAGAAACGGGCTCTGGACCAGTTTTCCCAAATCTGGGACTAAGTCGCCTAGATTGGCACAAGTGTCCCAATCGGCTTTTGCAACAATTTCATTAGGATTTCAGACCTTCATCTCATCTCTTTTCAACCTCCAGGTTCACACCATTCACTCCCTTGTTTTTTGTTGTGTTTCATAAGGTTTTTTTAGGTCATTTAGTTTATGTTTGCATATCATTATGTGTTTTCAAACATAGTTTCTTTTTCTAGTTCTTGCATTACTAGTTAGCTTCCTTCATCCATTTCTAGATTTTAGGGCATTCCACACACATCACTTTAAGCCCCTAATCCCTTTGAATGAACTCACCAAAAAAAAATTATTGTGAAAGAGGCATTGTACCAACCCAACTCCTAGCTGAAAAACACTAGGGGCCTATTGGAGAATCCTCTTTCCCTTCTATTATTTCATTTTTGGTGGTTCACATGTATAATACAAAGATAGAAGACAAAGGAGGATGGAAAAATCCATGAGAACGAGGTTGAGCTGACATCATGTCAACATTCAACCATGGTTTCTGCTCAGATTGTTCATTTGAGTAACCACACCCCATATTATGCTTGTGAGGTGTGCATTCTATAGGGACCTAAATGCCTTGTTCATGCATCGACAACCTTTACACCCATAACCATATTTAGAGAAAATCTTAAATTCAAGGCCATATCACACTTGCAAATCTTGAGAGGGAGGAGGATCCTCATAAAAAGCATTGTTCCAACAGTTGGGATCACACTCCTCTCTGGGATTTCCATCATACTTTTTAATAGGACTACCGACATTATCCTCTTTAGCAGAAGCATAATAATATTCCTCATAAGGAGGATCAATACAAATAACATTATATAGTTTACATTCACATTATCCCACGATGCAGAAGAATGGCCATCTTTGATAGCGGGTGTGGATGATGTTATTAGAAGGTCTAAGTGGATCGGGTTGACTTTAAATTCTCCAACAAAGGATTCTGTAAAGTCTAGAGAACCCCAATAATCACCAAGACATTCATTCTCTTGAGAAGAGGTAGAAGGAATAGACTTAAGATTTCTTGCTTTAGAAGGATCTTCTGCAGTGACATCTACCTCAAGAGTATCCTTTGTTGTAGGTACTACTGGAGTAAACATTGAAGAATTGGAAAACACTGAAGGAATAAGAGTAGGCACAACCGAAACTTGACCAATAGTTGCCATCTCACATAAGTGCATAGCCTCAGGGTCAGCTCTGACTATGACTACTCGATTATTGCAAATGAACTTAATAGATTTAAGTAAAGTAGACATGACTGCACCCATAGCATGAATCTACGATCTACCAAGAAGAAGGTTATAAGGTAACTTTTCTGACATAACATATAAAAGGGTGGGTATGGTAATAGGTCCCAACCTCAAAGGAAAGACTATCATGCCCAGGGCTTGTCGACCAACATTATCAAACCCATGAATGTCAATAGAAGAAGCATTTAGAGAAGATGAATCAATATTAATTTTAGACAAATAAATTCTATGTATACATTGATGCCAAACCGACATCAACGAGAGTACGTCTAATACTAATATTATTAATTTTAACTACGAGCATTAGAGGGTCCGCTTGCTCTTGTACTTCCGGAGGTGGGAGTTCCTACAGATAAAACATAATATTTTATGAATCTGCATGAATATAAGCTATCAATGCATCAAAATTTCCCCCCCTAGCAAAAGAAGGCAATATGATCCTTTGCAAGGCTTCCTGAAGCATATGTTGATAAATCAGAGTAGACTAAAACAAGTCCCATAGTAAGATCTTGGTCGGAGTAACTTGAAGTTGCTCGACAAGATTGTAATCACCAGGTGCTTTAGTTGTAGGTTTAGGAGCTTGAAGAAGGCTTAGTTTTTTATACATTCTATTCTCATAAGTATGGGCTACCACTCTATAAGAGGGAGCCTTAGAAATATCAAGAGAATCAATCTCAAATGGAACACCATTAATAGAAAAAACTCTTTTAGGACAAGGATTAGTTGGAGTCACGTAAACTGCTGGTCTCTTAGGCCTTTGAGGGGCAGAAAAGATAGATTACATTTATAGAATCATCACAACTAGTAGAATAATTATATGAAGACATATTCTCAACATCGATCCAAGGAGGATCAGATGTGGAAGGAGGTTCATCATTCACAAATGCATCATCTCCAGAAGAGAGTGCATTGGAATGAAGAGAAGGTAGAGTAACATTAAGAAAGGTATCAATGATCTCATTTTCTTGCAACAAGACATCCTCTGAAGCAAGAGGACTTTTGAGAGAAGGATCAAAGCTATCAAGTGACATAGGCAAAGCCAAGTCACCATCACATGCATGAAATGGAACATCATTAACACTTTGAATAAAATTAGATACTGAACTCATAAAAGAGGATATTAAATTAATTTTGGTGACAAAACTAAGAAAAACTGAGAATTTAGATTTTCTATTTTTTTTGGTATTTTCTAGGTTTTAGTAATTTGCATTTTCGGAGGTCTTCGGAGCAGAATTTGGGTTGGGAACTTGCATTGGTACCTAACTCAGAGCTGAAGACTTTATATTTTAGGGATTGAACTAGTCATCTTGGAGACCTTTCCAATGGTGCAAACGGTTTCAAATTTTGAGCACTGAGTCAAAATTTATGACCCCGCCAAGTAGGGGTAAATAAATTCCTAATTTTTTGAAAAATGTTGTGGTTCACATTAGGTTCACCAAAATGCAGAGAAGTGGGATTCACTACTCATGAGTTCTCTTCATTTAAAGAGCCTCATGGGGTGAACTACCCTAAACTACCTCAAGGAACAAAGCGAGAGTTATAGAATCAGAAAGAGTAGGTGACAAAGATTTTATGGACAAACTGACAAGCTCTCGGCCAAAGGATGAAAACACAGAATAAGGACAACAATGCGACACGTTGGTGTCTCAGAGGCATGTTGGCATCATGTACGAATTAGATAATGAGAATATAATAGGAAATAGCTAAATGACTACTTCTATTCCACCTACTAAGGACTACTGAATGCGGGAAAGTAGCAGAGTACAACAAAAGCGAAATAAAGAAGTATAAGTGATAAAAATAAAGAGAAGAAAGGAAGTGCTCACAACCATGCAAGTGATGAAGCCTCCAACACGTGAATTTATTCAATACATGCATGCGTAATATCTGGAGAAATTGTTGGGGCTGTATATGGGTTTGCCTCAGTCAAACCCCCGTTTTGGTGTTCCCACCTCCATGGACAGCCAGATAGAAAGAGAGAGTGTAACCGAAATGGATAAAGTGTGTGGTGAAAGAAAAAACCGCTTCATGAGTAGAACCCACACCACCAAGTATGAGTGATAAAAGAAATCCCCACTCGAGGAGGAGAACCGATATCATGAAAGAGGTGATAAAAGGAACCCTCGCTCGAGGAGGAGAACCCATAGCACAATATGTAGATGCAATGGATAGGGTATGGGGAACCCCAAGATTCTCAAAAGAACAAGACAAGGGAGGTATCACATGAAAGCCAAAGAGAGAGAGCAATAGCTAGCTGCAAGAGCCAAAAGTGCTACAAAGAGTGTTGCCAAGAGAACTTGAAAGTTATGTTGTACCAAGTTGTATGGAGCTATGCAAACAAGATAGTGAGAGAGATTGTTCAAGATGGGAGCCAATAGGGAGTAGAAGAGCTAGAAGAGAAACTAGAAAGTAGAAGAGAGACAAATGAATGGAAAAGATAGCATTTAAGGAAGGAAAAGAAGCTTCTTGAGACATTTTAGGGCGTCCCGAGTTGTTACCACCAAAAAATGAGATGAAAAGTGGAAAACATGCACAAAAGTGGTCATTTGAATGTTCAAATATTACAAGACACTAGCGTGAAAAATAGACGTCCATGTGGCGCACTAGTGTCCAAACACATGACGCTATGAAATGATGAGAATAGATGAAGCATCATGCTTAATGCAAAGCTGACATGCAAGGGTAGTTTCTGAAAAGGGGTGTTGAGCAACCTGAGAGGGGAAAAGGATGATGTAGGGGCTAAAATGAGCCTACACAAGTTCTAAGGGAGTGGACACTAAAGTGGATACAAGAATATATGCAAAATTGAAAGGGGTGCAATTTTACGACATTACACTAATATGTTGAAAGTATGCAATATTTTTTTGGATCTGTATGAATTTAAATTATGCAATCATGCAATATTTAACTCTAAATGCAGTGCAAAACAAATGATGCAAAACCTAGATCTAGGGTTTTAGATGTCTCCAAATTAGAAAAGGTATGGTGTACAACGAGACATGGAATGAAATGTTGAACAAGACACCTTAATTCACATTGGGTTCACCAAAATGAAATGTAGGGAAAGAGAGACACTAAATAGGGCTTTAAAGATCCACAATAGGTGTCTTTCCCTGGGGACATTTCATTAGGAAATAGATCACAAGGAGTAGAGATTGAATTTCAACCTCAAAGGCGAGTCAATCAGACTTGGATCTTAGTTCCTTTAGGGTAGTAGGATAATGGGATAGATCTGAAACCAATTTGAAATGATACACAATGGCTAAACTAAATGAACAATAAGACCTAGAACATGAAATGCAAATTATCAAAATTACATAAATGGAACTTAGCATAGTTTTTAGGAATATTTGAGAAGGGTAAGGACACATGTACTAGTCACCAACAGTAGGTTTTGAGTTTTGTTGAAGGACATGTTCAACCTAGAGTGAATGGGCCCTGGTTAGGGGTCTTGAAAATTCTTTTTGTAATCCTCTGAGGTAGGATCTTAGATTTTATTTTGCACAGGTTCCACTATTGGACAGTTGCAAATAAATTTTGAATATGAGTTTATATGGCTTGACAACAATGAATGTAACAAATGCAAGATTGTAAAATTTCTCTTCAAGATCTTCAATCCTTCTTCAATCTATAATTTGCACATACAAAGAGGTAAATTTTTTTTTGTTTGAATTTGGGTTTGCCTTAGTCAAGACTCAAACCCCATGTTTAGTAATTAAACCTTGATAGAAATATAATGAAAATGGAGAAGGAAATGATGAATGGACACTTTCTTGCTACAACTCACCAAACCTTCAATGGCTTCCCTTTGAGGACTGGAGTCAAACACATTGCTCCAAGGAACTTGATCTTTATTTTCTTGATTTGTTGGATACTTGAATTCTTGGATGCTTTGAGGATCAATAATGCTCATTGGAATTCACAAGATGATATGAACACACATAATCTTGAACATGATGATAAGATTTTGAATGCTGCAACAAATGATTCATAAATCTTCACTTGAATGCTCTTGAAAATTATTTTTTCTCATAGGATTGGTAGATCATGCAACATAGATTTGAATTGATAAAAATACTATATTTATAGGTGTTTATCAAATTTCCCAAAAATTAGATTCCAAAAGCTAACAATTAGATATGAAATTTGAATCATTAAAATACTGCCAAAAACATATTTAAAAGTGGGTCCTAGGACTTGAAGGGGACCTATTCACCCTTGGGCGAATGGGTCCTGGCCTAAAAATCCAAGACACTCATTCTCCAATGTGAATAAAATATTAACTGCATTAGTTAAATGTTGGTTTCCCTTTTAGAAAATGAGAATAATAAGGCTTTGGAATGCATAATTTGACAAATTATAAGCTTAATTAAGTCCAATTAATTAAGGGACCCAAATAGAGTGTGAAATTGTAAAGGGTATACAATTTCCTACACTACGACTAACTTACCATTTTTATACAATAAACCATTATTTAAAATTAATTTCCCTTCAAACTTAGTTATTCCTAATTCTCCTCCATTCCCTAAGGTTTAATTAAATCAATTAACCTTAGCTCCTGATTCTTCCAATTAGATTAATTAGAATTAACAATACATAATTAGTTGGTTTAGGCTAACTAGTCCTCCCAAATTTATCTAGCTCAATTGATTATTTAATGATTATTTAATTGATTCAGCTAATTAAACTCACCCCTAGGATTGCCTCTGATTGAATAATCTACATCATCATTGATATTTTCCTCTTTAATCTCACCCATTTAATCCATTAACATGGATCAAAATATCAACCATTCTCCTTCTTCCATGCTTCTTAGCCACTCCATGCTCACATATATGTGACCATAATTTCTCATGCTACTCCTTTCTCACACATGTTTGAGCATGCCAACTTAAAAGGATCTTATCCCTCCACTTCATCCAACTCACCTCCAATTCTTGATCACATGTGTGAGGATGCTCCTTATAGATTTGGGATCATATTTGACCCTCCACCTCACCTTCCACTTGCTTCCATCTCCTTGCATCTCACAAGTAGATGAATTCTCCTCCATTGATCAAGGATCTTATTTCCTTTTATGACAGTTATCACAAGGCTAATAATCATCTCCATGCAAATTAAATCTTAGCCTTCCATTCCTTACATCCTAGACCTTAATTTCTCTCTTAAGAAATCTATTTAATAGAGGCTTGCCACCTTCATTTATCATCAATTTCATGCTAATTTTATGATGTCTAATTTCTTAGCCAAATTATTTATTTTTACCCTTATGTTGTCCATTTGAGTAGAAAATTTCAAAGAACATCCATATTCATCTAATTGGAGCACATCCCTACATCACAATGAAGGTATAAATGCACTTGTTATTCATTGATTGCATTTATTTTTGTTTATCTTCCATCATTTTTCTCTATCTTGAGTGTGAGTTTTTATTAGAGTTTTTGGGTTTGATTTATTGCTAACTCATTGTGTGCAACTCACATAGGGGGTCCACACTTTCCAACAAATCCAAGGACATAAATTTATGATAAGAGGGCTATGAATTATTAACTCACTAAATTGAGTTACCAAAACTAAATAATTTTTTATTTTTCAATTAATAAATAAATCAAAACTTTAATACATAAGGTTGAGGCCCCTTTGCTAACAAAATATATGTGAAATCAATTTTGTTGTCTTGGATTAGATTATATGATTTGGTAAGATTTATAATGTATGTGAAGAAATCTACTCTAACTTATAGTCTTTTTAATTTTTTTTTGGTTTCCTACACATTTCCTCTTTTCATTTATGCAAAATAATTTTAGATTAGATTAGTTAAGGAGCCACCATATAATCATAAAGACAGGTTTATAGGTCACATAATCTTTTGACTATTGTTAGTCTCAAAGAAGTAACTTTCTTCAAAACTAACACCGTTAAATTCCTCCATCAATAAATAGATTTAGACATTAGTCCTTTCAAACTTGATTTTACAATTGTCCCATGACATAATTGTGGCATGACACCTGCCAAACAATAAACATACCTTGTGCAAGTGGGTTGGAAAATTTAATAAAAATATGCATTTATTTCTTTGTGGATCTCTAGTTACCTAGATAGACAAGGAATTAGTCAAGCATGTATGGTGCACTAGAAATCAAATATGGCTGTACAAACTCAATTTCCAAAGGTTTAAGAAAAGGAGTTGTTTGTATTCATTCATATTGACTCGCTCTTGAGGAGACGCAACGTACACCATATAAAAGAGGAGACAATGCTATTAATGCAGACATGACCAAAGTATACTTTGAAACAAGGCAATTCTATTCAATAAAGAGAGACACCTGTATACATAGTTAAAATAAAATAATAATAAATAAGAAATAAATAATGAGATAAGGCATGGCCAAGTAGATAGCAGCTATGCAAATCTTTCTTCACAATTTAGAACAACATATATTTTATGTTTTTGATTGAGGAAAAAATGGGTTTTATAGGGATCTGAAACCACAAAGTTTACAACCCATAAAAGGATAGAACATTAGAGAATCCAGGAACAATACGGCTTCATGCCAGAGATTAATAGGAAAAAACAATAGCCACCAGAAAAACCAAGAAAAAAGACAACAAAAAATTGACAATAGCAAAAAACACAACCAAACCTAACTGAGAGACTTTAAAGTCTCAACCACTTATGCTTCCTGGTTGCGCAAATCCTGAGCCATCATCTTTAGGTCCTAGGTCTCCAGAGGCATCACATCTAGTCTTTTCTTCATGTTGGCTCTGGTTCTTTGTGAAGGGCCCGAGTCCTTCGCCTTGTTTATGTTCTTCTCAGCATCCAGATCCACAATTAGAAGACCTTGCTGAGTGTTATCCATTTTTTTAACCAAAGCTCTTAAGATAATGGAGTTGTTTTTAACGATTCTGTGGTTATGTTCAATAGTTTCTTTCAAGGTTTCCCTGATCTTTTCAACCTATTTTTCTAGGTTCTCGCCATCCTTCTTTAGATTTTTAGTGAAGTCAACCTCTTTCTCAAGGTAATCAACCATAGCCATCTTCTCATCCACAGTCCATAAGGCCCCAGCCGAATTCTGTTCAGCCACTTTAGCTTCCAGGACTTCCATTTTGTTGGTGATAGCCCTGTTTTTAAGATTGAGATCCTTAATCTCATGAAAAGCCCACTTCAAAATTTTAAAATTGTCAACCACTCCCTTTTTGGCCAGAGTAAGGATATCACCGGGTATGTGTAGGATCATGATGGGCCAAAAATTGGCGATATGTAAGTGATATGATGGCCCATGTGGTTGACGAAATTTTTTTGACCCAAAATTGATGAAATGAAAAAGGTTTTTAAAGGAGATTCTCAGATTTCCACCAATATAAATTATGTTTTACTTTGAATTTAATAAATAATTATTATTCATTTTCTATTTGAATTACGACTAAAGTCTTGATTGATAGGCTGATTGAAAAAAATCTATAGATTTCAAACGGTATCAATTTTTTTGAATCCGAAATATGTTTCACATTTTATGATTTTCATACTATAGGATTAAAAAAAAAGAATTGAATTTCATGAAGTTTTGACCAAGTTGAGGTGGTCAGACATAATAGTTTTTATATTTTTTAAAATGTTTAATAAAAAAATCATAATTAATTATTTACTTGGAAAAAAATTACAAAAAAATATGCATCACATCGAGACATGAGTCCTCTACTTATATCTAAAATATTATAAAAAAATATTATAATTTTTTGTGGTTAGGGTGGTCAGACAAGAACCTACTTCTTATTTTTTCCTTGAGATTTAAGTACTACTGCATTGAAATTTCAAATTTTCACCAAACAGATTTTTATATTTTAAAAAAAAACCTAGTAGTTTAGAAACTACATTCAATTTTCTACAAATTCTATTGTTACATATTTTTTAAATAATATAGATAACTTATTCAAATTTTTATGTCAAGTTGCCTACCTCTAATTTTCTGAATTTTTATTGCCACTTAAGGGCCTATTTTTTCCATGATGATCCTGCACATACCCCACCATAAAACTCCCTATCTGGTTTAAAAATTGGGTCAACAAGATTCAGGTCCACAGGAGAACTAGGTCTTTTTTCTCTATCAATGGAATGGAAAGAAGCAGAGAAAAACTCCTTTCTAGAAGGTTCAACATTGTCTTCATCCAAAGAATCCTCCAAGTAGGCCACCAGTTTTTCCATAGGGGATTCATCCCTCATCTTGTCCTTCGTCGTAGATGCTTCAAAAGGAGTTATCTGAGGACCAAAATTTTTATTTGAGGGCTTAGCAGAAGGGGTATTCTTCCTTTTTTTTCTAGGAGGGGGAGTAACCTCATCAACCCAATCTAGGTCTGAACCCTTAATATCCTTAGGCGAGCTAGACTCAGTGTCATAACCCTCCGAGGGTGAGGCCGTGATAGGATTAGAAACAATTGACATATTTTTGAAGTGCTCATTAATGAGCCAAATAAGGCTAGCATGTAGGATTGGGTTCTTATTAGGATTTTTCTAAGCTCCTCAATACTATTGTTCAAATAACACAACAGGTAGTAGGGGAGAGAAACCCTAACCTTATATCTGAAGTGGTTGAGTAAAAAAAAGTGGTACCCATAGACTTTGGTGAATCTCCCATCCAACGTTATATATTCCATTAGAACTCTGTGCACCTCCTCCAAATTTTCTTGATCCTGCTAGAATCGAAGTAGCTATTGGAGACTTTTACCAATATCTTTTTCTCCTCCTCTGAATTTGGAAAGCTGATAACAACTTCGTCCGACTATTTCTTGTCAAGATAAAATTTCACACCATCAGTTGAGAGACCAGTGACTTCTCCAATGAGCGCCTCATCCACCAACACCTTCCTCCCAAAGAGAATAATCTCCCCTTTATTCCAATGTTTAGCGAAATAATCAATAGCCCTAGGGTCTGGAACATGAACTCTTTCAATGCAAGGTTGAAGCCCTCCCTTCTCAATTTTCTTCCAGACCTTAGCATTATTTTTATTCTTTATACACACAATCGGCTCAACTCTTTTCTTGATTCCTCCCATTGTCGTAAAACTCTTGTTCTGATAGCTCACACCTTGAAAATACAGACATATGAGTCCGAAAAAAAACCAAAGCACCCACAAAGCATGCAAGCTCTTCCCATCTATCATATTAATTATGATTTTTCCATCAAATCTTTTGATATCTCGGTACTTGGAACCTTTCTCTTTAATCATCTTTAAATGTGGCTTCTCTCCCATGAGTGCAATCATAGTTGATTAGGGCTTTGACATCAGCATCCAAATCTTTGTAATTCTGCCACGTCACCTGTCTATTTTACTTTATTCCCTCATTAGCAACAAAATGATTTAACAAGGAAAAATCAGACACCAAAATCTTAGATGTTGGCCATGGTAGTGATGGTGATTGTGATTGGTCTTTTAGAAAGTAGCAACAGAAGAAGAAAAATGCTTTTCAGAATGGAGGGCCACAAAGATTCATCCAACCTATTTGATTTGTATGTAACATTTTGTGTTTAATGTAGTTGGACCCAACTCATTTGGTGGGGATCACTTTTCATTACATTAAAACCTATCTTTTTCAAGTCAATTTGTATATCAGTCCATATTCATCTTCTTTTTATCTTCTTTCAAATGTGCTTTTTTTTTTTTGTGTCTTGTAGATCAAATAAAGTAAATTCATCAAAAAAAGAAGAAGAAGATAAAAAGTAAATTAATAACAACCTATCTTTTCTCAAATCTATTTACATATCCAATTTTAGTTTATATTCATATTCTCTTTATCTTCCTTCACACATCTTATGTTTAATTGATATCCTCAAATTAAATTTTAGAATAAATCAATAAAATAGATTATTTTTTGATTAAAAAATAATGATCAAATTTAAAATGTCATTTCAAATTATTTTATTTATTAAGTGTTATTTTACTTTACTTTACAAGTATTTCATTATTTCACTATATATTATTATCTAATTTTTTAATAGTTTCATTTTGACATCTTTATATTTATGAAAAATAATAATTTCTTTACTATATATATATATATAATTTTAATTGTTAACATAGTAAAATAAATAATTATGTTTGTTTGTTTTATCTATATTTTATATTTATATGTTTTATTTCTATATTTAATTATTTGGGTTATGTGTTTACTTTGTTTTTATTTGAAAAGTTAATTTTGTTTACTTTAAGATTATTTTTGTGTACACTTAAATTAAATTTGTAAATACATCAAATAAATTAAAGTAATAATAATCTATCCATTGTCATGTAAAGATGGCACACACAAACATGGGGCGTGCGAGCGAGAGGCGGGGCGTTGCAACAAGTGATGAGAAGTAGCAAGGCAATGGGTAGGCACTAAAATTTCCTAAGGCAGAGTGAGGGAAGTTGGCATATGCTAATCAAAAAGGTAAGACAAATAACGGATTACATGGCATGGTGGAGACTAGGGGTAGGGGCTTCAATCCCCTTTTTCTGGGCTCTATTGGGTGTAAGGGTTTCCCCTCTTTGGGAAGCCATTCTTCTAAATAATTCCCCATGGGGGTCGATGGAGCCCATGAAACCAAATTATAGGCTATGCAAAAATTATGTGAATCCTTTCCATGCTTGCAGTAGCCTTTTCAAGGAACACATTTTAATTCTCTATCTTGTGGTAGACCTAGGGTTTGTCTCTTTGAATTCAGGTATCGATGCATTGCTTAGGTAGAATACTTCTCAAGCTCTAGATCCCCCACCCCCTTTCGTGGCTTCTAGTTTTGTTTTGTTCTCATCTTTGTTTTTGGGCAGTACCAAGGTGGACTTGGCATCTAAGTTGGTTGAATTCTATATCTTTGATGACTGCATCATGAAGGCATCCTCAAACATCGATTCATAGGAAAAAGATTTCAGATTCGTGGGTACATGTCCTACTATGGATGAAGTTGTTTCCTAGTGAAAGAGTTATTAGGGAAAACTGGTTGCCCCCTCTATGAAATTGTTGGATTTAAGTTTCCATCTTGTCACCTTTCTAAGTTATGAGGATTTCAAGTTTGTTTGGGACAATGGTCCATGGTTTTTTGGAGGGTTTGGTTTATTTATGACTCCTTGGAACCCTTTTTTTGATATTGTAAATGTTCAAATTTCTTCCATTTCAATTTGGTTGTGCCTATACAATCTACCTCTAGTTATGTGAAATTTGGGACTCATTAAATCCTTGGTCAATTAGGTTGGAACCTTCATCAAAGTTGAGGATGGGTTTGCCCCTAAACAATACTTCAGAGTTTGTGCCCTGATTGATACTTCTAGGCCACTGTGTTACATGGTTTTCATAAATTCTTCTCTAGGTTCTTAATTACAATATATTAATTTTGAATGGCTTTCAGTGTGGTGCTTTAGGTGTAATCAAATCAGACATAAGATTGCTAGTCGTCAATCTAAAACTGTCAAAGTTTGGTGGATCCTTCATCTCAAAAGATGGGTATGTAAGGAGGGTGATCTTGATGTTGATTTTGTATGGAGAAATAATGGAATGTTTTTGGATCATCACCCTACAACTCCCCTAGATGGTGAGGTTGTCATTCAAGGGTCTAAGAATTATGCCCTTCCAATTGTTGTAGTTGAGGACATTCATGATCAACATGAGAATTATGTTTCAGATTTACAAGATAATATTGTGGCTTCAGAGGATGAGGAGTTGTTGGTGGCTCTGTCTAAGGATCATGATGTTATTTTGGGTCAAGTTGACGTCGTGGCTTGCTTAGATATTCGTAATATCTCTTAGATAGAAAGTAAGACTTGAAAGCCAAACTTCAACAAGAGCGACAAGCACAACGGTAGAAAATATGAAGCAAAAAAGCTTAGGATGGAAGCCTAGGGTGCTATTGATAATGGCACTCAGTGGATTATGGAAGCACTCCTAACTAGGAGCAAACAAAAACAAAAGAAAGGCTGATTTCTTTAGCCATAGTTTAGTTTAGCTAGCTTCCTGAGCAATTGTGTTGGTCTTGTAGGAGTCTCTGTAAAGTTTTTATCTTTGTCCTTTGCTACTTTTTTCTGCTCTTTGATTTCAAATTTGAAGCTTTTTTTGTTGTTGTTGTTTATGCTATATGGGAGTGGGCCCTCAACCAACAACTTACTAAAAAATCAAATAATAATTAGCTATCCTTTGTCAAATGTACTTACATATCTAATTTCACTATATATTCACATTCTCTTTATCTTCTTCCACACATCCTATGTTGGTTTGATACCCTCAAATTAAATTTTAGAATACATCAATAAAATAAACTAATTTTAGCTCAAAAATAATGATTAAATTTGAAATCACAGTTTCAAATGATTTTATTAGTTAAGAGTTATTTTATTTTACTTTACTCTACAAGTATTTCATTAGTCTATTATATATTTGTAGACATGCAAAACATACGCATGCATCTAATCATACTTCATTCAACATTATTTCATCTATTAATTAAATAAATCAATTTAATTAATTCACTTCTCTCAAAATTAAATAAATCCAATTATTTAATTATCTCCTATAGTTCCTGATTTAATTAAATCACATATATCTAATTAAATCACTCATATGCATTTTCCTCTCATTTGATTTAAAATAAATACAAAAATTGAAATCAAATGTCATATCACCTAAACTCCTGTTAGATTAATCAAATCCTGATTAGTTTAATCCTAATCACCTAAATCCTCTAGATTCATCCACTTGCACAATAAATCATTTTAATTGATTTATTAAAACACCTATTTTCCCTCACAAGGGAATATTCCCAAGGAATATGCCCTCATTAACTCTCTTGTTTGACTTTTTTGGCCAAACACAATTCCCCCCAAAAAACCTCAACCATATTCATTTATTTCCATTTTCAAATTTGAAATGGTCACATTGGCCAAAACTTGCACAAGCATGGGCCAACCCCATTGTGAAAAGTGTCTCTCTCCTATTGGATGGGATTTAATCCCACATTGCTCAATCTTGGCCTCTCCTCTCTCAACTTCTCCTATAAGTTCAATACATTTTCTCTCATTTTTACATCTACAATTTGAGCACTATCATTATAGACAACTTGAGTTCATTAGCATCTCATTGTCTATCATCTAATTTGGCTTATCAAGGATTGGGAAAGGGCTCTTTCACATATTCAGGGAGCACCAATCCACCATGGAATAGATTTGCAATCATGTTTTCTGTGCTTTATTTAGTTTTCATTATTGTTTCAATATCTCATTTAGCATGTTTAAACTAGGTGCAATATTTCATGAGGATGTTGAACTTGTTATGTTTATTTGATCATGGAGATGTATGATAGAAACTAACATTTGAAGATTTAGCATCCTACAAATGGCACTAGAAGGAGGGAATCATGGTTTATGATTGAGTTCTGACTCTGCTAATCTCAACACGTTCTTGATCATGAAAATTCCTATGTTTTCAAAAAAAATAAAAATAAAAAATTGTTTGCTAGATAAACCTCTGACAAACATCTTACAATATTGATTTTTTCCATTGCCGTTCAAATTATGATGATTAGCTTGTTGAGAATTTTGTGTGCTGTGGCTTCCTTACTTGCAACTTGAATGCAATTCTCCAGTTAGACAACATACAATTGTTAGCAGAGTTTCAATTTTGTAGGGTGTGAAATAAAATGTAAACTTACAAGCCATTGGAACAATGTTGATAGGCCATTGGAAGGCATGTTATGATGTTTAGCTCTTTATCACTAAGATGGTTTACAAGAACAGGAAAACTGTATCTGGAATTTCTTAACATAGGCCGACATATCATCTCTTGACATTGCATTTTGTTTGCAGGTGTGAATATACCATTTTAGTAGTCTTAAAAAAAAAGAAAGTGTGGGTAACTTACTATGTTGTCACAGTCATTCACGAATAAATGTGCCATTAAATCTATCTGATGTTCTACTATAGGTGCAGTTAAGAGTTTTGGAGTTCTGGATTTCTGGAGGTCAGTATGTTTGAACTAGATTTCTTTGAATTTGAAGACCATCAATGGCCTATGTTTGCATTTGCTGAGATACAATTTATCTCTCTCTAAAATGCATATAGTTGAAGTAGTTGTCTTTGAGACCATCCAATGTCGATGTTTTCCCTTGCTGAGATACAGTTTATTTCCCTCTAAATGCATTCATGGTGCCTCTATCGGCTTTTCCTTAGTCTAAAGGGATCGAATCATAATCTGAACAGGTCTTGCTGTAGCTTTGTTCTCCATGCTATTTCTTACAATTCTGGAGGTCAGTATGTTTAAAGTAGATTTCTTTGAATTTGAAGACCATCCACTACCTGCGTTCGCCTTTGTTGAGATATAGTTTATTTCTCTCTGAATGCATGAGTGGTTCCTTTATCAACGTTTTATTTTAGAAAAAAATCATCTTATATTCCACTAGAAAAGATATCAATTATTTGGAAGGCCTTATCCAATAAAAGTTGAAAGGGTGAGCATCTCAAACTTTGCCCTCGGACGCAAAGAATCAAATCTGCATTTTCTTTTTTCTGTTAAGAGTTTAATATAAGCTTTGTAAACCTTGTGTCTTTGGGCTCACGCCTTCTTAGAGTGGATAGTGTGATCAGGTATGGCACAACCACTCCTAGCTACGCAAACATAAAGATCATTAAAATCATGGTATTGTATATAAAGAGAACCTTTTCCCTCTACTTTCAGGAAATTCCTTTTGTAGGCATTAAATTTGTGTAAAAGGCTACAAAGCACTAAAGGCACGACATTCACCTGATTCAAAGAGAATTCAAACATTACTTGGTGGCCATTCCAAGGGAAGCAAGATGTGTATTTCCCAATCCTAGACCTGCGAACATATCTCACACATGAAGTTCGCTTGTGTAAGCCCACGGAGGATCTGTGGTGTCACCAGTCTTTTCACTCTGTGCGCTTTCTTATCACTGTGAGATTTTATTTTCTAGCTTTCATAAATTTAATACTGGCCCATTCCATTTTGAAAAGTGAAGAGTCTATATATCTCTTTAGACAAGCAACCACCCGCCAGCCATCATTATGTTACTCACAATAATGGATTAGATTTTTGTTCTGATCAACCATAAATAGAGACATCGTCGATTTCAAAGCATTCCATGGTCCGACTGCAGCTTGCCAAATTGGTCAAAAATAATGGTAGGTTGGAAGGGCATTCGTCAGACTTTGTTCCACCCTAGCTCCAATGAGAAGGAAGTGTCCATGATTTCATTGCTCCAAGTTGCATGAGCTGAAAGGCCATGGTCAACAACTGTGGAGTTTGGTTTTACATCCAATCACATTAGCTGTAAAGTTTATAAAAGTCATGCATTGGTACATTTTGATGGGTAAGTAATTTAAGTGAGAGTTACGTATGGAAACAACAACAGATTCATACATTTAAAATAGCTAGGTGGGATTAAAATAGTCATAAAGGACTTTAAATTGATAAGACATCACTTTCTATTGGAATTGATATTTTGACATGCTTTTACTCATCACTTTTATAAAAGTGGGAGTAATTATTAGATTCTGATTTCCTTTTAGCTTGTGCAGGAAAATAGACGACAAGCAAGGAAAGTGGGGGGAAGCAATTAATGATGGTGTAGCCTTGCCATCAAGGAAAACTTTAAGAAACCCCCCCCTTGACACAGGTGTAAAATCTTGGCGAATCCGGTATACTTCCCATTGAAAAATATTAATTCTATTGGCAATTTTTTTCGTTTTACGGGAAAAAAAAATCCCAATTGGCGAATATTTTATAATCCCTGGAATTTCGTGGAAAATCTTGGCGAATTGCAAATTTTTTTAATAGAATAAAATAGTTTTCATTGGCGAATAAAATCATTTTTCAAACCAGAATTATTTTTCCATTGGCGATTAAAACCTTTTTTCAAAGGAAAAAATATATTTTCATTGGCGAATTAAAAAGAATCTCAAAATAGTAAAAAAATCTATTGGCGAAATAAACTGATATGCCAATGAAAAATCATAGGGGTCGTTCGTTGAATGTTCGATGGATGACTGTAGTTGCATTCCGGAAGTAAATATCTGAAACACTATTTCACCATTTGAAACCTCTAGAATAACACTATAACTGTTAGATGCGGACATGTGGCGAGATCAAGGCTCATCGCTCATCACTCATTCTGTCTTTTCAATGCCTTGACATTTGAAATTCTCATTCTTTTTGAAGAAAGTGTGGTTGATAGGTTGTCGTACTACTAGTGCAGGCAGTGGTGGCGATTAATGCCATATGTGATATGAACATCTGAAGTAATTTCTTGGACAACTCAGCTTTAATGAAACAAGATTTGTAATGATTTCATATCATTTCAACTTTGAGTGATTTTGACAGCTTGTTAGGTTGAGGTATAGTTCAAGTTGGCATGTAGCACTAGCCACTAGCCAGACGTCAATCAAATTAAATTTTTTAATTATACAGGCTCGTAGCAGCACTGGTGGCCCATAAATAGGGATAGTGATTCAGTGAGTAGTAGATAGTGCCATAAGGGTTTTTATTTTCTAGGGTTAATAAGGATTCACAAAGAAGATGATACAGTATTGGGGATACTGTAAATTCTCCTACCTACAGTTATGTAGTTACAGAGTAATCGGTAAAAGACGAATTTCCTTCAAGTTCAGAATGGGTGGAATTGGAAAGAAGTTGATTTGGTTAACCTAAATTTTCAGATGGGTTTTGAACCAGGATGAGTAGCTCTGATGGAGATAAGTTCTATCCAAATGCATAGAGGCTATAGGTAAAAGATGGGAGTAGATTTCTTCTCCTCCTATATTCTAACAGCTCCCATTTTCCCAGTATGGCTCTGGTTCTCAATGGGGATAATTACATTTTGTATATTCACGGCTCCCATTTCCCTTGGACTGATTGGAAGTTGGAACCCCCTTTCCCCAGCATGGTTGGAAAATCCACTAGTAGAAGCTTGGAATCATGAGTTTATTTTCAGAGCCACATTTATTTTTAGAGAAAGATTTGTAGTAATTTTTCAGTAGCAAAGCTTGGAAATTGGAACCAATTTGTAATCCATTGTAACGAGCAACAACTTGGAATAAATTATTAAATTTTGTCTATGTAAAGTACTAAAGTGACACATTGACATATGTTATTTATACAAAACAGGAGCTACAGTGCTACTCGTATGTAAAAAGATATTTAATAATGTGACATTGAAATTCAGTTGCAAACTTGCAATAAAATAAATGGTTGTGTTGTGTTATTCTTGATTCCTTGAATCTTCATTATTCATTTATGTTTAAGAGTAAAGAGTTGTTTTCTCATTTCTGAGTTCGGATTTCGGAACTTCAGTGTCTATTAATAATTTAATATATTCAAATCCATTTTTTTTCTTTTGAGAAATTAAGTAATATACTCTATGCAATATGCACTTGATAATTCATGGTTATATCGGGCCATCGGGGGAATGCAATCATTCATTCCATCGATGTTTATGTGTTACAATGATGTGCTTACTTTTGTTGATTCTATTGGTATATTGGGGATGGGGAGTGCACCTTACGACTTATGAGTTATGAGTCTTCACCTTCGGGCCATTAGCGGGGGTGTGATGGGGGTTCCACAGATAAAGCATTGTTATTCCGATGCCTATGGTATTGACTTTAAAACACACGTGTCATGTTAATTTTTTTAAGTTAATATAATAAATTAGTAAATTACTCAAGTTTCAAGTTCAACCATTGGATGAACATTTGATGTATGGTTGTAGTTACATTCCGTAATGAAATGAACAGAGTGATGGGCTTCCCAACTTAAACCTCCGGAATCACCCTATAACCGTTAGATTTAGAAAGATCAACGGTTAAGATTAAGAATTTCCAACTTGTAGAGTCTAGACCTAAGACGTTTCATTCACTTTAATGTTCCAATTTTGTGAAACAAAGCATTTAAAGCACTTTGTAGTTTGTACTGCTAAGTGTCAACTGTCAAGTGATTAGTGTTTATTTTTAAACTTTAAAGTTAATATTATGAGTTATGAGTCTTCGCCTTCGGGCCATCGGTGGGGCTATGATGGGGGTTCCACCGATAAAGCATTGTTAGGCCGATGCTTATGGTATTGACTTTAAAACACATGTGTCATGTTAATTTTTTTAAGTTAATACCATAAATTAGTAAATTACTCAAGTTTCAACTTTCAAGTTCAACCGTTGGATGAACATTTGATGTATGGTTGTAGTTACATTCCGCAATGAAATGAACAGAGTGATGGGCTTCCCAACTTAAACCTCTAGAATTACCCTATATCCGTTAGATTCAGAAAGATCAATGGTTAAGATTATGACAATAGCAAACAATCAATATGAAAATTTTATGACGGTTTGGTCATTTAAATGCCTATCAAAAAAATTGTTTAATTTACAAATTTTTATATAAAATCTTTTATAAATGGATTATCTTGAAAAATTAGAAAACAATGATAATTATTAGTGATAAATATAAAAATCTATTGTTATAATTAATAATTAACAAAAGTTTCTAAAATCGTATTAAAAACAAATCTTGTTAAATATATTCTAAAAATTAAAAATAATTATGTTTTATTTTGAAAAGATTCTAAATTAATATATATTTTTATAATAATATTATAAATCATGTATATTAATATAAAAAATGATAGCTATTATAAAAAAGTCAAAAGTGTCTAAATTCATATTAAAAATATTCAAAAAAGTTATATTCTATTTTCTTTTTATAATAAAAATTATAAAATGATATATATTATAAATTAAAATACTATATAATAATGTTTTACGGTTTAATAAAAATATAGCAAGTTAAATTATACAATCTAAAATTGAAAAAATGGTCAAATATTTAATAGACCATCAAATTCCAAGCCTGCTATCAACTGTCAAGTGATTAATGTGTATTTTTAAAGTTAATATCATTAATTACTCAAGTGAACCGTTGGATGAACATTTGATGTATGGTTGTAGTTGCATTCTGTAATGACATGCACAAAGCGATGGGCTTCCCAACTTAAACCTTCGGAATCACCCTATAACCGTTAGATTTAAAAAGATCAACGGTGATGAATTTGCAACTTGTAGACCTAGACGTGTCATTCACTTTATTGTTCCAATTTTGAGAAACAAAGCATTTAAAGCACTTTGTACTGCTAAGTGTCAACTCAAACTGTGAAGTGATTAATGTTTATTTTTGAAGTTAATATCATTAATTACTCAAGTTTCAACCATTGGATGAACATTTGATGTATGGTTGTAGTTGCATTCGGTAATGACATGCACAGAGCAATGGGCTTCCCAAATTAAACCTCCGGAATCACCCTATAACCGTTAGATTTAAAAAGATCAACGGTGATGAATTTGCAGCTTGTAGTCTTGTAGACCTAACTCCTAAGATGTGTCATTCACTTTAACGTTCCAATTATGAGAAAAAAACATTTAAAACACTTTGCACTTTGAAATTGTATAGTGATTTTTAAAGTCTTCAATCTTCAAATTGCTCATTGCAGTGCACCACCCTGTTTTGGATTCCACAGTTCCACTTCCAACAATGCCATTCCAGTTTTCAAGCGTCGGGACTCATAATCTGGGTAAGTGAAAGAATTCTTGCAGCTACATTTCAACTTTCATTGTTTGACATTTCTTAAAATCTTATTTTGTCAAAGTTTGAAGTTTGGTTTTAGACTTTAGAGACTCAAGAATTCATTAAAATTAAGGAGAAATAATAGGTATTACTTATTAGGGAATTCAAATTACACAACTTCACATTTGTACAAGCATGTCTACCACCAGTACCACTATAGCAATGTCTGATAAAAAATGCATTATGCAGAATTGCTTAAAACCCCAGGTTTCACCGATGGGTACCATGATATTTATGATCCTGAAATCTATGGTAGGCGTACCTCAGAACTTAGATTTTCATCTTAGAATAAGGTTGCAAAGCAAATAGAAGTTGATAGTATCGATGCACCGTGCGTAATTGGATTAGGGCGCATGATACATGAAGTTTTCCCTTGCCCAGAATTTATCATGGTCTGTTCCGAAAATTATGATGATAAGAAAAGAGCAATTGTTAATAAAGATAACCAAGAAGAATTGTTATCCATTAATGCAGAAGAACTTGGAAAAGTGTCGGGGTTTAAAACCGAAGAATTTGGAAACCACCACATTGACCTAGAAAAGCTTGCTAGTGATTATGAAGCAGTGCAAGAAAGGCTGAAAAATGATTTCTTAAATCAAATAGTTAAGGATAAAAACAAATTTAAAGGTGATCATAAGCCTCCTTATAATTTGGATTTTTTTAAACCGTGGGTTCATGATACTATTTCCATACTTGCATTTTGCCTCGGTCTGGATAGCAATTTGGAAGTGGGTGTAAGCCTCCTTGAAATGGTATATAATATCCATTATACTAAAGAACATGTCAAATATAATTATACACAGCACATTGTAGAATCCATGCATAAATTTTTTTTAATGATTAAAGCAGGTTCCACAAAGACATTTAGCTTCACAACCTACTTGTGCTATCTTTTTCTATTCAAATTTAGAGGAATGTTTCAGACCAACGAGCTTCAGATTCAACCCTATAGTAATGCAGAGGAAAATAAAATGGCTCTAGTATATGAATGGACCAATGAGATAAGGATGCATGATTCTCGAAGGAACTACAATAATTTTGTAGACTAATTTTTGGCTCCATTGCATCAAGTAATTACAAATACTCCAATTCCTAGATTGCCTATGTCATGTAGAAACTGCATGCAACTAGGAAAAAATATACAATTGGCTGATTGGTACTTAATGGAAGAATGTAAAAAGTGATAAACCATCTAGTAGAGTAAAAATTCTAGGTTCTCTAGAGACGGAACTTATAGAAAAAATTTGGTCATGATAAAAAATTACTGCCTTTTGGTCTATGAGGAAGGACCTAGGTGATCCAAGAGCTCTTGAAGAGTATGATAATAACGCAGAAGATGAAGAATTTAGCAAATTGTGGAATATAGACCATCAGCATCCTGATGGACATGATGAATCTGATGATGATATTGATATGCAAGACGAAGAAAAAAGCCATGGAAATTACAAACCTGGTT
Source organism: Sequoiadendron giganteum (assembly GCA_007115665.2). Taxonomy (NCBI): domain Eukaryota; kingdom Viridiplantae; phylum Streptophyta; class Pinopsida; order Cupressales; family Cupressaceae; genus Sequoiadendron; species Sequoiadendron giganteum. The sequence continues at coordinate 568,600,641 of CM021103.1, read as the reverse complement.
TAAGTGAGGCCGCAAAAGAAGAATATGCTTCAACATATACTTCAGGAGCAGCCATACTTGGAAAAATTGGTTATGAAGGTGGTCCTTTGGGGTCCAAATGACAAGGCGCAGGCCCTTGGACAATACAAACTGTTGAGCATAGAAAAACAGTTGACAAATCTTGCCTTGGGCTTGGAGGTGAAAAAGTAGACCAAGGGGATACAAGACAAAAATCAATTTGTTAGAGCTTCTAGTCCTCATCCTCATGGTCAGATACAATCACAACTAGGACATGCCCTTGGTGGACAACTTAGTGCAACTGGGAGTGCCATTGGTGGCGATGGTATGGGTAGTAGTACTAGTAGTGGTCAACATGTGCGACAATAATAAACTACACACAATACTAAGAGGAAAAAAAAAGATACCAAAGAAACACCAAGTGATCAAGGCAATCAAAAGAGGCAAAGGATTTTGACAGGTCAAAGTCACACTATTAGTAGATCCACCAGTACCACAAAGGAGTTATTTCCAGAAACTCCCACAAATCAAGTTAGTGTGGGTGCGACATCATTAGCAACTGCAAGTACTCCTATTCCTTCGCCATTCAAGCATTCCATTGTTCCTACCTCCCCAGGTTATGATTTCATTGAAGAGTTTAAAAAGAAATCAGACTTGAATAAAAAAGAAAAGAAGCAACTGATGGAGAGTGCATCCACTGTAACTTCAGAGACTAAAACAACCATGGTATTACCCAGATTTGACACAAATAAAGAAATCACAAAGTACACAATTGTTGTTCCCATAGTTCAAAACAAACCAACAAATCAGATGGATCAATCTGAATACCAGGTAACCAATTTTCAATTGGATTTTTTTGGCCTGAAAAATACTGACAAAATTAATGTATCAAAGAAGAACAATGAATTGGTGTACACATCATTGCTAAATCAAGATAGAGAGAAGAAAAGGTTGCAGACCCAAATAGAAAAGTTACAAGCATACCTAGCAAGTGAGAAAGCAAAGAGGAAAGTAGCAGATAACAAGAGCAACGAATTAGAAAAAAGAATAATAAAATTTGCCTCTACATCAACAAGCAATGAGGATAAATCAAATGAGAGAGAAGTGAATGACCTAAAGCAAAGGCTAGATGAGAGCAACAAGAAATATGATGAGGAAAAATCCACTTTAGAAAAATTAAGATTAAACATTACGAATGGAAATGCACAGTGGGAACAAAAATTGGAGAAATAGAGAAAAACAAATGAAAGATTGGAGATAGAGCTGATGGAAGCAAAAGAAGAAATTATGTCTTCTCAAAATAAGTTATCTGTATTTTGTAGAGATACAGTGAGGCATATGAAACAAAAGATCTAGGATGAAATAATGTAGAGGTTTGATCATTTGTGTGACATGTTTCAATTGATTGATGCTACCAGACAACATTATAAGAAGCTCAATGAATATTTAGTGGACAATGATCTGAAATCAAAAGGGATTACTAATCGGATTGAAACCTCAATGAAGTTGTCATCTATCATTGAAAAGTGTTCGAGAATGTCTGGAACAAAGGAATATTTGCATTTGGTTGCAGACAAGATGAAGGTGGTGGATGAAAAGGTAAGGAACTTCACAGAGCTTGGTTTTCAAGAGGCTTTTGACACAAATGAGCGATTCATTGGAAAGGATGCTTTCGGAAAGAAGATGGAAGGTGCAAGGAAGATTGATTTGGACCCATTTCCTCAGAACCAAGATGTGAACTATGTGGATTCCATCAGAACATTGATAACCTTGAATGAAAAATTGACTAAAGAATTCAAGACAGGTTCCATTTCCAATTACAATCAAGAAATGTTAACAAAACTTCAAGTCAAACAACATCATTTAGAGTAAATGGAAATTCCACCACCTGAAGAGTGGAAGTTGCTAGAAAAGTTGATACAGTGACTTGATTTATTATTTTCAATCTTTGATAATATGAGTTTCGAAGTTCCAACTTAGCTCTGTGCAGACTTGTCTTTGGGAATTGGCAAGATTTTGCATTTCCAATGCCAATATGTACTCCTTCATGTGAAATTCAATTAAGAAGCTCAAATTCAGAATCAGTAATGTGATGATGTTCAATTATCTGGATTCTGTACTATTTATTTTATCATTTGAACTAGTGATGAACTATTAGCTCATTATATTTACTTCTTGGTAGAGCTTCCATTTCCAAGTTATGGATGTTGAACTATTAGCTCATTATATTTACTTCTTGGTAGAGCTAATTAGCTAAAGCTTATAAGTTATGGATGTTGAATTGTTAGCTTCTATTACGTTTTGACTAAAAATCCTGATCAGTATCCACTAACTTCACCTCACCCACATCCCACATACTGCAAAAATACACTACATTTGATTTTATGATTAGCACAAATTGCAGACATTTGTGTGACAAGATCCATTTTGTGGCCCACATTACTACTTGATCAATGATCATGTCCATAAATAAATCTAAAACCCCATGGTCACAACCCCTATTCCTGAAGAATTCAAATTCAATGTACTGACAAATTGAATAACATAAAGAATTTGAATAACATAAACAACCACTTTGGAGACAGCCAAATAAGTTAATAACTTATAAGCATATGAATCCACAACAGTTGAACACTCGATAGCAAATCAGTAAATATGTGTAACCTTCTCCATTGTATTGATCTTCAAAGTTCAAATGAAATGCATTATAAAAATAGTTTCTGATATGAGATGGATGGGAAAATTGGTGCAATCTATTATCTATCTTCTTACTATTTTTTACTCTAAAGTCTAGTTAAAAATGATGTGATGATCCATTGATCTCCTATTGGGGTCTTGATCTCTCTTATATATGAGAGGCAACAAGCTACAAACCCCTTGCAAAAAGTCATGACATTTTGACAACTAAACATAACGCAAATTATAAATAAAACAATGCCGCAGGTGAATGCACTGATCAGTTAATTTCCAAGTAGAAGCCTGTGACCACTGACCACCTAAGATTTGTTCAAGGCTTCTACTCCATGATAGGGCACTCATCATGGTGTCGGCTGGCATTCTTCCTCTGAATCTGATGGTTGTCCTGTTGGATCTGATTCTGACAAATCTACAGTTTGGCTAATAAACATACTGACTGCAGAGAGGTGATGGATGTACTCCTGTTCAGCATAGGTGTCCATGTTAGAGATCGCCTCTTTCATATCATATTCCATAGACATTATTTTTTCGAATTGCTTATGAGTGTTTTGTAAAACCATATCCTCATCATTTATTTCTTGCAATGCAGCAGTCAGAAGCCCATCAAGCTCTTCCTTCCAATCATCATATTCTCATGGATTTCTAATGCCAAAATGAAGTTTTGGGAGTGGGACTGAATTAAAGGAGTTGAAATCTTCCCTAAGCTTGTTATGATATCCATTATGTGATTCTACCAACTTGTTAAATGTCAACAATATTTGTCCTTTCATGAAATTCTTATCTAGGAGCTCCTTTTTTTTCTCCATCATTCTAGGATGCAATTGTTCATTCTACACCAATGCAATGCTTGTCTGTTTGGATCTTTCCTAATATTCAATAGAACATTTCATCATTTTATTGAACCTTTCTTTTATCATTTCAGATATAGTGTTATATTTGATGGTTTTCACTTCTTTCTCCAATTCTTTGCATTTCCCCTGGGATTTCAGATGGCAATTCTTCCAATAGACTGCATCAGCTAATGCATCAAGCACTCTCTTATCTTTTTCAAGCCATGGGGAGTACAACTCTGATGTGGAGGAGTAAGATATTTTTTCTCTCTAATTTGCTAGCTCCTTCTTCAGTTTGTCATTTTCCTTAATCAGTTTATTGATCCGTGCTTTGGTAAATTTTGTCACATTTATGTTTGATTCTGCTATCTCCATAGGGTTGGTATCCACTACTCGTTGAACCAAGAGATGACCAAACACTTGGTTTGGATTACTAATTATAGAAGGTATTTTATCATGGGGATAAAGTGACCAAATAAGCAAGGTGGCTTTGTCTGGGTTGTACCCAGATCCTGAATACATTTTGTCACTTGCTTCTTCTGTTAAATTCATTGTCGTATCCCCTCTTTTTCTGAAGCTATCAAATACAATTGAAGAGATAATATCCCACCCTTGTAGGAGCAACACTCCAACTTCTTGAAGCAATTCCATACTTCTTTCAGGAGTGATGGACTCCATTTCCTTTTCTACCTCCCTTTTCAATTCCTCCAGAGCGATTGGCTCATGTTCAAGAGTGATATCCTATATCTGTTGTCTCATTTTTCTACCTTTATATTCATAAACAAATGATTTAAATTCAGAATATTTAACAAAATCACAATCGTAAATAAACTGTTGTCCAACCATGACCCTCACATCATTAGATAGTTCATTTGATGCCTCAAATCTTACAATATTCTTCTCTTGAGGGGGATCATACTGTGCAATCACAGGAGCACTGATTTGTTTGACCTGCTCACCCTCTTCATCACCCTGCTCTTCTTCACTTAGATCAGTATCTATAGAAAAAACATACCTCAGGAGTAGGCTGCGAAGGTATGTAATCCAAGGGCTCTATGTCTTCAACTTATACTCCTGAATAGGTTGCATGAGGTGCATCAAAAACAATTGGGGGAACATCCTTTACTAGTTCATTGACATGAGTGATGAGTTGCTCAATTCTTGTTAAAGGATCCTATATCTCACCAAATGCCTTTGAATAAGATGGGAAATTTTTCCTCTTCCATTCCTCTGCAAGCATAATCTTGTTATAGGTGGCCATTCTTTCCTTGGTGGAAGCCTCATGATGGTTTCTTATGACATATTCGATTGAGAACAAATGTTCATAACTTGATAGCCCCTGCGATAATCTCGCCTTGTGAATAAACCCTTTTACATCAAATTGTTTCCTTACATCACCTAGAGGTAGGTTGTACTGTGCTAATTTACCATCAATTTCTCCATATCCTTCATTGGCAACCACTGTAAAGTCTCCAAAACATAAGGTGCTGGGCATAATTGATTGTTTGCTATGTCCTTTGATGTGTTTGGAATCAGATTTTGCCAATTGCCTCACAATTTCTAAAAAAACAATTCAGTTAGGAACTACTCATGGCATCAAGTGTGGAGCCCCTTCGAACCCATAAACCCTTATCACTGTACAATTAGGGAAAGCATACTAGTATCCCCAGTTATTATTCACTTTATTTCTCTGGTCATTTTCCTTTGGTCTTAGAAATCTTTGTACTTCTGGGGATAGGTTATAGTTGCACGGATACCCCAACAACTTCATCAATGGTTTTACAAAAAATTCTTCAAAATAAAGGTAATGAGACCTACCAAATCAGTTGTCAGACAATGAAGTCCACATTTGTATAGGTTTAAAATCTCCATTTTCATCTATATCTTTTATCCTTAATTCTTCCCTCCAGACCCCTCTGGCCTGTCCCTCATACAATAGCAAATGCATAAGCAAAGAATAGTGTTCAAAATTAATATTATCACTATTATTTTTAATATTTTTGATCCCTCGATGTAGGGCATTAGCCAAGTAGCTAGCATAATCAAATGGCCTAGAATCCTTGCTCTATATGTCTGCAGCTAAGACCATTGGGGCAATCGACATGAGAGGCGGAACCTCTACTCCCAAAACTTGACCAACTGAATAATAGGTGTATTGGAAATACTCTTCAAACAAATCTTCATGGAAAGGAGGGTTTTCACTGCTAGAGAACCTCCTGAGTTGGCCTCCTTCATCCTTGGGCCTATGCAAAGGTAATTTCCATCTCTTATAGCTAGTATCCATGTGGCGATACTCTATCACGAGATCTTTGAGCGTGAATGATAAATTCAGTGAACACTCTAACTGAAAGACATTAGAAATGAGATCCCTAGAAATAACAAGAATGTCACCCCCGACATGTGACTGAATAGTTATTTTCTTGGGGTCATATTTGATAGCAAGAGCTTTAATTAGCTCTGCGTTCACAAACACATTGGGCACCACAAGTCTTCCCAGGTTCAACCTCCATGGATTGCAGATTGGTTAGAACCTAAATTGTTTTCTGTAATGGTACATGAAGAGGTCATACCCTCGTTGCAGTGTCCAAATATCCCCTAAGACCTTAGGTTTGTCCCATAATAGATCCATGGAAGGATTCATTTGAGCACTCCTCTTGGGTCTCGGCCCTGACCCAAGACATTGATCTATCAGGTCTTCATTTAGGAGTCTCTTAGGCTTTTCGATTTTTTGTTTTTTAGCTTTAGGTTTGTCTCTACTCTCTTCCATTATTTAAATCTTAAGTTTTTGAGTAAAATAGCTTCTCAGCTAAGTCTGAAAGTGAAGTACTTACGTGAGTCTCATCGAGTCACCTCCACAGTCCACTGGTCTTTGCTGTGTCAAAACTCCAAGTTTTTGCCTTTCTGCTTCTACCCTAAGCGAAATCTTCCAGGATTTTGTAACAACTATGCGATCAACTTGTGATATAATTCACTTCAATTCTGGTTCATAAATGCACCACAACACAATGCCATGGGATGTCACATCAGTCTTTCACCAATATCCACCCTCTCCACCAATGGACACCTATCCTTCATTCTATCGGTGGGATGCTAGATAATGTTTCCCCGATGCACCATAGTTCCCCCGATATACTTTATGCTTTCGATAATTCATGCCCATGGCCATGGGCCATGGTTATAATTCATGGTTACTTTTGTTGACAACTTGACTCTATCGGTATATCGGGAGAGCACCTTAGGAGTCAGCCTGATAGAGTATTGTTACACCGATACTAGGTTCTGAGCTATTTTTATCGAGCCATCGGCAGGATTGTGATGGGGGTTCCGTCGATGAAGCATTGTTAGGCCGATGGTATTGAATTTTGTTAGGAATGGGGGAAGGACTACATCACTACGAAATTTCAAATTTTGTTTAATATTTATGGATGCAATGTGAATGTAGGCTATAATATGGATCTTGTCACACAAATTTCTACAATTTGCATTGTTCATAAAATCAAAGTGTGGTATATTTTTGTGATTATTGATAAAATAAGATAATTCATGCCCATGGTCATAAATTATAATTCGTGGTTACTTTTGTTGACAACTTGACTCTACTGGTATATCGAGAGAGCACCTTAGGAGTTAGCCCGATAGAGTATTGTTACACCGATACTAGGTTGTGAGCTATTTTTATCGGGCCATTGGCAGGATTGTGATGGGGGTTCCGCCGATGCCCGATGGTATTGAGTCTTATATAATTTATAAAATATCATCAACTACGTTACTACAGTTTGACTTTGGACTGCAATATAAAATAAAATATTCTGAAGACTTGGACTGCAATACCATAGTGCAATATAATATAAAATATCATCTATATCTAGATCTAACACAAGAAGGCGCAAATTATTTGATGTGGCGGAAAATTACTGATTTGAATAATCCTGATAATTATTTATAGTTTAATGCAAGTGGGAACTTATGTATTTGTGTACATGGATATGAGATACCAATGTACCATTGTAAGACAGGCAGGCGCTCTAGAAAAGAAGTACTTGTTAATGAGGAAGATTTTAATGGCATTGTTAAATCTGTTAGTGATAATTTGAAGGAATTTGCAAAATCTCTTTCCTCAAAGATTCGTGAAAGATTCCCTCGACATGAAATACTTGAAGCCATGGGTATTGTGTATCCTCAATTTTGGGTAAATCGAGATAACCCAAAATATTTTCATGATCAAGTAAAAATCATGATCGAACAGTTATCAGAAAAGGTAACATACAATAAACAAATAATAGAAGGAATTTTAGATGAAAATAAGCTTAGAAAGCAATGTCGAAGTTTTGCAACAGCTATGAGGGAGCAGTATAAATCCATGGGCAAGGAGAAGGCCTTTGAACCGGGATCAATAAAAAAGTTTTGGACAAGCTTAGGTCAGAGTGAAATATTGCATGGTTCGATTTCAGAATATTTCAAACTTGTTGATTTATGTCAAACAATGACTTTGGACTGCAATATAAAATAAAATATTCTGAAGACTTGGACTGCAATACCATAGTGCAATATAATATAAAATATCATGGAGACTTGGACTGCAATATAAAATGAAATATTCTGAACTTGAAGTGCAATGATTCACAATTTATTTGAATACAATATACAAAATAATCAACTACAGTTTGGAATATGATTCAAGATGACATGCAGTGCTTGAGTGCAATATAAAATAAGATATCATGAAGTCCAATGATTCACGATTTCAATGTTCATTGAATACAATATAAAATATCATCATACATCAACTACAGTTTGGACTTTGGAACAATGGAAACTAATTCATGAAGTGTAGAAAAAATACCTAAAACCTGCTAATTATGTCCCATTTCCCAAATGGACTCAGGGTCCTCAAACTGATCCTCATCTTCAGATAAAGTAAAGGAGTCATCTTCATTCTGAGACTGCTCTGCACTTTCTTCGGCCTGTGTCTCAAATTAAACATTCATTGTTTGATTTGTGTCAATTTCAATATCATTGTCATCTGTCCTAGGCCTAGTCCCACTGCCACTGCCACTGCCACTACCACCAGTACCGACGACTGTTGGAATTGGAGAGCCTGTGTTGCACAACCCGGTTCCTCTTCTTTCACATGTGGGCCTCCAGATTGTGAGTGCCCTTTCAAAAGGAATTTTTTTGACATTATACATAGTTCCTTTCATCCTCAAGCAATTTTCCAAATTCTTGTCCAATTTGTTTCTTAACTTTGATTTCAAAAACCCCAATGTACTGAAAACTCTCTCATCCTCCACCGACCCCAATATCATTGTTTGACATAAATCAACAAGTTTGAAATATTCTAACATCGAACCATGCAATATTTCACTCTGACCTAAGCTTGTCCAAAAATTTTTTATTGATCCCGGTTCAAAGGCCTTCTCCTTGCCCATGGATTTATACTGCTCCCTCATAGCTGTTGCAAAACTTTGACATTGCTTTCTAAGCTTATTTTCATCTAAAATTCCTTCTATTATTTGTTTATTGTATGTTACCTTTTCTGATAACTGTTCGATCATGATTTTTACTTGATCATGAAAATATTTTGGGTTATCTCGGTTTACCAAAAATTGAGGATACACAATACCCATGGCTTCAAGTATTTCATGTTGAGGGAATCTTTCACGAATCTCTGAGGAAAGAGATTTTGCAAATTCCTTCAAATTATCACTAACAGATTTAACAATGCCATTAAAATCTTCCTCATTAACAGGTACTTCTTTTCTAGAGCGCCTGCCTATCTTACAATGGTACATTGGTATCTCATATCCATGTACACAAATACATAAGTGCCCGCTTGCATTAAACTATAAATAATTATCAGGATTATTCAAATCAGTAATTTTCTGCCACATCAAATAATTTGCGCCTTCTTGTGTTAGATCTAGATATAGATGATCGAGGGCCAAGCATGTAAGTTTACATAGATTGGCATATTCATAAATATACATAGTTCTATCTTGGGCTTTCTTCACAAGATTGTTCATCTCATCTAGCATGGGGAGAAGACTAGTTAAAGTCAAGAGTGTCTCTATATCGCTTAACCTATGTAAGAGGTTAGGAGCTTAGTCTATTGTGTTGTGATGCTCGTACATCACTCCAATCAAGGATTGATGTTATGAAAGAACTCGTTGCGCTGGTCCATGCAGGGAGATCCATCTGGTATCAACATCCTTGAGAAGCTTGTTTCCAGGTGTTATTCCCTCAGCAAAATTTTGAAATTCAAGGAAACGTTTGGGACTTCGGCAGAAGTATGCGTAGATCTCGCGAACTAGATTTTCAACTTTTGATACTATAGGAAACTTGCTTACAATTTTGAATGATAAATTCATTCTATGGGCCATGCAGCGAATGCCAAGCATGTATGGTGCACAAGTAGTTTGTAACTTTGTGCAAAGACCACTCCTTTGACCTCGCATCACTGCAGCTCCATCAGCTCCTACACACACCAACTTTTTGGCAATTGTCAATTCATCCATACCTGCAATTTCATTCAAAGATTTCTTGACTAGTTCAAATAGATTTTGCGATGTTGAATTGTCCTTCATTTTATGAACACAAAGAAGATGAGCTTGTCAAACATGTTGTTCTATAGTATACAAATTCATACAAACCCAAGAAGTATTGTCTACCGCAGTAACTTCATCTAATGATAATGCAATGAAATTTGACTCTTTTAATTTCTCCTTTAAATCTTGCTTTTCCACTGTAGCAAGATAGTTCGCCCATTCCCATCTAGCGTTTACTGACCAATGTGAGAAGGGAAAGTGGGGAACACTCAAATAAGATAATATAAATCAAAATATTTTGGGTAGTCTGTCATAGGATGCCCCCTGGACAAAATATGAAAAACAACACTCATCTGAACAGTTTTTGACAGATTTGCTGCTACCATGGCTTTTCCAAAATGAGCCTCAAGTGTACCTTCACATTTTTTAATCTTTGACATTTTATGGTTATGCTCTCCATAATCTACAGCATACTTAACATGAATACATTCTTCCTTTGATTTCCATCGTACGACTGATTGTTCCTTTCCGTCTATGATTTGTTTTTCATAAAATTTGCCGATATGCTTTTCTATAATGTCAAGCTTTAGCTACATCATCTTGTCTCTTCCACATTTCCAACTACAAATCTTACATCTAACCTCTTTTTCCCTTTCAATATAGTTTTTGTTTGATACCCCCACTGGTTCAAGGAATGGGTACTTCGACAACAAACCAATTTGAAAATTCCTTGTCATTTCCCACTCACGCCCCAATTTTTCTTCACCTTTTCTTTTCTTGCTACCAACATCATCCTCATCCAAGTCAATTATCTAATTCTGGCTATCCAGGGTATCCCTAGGAACATCTTCTATGGTATTTCCATCCTCATTTGATACATTTTGATTTAACACAATGACAATCTCACCTTGACCTTCCTATGGCAGAAGAGTTGATGATGTATCTCCATCTTCAATAATATTTGGTGGAAGAGTTGATGGTGTAGCTCCACCTTGATCTGATGGATTAGAAGCTTTTCCAATTCCAAAGTAAGACTGTATGGTACCTCCCCATTTTGGGCATTTTCATGGCCTCCCAGTCTCTTCATTACCCGCTTGCTCAGGAGTCTTACCCTTGCTGCTCAACATATTGATCTCACTTCGAATGAAATTTGGAAAAAAATGTCTTCTTGTTTAAGAAGGATAGACCGATAAAGAATATAGATCCCATTCCCTACTTAAAATTATGTTTAAGATTGAAGCAAGAATGGAAAATAGATAAAGAAATCTTATTATTATAACTAATAGTCCAGTAACTAATAACAGTATGAAGAAATGATCACTCACCTTTGAGTCTAAGTTTTCGGGTTTCGCTGAATTCTGAATTGAGAAGTAGAACCTCAGAACTGAACAAAATGTGTAAAACCTAACAAAATGTGTAAGAACAAATAACAGTTTCAATTGTATTTATATCAATCCATATTTGGTGAATTTCGCGGGATTTTGAAATGGTATGTTAAAAATTTGGTGAATCCCGCATGCTTATACAACAATACCTTGAAATTTTCAAGGTGAAATAGGTCCTCATAAGCAACTATTTATAAATTTTAATTGGCGAAATGGGTCTTCACAAGCAACTATTTGTAAATTTTAATTGGAGAAATGGGTCTTCATATAATGTGGTTTTAATAGTATTGGCGAATATGTTGGTGACTTTGACATGCTCCCCGGGATTCCAAGCGAAAATATTGATCGGTGCATTGGAAACGCATAGTTTGTTATGGCGAATTTATTGCCTAAACATGCCTCATAAAAAAAACATGCTGGCGAATGGACATGCATTGGACTGATAGTTCATGAATTCCTGGTGATTTTAACACCCTACAGATACGGTAGATTCGCCAAATTTGAAATGCCAGATTCCTAGAATTCGCCAATTGGCGAAGATTCGCCACTAAAGTTATCCCTGCTTGCCATATAAAAATAAAAGCTATCACTTTCTATTAACTTGATTTAATCATAGAAGAATAGGGAAGACTTTCATTAATGATTTTTTGGGCAAAGTGATGTGTCAGATCCAAGCAAACTTTATTGTGGGCTGAAATTAAATATTACCTGTCCAATCCAAAGGATAGCGACATCTTTATCTCGCACATGATCATTTTCTTGTTTTAACAATTTAGGAACTTTATTGGTTTGAAACTATATTCATTATGTTGTTATCATTGATTCCTTGAAAACCATACTTTTTATTTATGATAACTTTGTATTGTTTGTAGGAGGAGCAACCCTGTTTGCACAAGGAATTTGCAAATATTGGAACAAAGGAAATAATCTTTGGAGAATCTTGAGTTGAAAGTGGACCTTGCAACGTTGAAGAATAATAAACCATTTTTGAAGAAGATTTGAGTTAAAGAATTGAGCACTAAATCTAAACTTAACAAAAGCACTTCTTAAAGCTTAGTGATTCGAGGCTCCAATTCCTGCATTAGTTTTATGTTTTGAACCAACTCACTTCAAATTTTGGGTTTAAAATTAACCATTTGAATTGATCTTTTCAACTTGGTTAAAATTGAACCTTAGACATTTACTAGATTTCGATTTGGACTTAAAATTGAACAAGGCAAACTTCACAGCTCATTTGGTGCTTTTAAAATGAACTCATCACTACTTTATGGAATAAAAATGAACAAGTGTTTGTCATGTTTTGTAATCCTTTTCACAAGTTAACATCATTTAAAATGGGTATGCGCTTCTCTCACACTTCACGAAGATCTCTAGAATCAAAAGCATTTTGGTGATATTAAGTTGTCAAAAAGATTGCCTTCACATTTCGATTTGGGAATTTAAAATTGAACAAACTTGTCTAGTGTGAGAAAAAGGCATTGCGAGTGTTCTCTCTTTGTTCATGCAAACAAAGATGATCAAATTACGAATGCACTTACTCACTATTGTGTACCTTTAGAGGGCCTGCCTTGGTGGGAAAAAGTACTCACCCCAAGGGAACGACTCAAGTGGTAACGGGCTAAAGCCAAGCTCTTTCGAACCGCTATATAAATTTGTGTTCACAGTGAAAGCCATGGACAATGGGAAGCGGCACATGATAACTCTCCCCCAATATCTTTATGATACATAAAGCCCTTGTTCTAAGGGTTGGGAGATCTCTCACAAGTATTTTATCATTGCACCCCCTAAACTGGATGCCCTTACTACAAACTTTTGTTTAGAAGCCAAAAAATACCTTATATTTGTTGGTGCAAAAGGTCATGTCCTCTAAAGCCGCCCCACATATACATGTTGTTCTGTTGTAGAGATGAAAAGTATGCCATGGGAGATTCATGGGTATTAATGCTTGGCTGACCCGAGAAGTGTGTGTCGTGGAGGGGAGCCAGTGTGGTCAAGCATCTAGTCATCCACACAAAATATGTGCAGCTGGATTTATCCAAGTGGGAACCCAACAAATATTGCCTTTTCCAGCCTAGGGTTGTAGATGTGATTTGAATCAAAACACTTTGCTTGGATCTAAAATAGTGGAAAACAAAAATTCAACGAATCATCAAAATTTCAAACCCTTTGGAAGAACAAAACACCTTGGAGGTGTCCAGATGTTACTACTTGTCCCTAGGGGTTCTTATCTCTAGAAGGATTCTAAAAATTCAGACATCTCAATTTGTTTCTCCCAAAGTCGATGGTAGGTAACCTTTGCCTTGATTTCCACATAATGCACTTTGTGGGATGAAAGAAAATTAGGATATTGGACACTCAATTTGAAAAAATAAGCAAGAAGTGTTTGTTGTAAAAAGAACCAAACCTAAGCAAGATAACAGACAATTGAACCACACATGTGCTTGCAAAAATTTGTCTTATGGTTTTCCATGCAAACATTGCTATTTTGGTCTGAATTACTCTTAGGAAAAAGCATGTTCTTCACCACCTTGGTCCTGTAAGCAAAGTCCTCTCAGGTTCATCTAGGATCAAGTCAAATAGTTCACCCATCTCAAACATCAATCAAACATCATCTCATTAACAAAATTTTGAGAACCTTGAAATATCATCCATGCTAAACTTAAAGGCAAAATCAACATCATTACATTTGACTTAATACACCTAGTCAAGTTATCAATCCTCTTGAAAAAATTTAACTTTAGGATAACGCAACTTCCTAAGGTTTACTAGTTCACAATCACTTTGATTTGGCTTAACACACCTAGCCAATTCATTCTCTTGAGCAAGTTTCTCTAGGATAACACAGCTTCCTAGGGCTTACAGGTTCACCATCATCTTGTTTGACTTAACGCGCCTAGTCAAACTATCAGGATCAATCCAAGCCTTAAAGTTTAGCATCACCCCTAAAAGCTCTCTAAGCGTTTCACTCATCCACACCACCCATACCCCATTTATCTCATCATCATCTTTTGATCATTAGACCTTCCTAGGTATCCTCTCTGGTGCAAGAGCACCCATAGTTTGCTTTAGATTGTTTAGGAGGTTGACTAGGACAACTTTGTCTAGGCCAACTAAGAAATATATCTTGATTCATTTGTGTGTGTGCCTTAGTGGAATTTTTGTTGTGTCCTTGCTCTGATGAAGGTTATGTTGACCATAGAATAGGTGTCAAAGGTTTGAACTCAAATTGAAGTTTTGAACTTTGAGGATTTTTGCTAATTTTTGAAAATGTTGCTCAATGGAAGCTACAAGCAGCCAAGGAGATGTTAAGGTAGAGGATAACTTATTTTGTGACCCTATTTATGGGATGCATCGACATTGGAGTGGGGTTGGAAGAATTTATATTGTTTAAAGTTTTTGAAATCAAGGAAAGCTTATGTGAATTTAGTTTGAAATTCTAGTTTTTGGCATTGTTGTGATGTTTTGTTGGATTAGTTTGGCACTGTAATTCATGCATAATGTAGGAAAATATCTCTTTGGATTTTGTGTGGCATTAGATAGCTTGTTAGTGTAGCTTTAAGCTTTGTTTGTAATTTGTTTTGGTTTTCAACTGTTGTTGGTCTAAACTAGGCAGTTTGTAAGAATGGAGGGTTAGTTCACTTTCCCACTGTACAAATTGTACAACCCTTTGGGAATTGTGAAAATACTCAATGGATGTACATATAGTAGGGTTAGGAGTCTTTGACAACACTAGAGACACTGTGGAAGTCTTCTCCTAGGCGAGCCAGGGAAGAGCCCAAATAGGAAAGGATAAAGTGCAGAGCACTTAGAATAGAGAGGTGTTAGTTATATGATAAACTTCCAATTGGAGAAGGAAGATATGTGACTTACCAAGCTATGGTAAGAAGGAAAAGACTTGACAATTTGTAGTGAAGTCAAAACAAGGGCTTAAAAAGGCCTAGTTTTGACCACTTCCAGATTAGGGCTTTGTATGGCTAGTTGAGGCCCAAGGCCCCAATATTATTTTGAGTGGTGGGCATAGGAATCAAGAATCCCAAGAAAAGATTGGGGGTTACTTGGAAGAGCTTTTTGAAAACCCCTGATCCCTCAGAGAAGAAAACCTAGGTTCTAGGCCTAATAGAGGGGTTTGGTGAAAGCGACTAGGAGATGGAGTTAGGTGGATCCCTAATACCCTTGATAGGGTGGATTGAAGTCTTTAAAAGCACCTCCACACCTCTATAAAACTAAATTTAGGAATTGGAGGTTTAGTAGCCTTTAAGGTGGATTAAGGGCTAAGGCAAGTGTTCAAGATAGCACCAAGTTTTGACTTGGAGAGTGGAACTTAATTGATAGTTGGGTTGGAAAGGAGAACTAGGGGATCATAAGAAGGAAAAGGTCCTATAGGTTGCAATTGGTGAAGAAGACACCCTAGAGGTCTTGCAAGCAAGACCTAGAGCATGAATCGGTGATTGATTCATCCAACCTCCCTATCAGATTGGTATCAGAGCAACAAAAGATTTTGGATTGACTGTTGTATGTCAGAGCTTGAGTCTAGTGGTTCTACAACCATGGTGACCAATGCAGAATTGGCAAGAGATCTGACAGAGCAACAAGAAAAGAATAGACAACTTGAAGAAGCTATGGAAGAGATGAAGCACAAACTAGAAGAGGTAGCAAAGGCTTCAGGCAAGATGAAAGTGCAGTTAGCAACGGTTAGAGACAAGGGTAAAGACCAAGTTGAGGAAGACATAGAACAAGACCCTGACCCTCCATTAAAAGAGGAACCCTTCCTCAACGAATTGAAGGCATTAAGTGGCAAGGCACTAGAAGGCATCCCCATTTTCACAAGAATAATGGATGCAGAGCTAGTTATGGAATGGATTGAGGGAATGGAGAATTACTTCGAGTGTGATGGTGTTACTGAGGCACAAAAGGTGAAGATAGCCAAATCAAGGTTAAGAGGAAAAGCACTAACTTGGTGGAATTTTCTGCAAGAAGAAAGAGAGAATGAAGGAAAGAAACACATAGGAAGTTGGAAAACTATGATGGCTAAAGTGAAGGAGAACTATCTACCTGAAGACTATGAGATCCAATTGCACAAGAAGAGGAAAAATTTCAAACAAAGAGACCTAGATGTAGCTGCCTACACAGAGGAGTTCCAAAAGCTAATCCTTAGGTCTAGAGTGCAAGAAGTGGAAAGCATCGAGGTTGCTAGGTATCTAAACAACCTTAGATGGAACATACCAGAAGAGTTAAGTCTCTTTAAACTTACTAACCTCCATAGCTGCTATCAAATGGCTATTAAAGTGGAAGAGAAATTGAAAAAGAAACAAGATTCTAATACTAGAGGTAGAGGAAAAAGCAGAGATCAAAGAGGACATAGAGGTGGATACCACGGTAGAGGAATTGAACAAAGGAATCAGGGAGAGTCTAAACTCACAGAGCATGGAAGTGAAACAAATTCTAGAGGAGGTTATGGAAGGGGCAGAGGATCTCAAGGAGGTTCTAACAGAGGAAGAGGAGTAGGTAGAAGTAACTCTTACTTTGCTAGCATGAAGTGTTATAACTGTGGTCAAGTAGGACATCTTGCTTATAGGTGCCCGGAGAAAGCATCTTCTTCAAATACAGAAAAGAGAGTATCATATGCTGAAGAAGACACTATGAGTGTCAAGTCACTAGAGGTTAGTCACATTGAATTAGAAATGGGGGAGAACTTGATGTTTAGAAGGGTTCTAATCAGACAACCAATCAAGGAAGAGCCAAAGCAAAGGAGAGCCTTATTCAGGGTGAGATGAAAAATACTTGGAAAGGTGTGCAAAGTCATAGTGGATTCAGGGTCTACTGATAACATTATCTTAGAGGAAGTAGTGAGGAAGTTGAAGTTGGAGAAGGAGCCCCATACTAATCCTTACAAGGTGACATGGCTGAATAAAGGGCAGAGTGTTCTTGTGAATGAGCAGACAACAGTAGACTTCGCCATTTGAGGGTACAAAGAAAAACTGATTTGTGATGTGTTGCCCATGGATGCATCCCATCTTCTATTGGGAAGGCCATGGCAGTATGACAAAGGAGCTATCTATGATGGAAAGGAGAACACCATCTCATTCAAGATGGATGGTAGAACATTCAAATTGCAGTCACTATTAGATGAAGAAGAAGGACAGTCAAAGACCCCTAGTGTCTTGTTAAGTAGTGGCAAGGAATTTATCAACACTCTACAACAAGGAGGTGAAGGATATGTGGTCATGGTGCAACCCAAGGAAGAAGACAAGACCAAGAAGACAGTCATACCAGGAGAAGTCCAAAATTTGTTTGAACAGTTCAAAGACATAGTTAGTGATGGAACACCAACAACCTTGCCTCCAAAGAGAGCTATCAGTCATCAGATTGAATTTATACCAGGGGATTAATTTACAAACAAATTAGCTTATAAGCTCACACTAGATCAGAACCTAGAAGTGGCTAGACAAGTGCAGGAGCTATTAGACCAAGGAATAATTAGGAAGATCATCAGTCCGTGTGTATTACCAGTGGTCTTAGCAACCAAGAAAGGTGGTAAGTGGAGACTATGCACTGACTCTAGGGCTATAAATAGAATTACAATCAGATATAGGTTCCCTATTCCTAGGATTAAGGATTTGATGGATTGTCTTGGAGGAGCTCAGTATTTCACTAAGTTGGATCTCAAGAGTGGATACCATCAGATTAGAATCAAAGATGGGGATGAGTGGAAGAAAACTTTCAAGACAACTGATGGGTTGTATGAGTGGAGAGTTATGCCATTTGGCCCCTCAAATGCCCCTAGCACATTCATGAGGCTCATGAATGAAATGCTTAAGGATTTCACAGGGATATTTGTAGTTGTGTATCTAGATGATATACTTGTCTTTAGTAAAACAACAGAGGAACATATGAAGCATGTGGAGATGGTTCTTAAAAGGTTGCAGGAGGAGAGGTTAGCCATCAACCTAGAGAAGTGTGAGTTCTTCAAACAAGAGCTTGTGTATTTGGGGTTTGTAGTATCCCAAGGATCATTGAAGATGGACCCAAGCAAGGTGGAAGCTATCCTAAATTGGCCTACACCAACCACTGAGACAGAGGTAAGGAGTTTTCATGGGTTGGCTCAATTTTATAGGAAGTTTACAAGGAACTTTAGTGGCATATGTGCACCAGTACTTGATACTATCAAAGGTGGCCTAAAGACTAAGTTTAAATGGAATAATGAAGTAGAGAAGGGTTTTGAGAAATTGAAACAAGAAGTGGCAACCAAACCCATCCTTTTGTTACCTAGTTTTGATAAGCTATTCATAGTGGAATGTGATGCCAGTGGAATTGCAGTAGGAGGAGTACTAAGCCAAGAAGGCAAACCTATAGCTTTCTTTAGTGAAAATCTCAATGAAGCTAAAAAGAAGTATTCTACCTATGACCTAGAACTATATGCTCTAGTTCAGTCTCTTAGAAAGTGGAGAAATTATATCCTACCTAAGGAATTTGTTGTGTTTACAGATAACCAGGCACTTAGCTACATCAACACACAAGAAAAGTTGAGTAATAGACACTTGAAATGGATGGAGTACCTCCAAGCCTTCAGTTTTAATATCAAGCATAAGAAGGGATAGCTGAACAAGGTGGCAGATACACTAAGTAGGAGGTTGCTGACAGTACAAGAGATTCAATTCAAAAGCATTGGGATAGAGAGTTTCAAGGATCTCTATGGAGAAGATGAAGACTTCCCTAAAGCATATAAGGTATGTTCTGATTTTGAGAATCACTTTCATAGTCAATTCTCAGAGTATACATTGCAGAGTGGACTTTTTTTTAAGGGAAATCAGTTATGTGTTCCTAAAGGTTCAATGAGAGAGAATCTCATCTAGGAGAAGCACAATGGTAGTCTTAGTGGTCATTTTGGTATCAAAAAGACAATGGAATTAGTGTAGAGGTTCTATTATTGGCCCAAGTTGCCAAGGGATGTCAGAAGGTATGTGGAGTAGTGTGTAGTTTTTATGAAAGCCAAGTGGGGAGCTAGCAATATAGTTTTGTATCAACCTCTACCTATTCCCAACAGACCATGGGAATGCATTAGCATGGACTTTGTAGTAGGACTCCCTAAAACTAAGACATGGTTTGATAGTGTTTATGTGGTGGTAGATAGGTTCAATAAAATGAATCACTTTATTCCTTGAAAGACCACCCATGATGCTAGCTACATTGCTCATATTTCCTTCAAAGAGATTGTGAGGATCCATGGATTTCCATTGAGCGTTGTATTAGACAGGGATGTGAAGTTTATGAGTCATTTTTGGAAAACTCTATGGATCAGATTGGGTACTAACTTGTCTTTTGGATCAGCTTACCATCCTCAAAAAGATGGACAAACTGAGGTGATAAATAGAGTGTTAGGTAACCTTCTCATATGCCTCACCAATGAGTATGGACAAACATGGGATTTGGTCATATCACAAGATGAATATGCCTACAATGATAGTGTGAACCGGACCATAGGAAAAAGTCCTTTTGAGATAGTCTATGGAATGCACCCAAGAGGTGTGTGTGAGCTCAGAGATCTAGGAGCTTTGGAGCATAGGAGTGGCCATGCAGAGGATTTCTCTCAGACTATGAAGGAGATTCAAGAGCAAGTAGAGAAGACAATCACAGAGGCTACTCACAAGTTGAAAGATAAGGTGGATATGTCTAGGAAAGATCTCCAATTTGCAGTAGGGGACTATGTCATGGTCCATCTCAACAAATCTAGATTACAGAAAGGAGCACCAACTAAGTTGTAGATGAAGAGAGTGGGACCATGTAAAGTGCTAGCTAAGTATGGTAAGAATGCTTACAAGGTCAAGCTTCTTGCAGACTTAAGTATTTCACTAGTGTTTAGTGTTGATAAACTGATCATGTACAAAGGACTAGTGAATGTTATGGATCAGAACAGTAGGGATGTCTTGGAGGATGTGAGTAATGTAGTCTTACCACCCAAAGACAATCTGCAAGCAGAGAGGATCTTGGAATCCAGGGTGAAGAAGGCTACGCGACATAAGGTGTACATGGAACATCTCATCAAATGGAAAGAAAAACCAGAGTCTGAGGCTACATGGGTGGAGGAGGCTCAGTTCAAGAAGCATGGAATTTACTTATCTCTGATCTCTCCCCACATTCCTTAGTGTTTGTGCAGAGGGGGGGAGAATGGTGTAGGAGCACCCATAGTTTGCTTTAGATTGTTTAGGAGGTTGACTAGGACAACTTTGTCTAGGCCAACTAAGCAATCTATCTTGATTCATTTGTGTGTGTGCCTTAGTGGTATTTTTGTTGTGTCCTTGCTTTGATGAAGGTCATGTTGACCATAGAATAGGTGTCAAAGGTTTGAACTCAAATTGAGGTTTTGAACTTTGAGGATTTTTGCTAATTTTTGAAAATGTTTCTCAATGGAAGCTACGAGCAGCCAAGGAGAGGTTAAGGTAGAGGATAAATAATTTTGTGATCCTATTTATGGGATGCATCAACATTGGAGTGGGGTTGGAAGCATTTATATTGTTTAAAGTTTTTGAAATCAAGGAAAGCTTATGTGAATTCAGTTTGAAATTCTGGTTTTTGGCATTGTTGTGATGTTTTGTTGGATTAGTTTGGCACTGTAATTCATGCATAATGTAGGACAGTAGCTCTTTGGATTTTGTGTGGCATTAGATAGCTTGTTAGTGTAGCTTTAAGCTTTGTTTGTAATTAGTTTTGGTTTTCAACTATTGCTGGTCTGAACTAGGCAGTTTGTAAGAATTGAGGGTTAGTTCACTTTCCCATCATACAAATTGTATGGCCCTTTGGGAATTGTGACTAGACTCCATGTATGTACATATAGTAGGGTTAGGAGTCTTTGACAACACCAGAGCCATTATGGAAGTCTTCTCCTAGGCGAGCCAGGGAAGAGCCCGACTAGGAAAGGCTAAAGTGTAGAGCACTTAGAATAGAGAGGTGTTAGTTATATGACAAAATTCCAATTAGAGAAGGAAGATTTGTGACTTACTAAGCTATGGTAAGAAGGAAAAGACTTTTCCAATCCATCTGGTGAGGGAAAGACTTGATAGTTTGCAGTGAAGTCAAAAAAAGGGCTTAAAAAGGCCTAGTTTTGACCACTTCCAGATTAGGGCTTTGTACGGCCAGTTGAGGCCCAAGGCCCCAATAATATATGAGTGGTGGGAATAGGAATCAGGAATCCCAAGAAAATATTGGGGATTACTTGGAAGAGCTTTGTGAAAAACCCTGATCCCTCAAAGAAGAAAACCTAGGTTCTAGGCCTAATAGAGGGGTTTGGTGAAAGCGACTAGGAGATGGAGTTAGGTGGATACACAATACCCTTGATAGGGTGGATTCAAGTCTTTGAAAGCACCTCCACACCTCTGTAAAACTAAATTCAGGAATTGGAGGTTTAGTAGCCTTTAAGATGGATTAAGGGCTAAGGCAAGTGTTCAAGATAGCACCAAGTTTTGACTTGGAGAGTGGAACTTAATTGATAGTTGGGTTGGCGAGGAGAACCAGGGGATCCTAAGAAGGAAAAGGTCCTATAGGTTGCAATTGGTGAAGAAGACACCCTAGAGGTCTTGCAAGCAAGACCTCGAGCATGAATCAATGATTGATTCATCCAACCTCCCTATCACTCTCTTTTGTGCCTAAGATTAAGATCAAATGATCTCTATTTTATGGTCCAAACAAGATCACAACACAAGAGGGACATGGAATATAAACTTGATTCATCCCTCATGAATAATCTGATTCAACCAAACTATCCAAGTCTTGCAATGCCAATTGATTATCGAAACTCACATTTATACATGGCATCATTATCTCCTCCAAACCTCAAAAGTACAACGAATGTGAGTATGCCCAATCCAAAGTTTGGAACACCTTTCCCAATGGTAGATTTAAATCCAAGTGCAAATTACAAATCTATCAACCGAACGCTCCATGCATGAGTTTTTTAGACAACATTATCCCACCAAATCCATACATGCCAAGTACAACTTTACCAAAAATGACCATTTCAAATCCACACGTGGTAAAATTTGGGGTAGACATGTTTGCAAATCCCATCAATGTTGTTCAAAATCCAAGCAATATGTTGATGACTCTAGGTATTGATCTAAGTGAAGGTAACACCATGCAAAATAAAAGTTACCTAAATCAAGGCAATATGATTCTCAACCACAACAATGTTTAAAGTCAACCTATAATGCCAAATCAAAACATCATACCAAATCATTCCATTTTTCCATCGATATCGCAACAGTAGGTGGCAACCATCCAAGCAATCCCAACAATCAACACCATCCCCAACCCACCACTGCCACCACTGCCAAAAAACAACATGAAAAATTCATTCTCCATCATGTTGCAAGCCGCACAACAAGCTAGTCGCCAAAAGGCACTCCAAGCCCAACAAGTTGCACAAGTTGCGCAAGCGGCTCAAGTAGCCTTACAAGCATAGGCTCAAGCTCAAGTCTACCACCAAGCTCGACAGATGCAAACACAATTCTAGGCACTATTGCAAGCAATCCATCAACAAGTCCATCAACAAGTAGCTCAACAACAAGCCCAACGAAAAGCATTGTTGGCACAACAAAAATGCGACGACCAACAACAAACTCATGAATTAATCCCACAACAGAGCTTGCAATAGATTCCCACCAAAATTGTTGAAAACAATAATCAAGATCTATCCATCGATGAACACCTTGAAGATGTTTCCACCTCACATGATGACCAAATCAACATACATCAAGAGCCATTTTTTAGTCATGATCAAGACCCCTCCTACAAAGATCTATTTCAAGGAGTATTGATGTTATTTGATCCTATTGACATAAACAAAGTTCCATCCACCAATAATCGTGTTGACAATGTCTCTACATCACCTATTGAGTTAGAGGACAAATCTCAAGAACTTATTCCAAAGCATGATCAATGACTATCACCAAGGTCTAGCAATGGTTCTTCCCAAGGCATATTGACATCCTTCGACCTTACGGTTGTGAACAGTGAAAGAATATTTGACTCAACATTTGATCTAAATCCACTCAAAGATCAAGAGGATATTGAGCCACTTCCCATGCCTAGTAAAAAAATCCAAGAATCCCTTGTCGATAATCCATCCTTTGAAATCGAACCATATCAAGAAATTGATCTGAAGCATGTCGAAAGTAATTCCAAAATTAGTCAAGATCAAGAATTCGTATCTCCAAGATACTACAATGATCTAATGGGCACTCTTCTATCTATACAAGATGTCGCAAATGATGATCATATCCATATAGCACACATTCCTCCATCTACCCATGAGATGCTTTCTTTGGATGGACACGTAGATGATCTTCATTCAAAACAAGAATCTCATATTCTTGACATCATTACCAAGGACCAAGAGTCTCCTACTCTTAACATTTGTGCACAAGATCAAGATGTAGAAAAATATGGACACATAGCAGAAACAAATTATGAAGAAGGCTTCTACAAAAGTTGCAAATCAGAAACATCTTGTGGACACCTAGCAGAAATAGATCATGAAGAAGGCTCCTAAAGAAGTCATGAATCAGAAACACCCTGTGAAATGAATCATGAGGAAGAGTTTTATGGGGACAATGAACCATCAACATTTCTTGAAGAAGCAATACAATCTGATATCTCACAAGATCAAGCCAAAGATATCAATCAAGCATTCATCCCACATATGAAGGATCCTATCACTTATAAACTTGGATCACTTACCTTTTTTAGGGCAAGCTATCTCATCAACAAAGAAGCTGACACTTTTGAAGGTTCGCCACAGAGTAGAGAAGGATTAACACCCTGTTGCCAAGGTAAATCATATCCTTTTGCAAATAAAATATTTCAATAGATGAATTATCAAGGTAGAGGATTAGGCCTACATGAACAGGGTATCCAGGAACCAGTGCAGATTATTGGCAATCCTAAACATCAAGGCCTTGGTTATTCGACAAGCAAGGGATATAAACATATCACTGATACTTCCACAAAATTGGGGGCAACTTCGTCTCAAGCAAATGTCAACATAGAGGGAACGAAGAATCCTTATGATGAAACCAATGCCAACACTACAACCCACGACGTCATGAATCTCCATCCACCCATCACCCCATTCAGGAATTGAGACCAACATCAAAAGAAGGTTTTGAATCAAATCACGAAGAATGATATCAAAGAAAAAGAATTATCGAAGCATGAAGGACAAATCAAATACATATGGATACCAAAGAATACAAAGAAATCCTATCCCTATCAAACTCCATTAGTCAAAGAAGCTATGGGGCAAAACAAAAATAGGCAAGTATCCATCAAAAATGTCCACAAAGGAAAAATCAGGCTTCTCAAGCGACATACAAAGCATATCGAGTTGCTGGTCCTAATTCCAAGTACACTTTCGTATACACTCATTATCACTCATCTTCCCAAGTTTGGAGAGTCAAAGGTTCCAAACTGTCGACTAATCCACCTTTTACTCCTAAACATAATCCATCCATACCCCCACACATGATATCCAATTCTCACATTGACCATGTGTTGGTAACGACCCTTCATCATAAGGATTCAAAGGGCACTCTATCACGGTGTGCACACAAAGACATAGTTAACTTCGGTATCAACAAAGCAGAAAAAATTTCTCAAAGTTTGCTTTTAAGTGCACGTGTCTTGGCAAAGCAGCTTCTTCAAGCATAATACTAATGGCATGTTATGACAGAAGCATCAACATCAGCACCACTAGGTGGTTCAACATGAGCTTAAAACCTCTCAGAAAATACAAAAAAATCAAAAAATATAAAAATCCAAAAAATCAGAAAAAGGATTGAAAATAGTAAAGAAAAAAATCATCCTCGAGCGAAAACCGCTTCGGTGGCGCTTTGGACAGGGTGATCCCACAAAGCTGGTTTACAATTTCTGAGAGGAACTGACTTTTACTGAAATCACATATTTTTTAAAAATATAATGATTTAAGCCTTTAAAAGTTTCATTTTAAGGATTCCAATTGAAGAGGGTTTGATCAAACCAACTTAGATCAAACCCCCTTGGATAGAACCTCTCCAGTTTTAAATAATACCTATAAATGAGTCTCATTTACACCTATCAAAATGCTGATAGAAAATCACTTTTGATTTACCTTTTGGGGGATCAAATGAATTCATTTAAAATTTATTTCAAATGATTATGGTATTCCTCGAAATGATCTATCCCATGAATATAATTTTAATATGTTTTGATTTTATTATGTATGTATTTTTTAGTTTTATTAAACATAGGTTTTTCACCGAAAATCAAGCTCTTTGTTTTGCACATATGGAAAAATAGAAAATGATCAAAATATATATTTTTTAAATATGTTTGTGCTGGGTATTGATGTCCTTGATCCATTAAAAAAAATAAAATTGAATTTCGATACATACATAAAAAGTTATGTTGTATACAGTCCGCCTATGTCTAAATTGCAATTGGTTTGACTTCGAAACTCTATTAAGGAAAAAATATTCAATAAAAAACTATGAGACCAAATGAAAGTGCTATATATCGTAGTTACAAATCTAAATTCAAAAAAATTAGAATTTTATCCTTCATACAAAAAAATTTGTGTTGTATACGGTGAGTGTCACTTTTTAAAAATGCTGTTTTATGAAAAAAACCAACTTTCGTGGGAGATGGAAAAAGAAGTGCAATCTCATTCCAAATTTTTTGAAAAAGATAGTTTTAGAATCTACAGACAAAATGTGATGAGACTCTAGTTTGCATCATCTTCAAATTCCTCACGGTTTAGCCGCTATAGGTGCTTGAATGTGAAGATTTAGTTAAAAATAATAATTTCAGTGTCCAGTTTGGCCAAAAATTGTAAACCACTATTGTGGGATCACCCGACAGGTACCATGATGAAAACCTGGCAAACAAACATCATGTGTAGAATCGGGCATCTACGTGCGTCGATTTAGGAGAAAGCATCTTATCACATCCACAATAAAGCCATCATTCGAGCCATATCATTCGTTCATCCACGAACCATTTAACAAACCCATTACCATCTATCTGCATTATCTTGATAAAATTTTGGAGCACACTTCACACTTGCGTATGGTAAACATCTTGACATGGGTCATTTTCACTGATCCCATCCTACCCAATGTTATCTGAGCCTTGAAGTTTATCTGAATGAACATTCCTCTATTCGAACACCCTTATCTTATCACAAGATAATCCATATCCATTCGTCCAAGAATCTACCCATAGTCATTCAAAAATTGTTAAACACTGGGGGCAGATGTTTACATCTTGCTTCGGGAATGAATTTTGATCTATATCTTCCAACTAATTTGGTGATCCGAACATTGGCAAACATGAAATCAAATTGGTCAAAGCATTTATGAGGATCAATCCAAATCACTAGCCCATGGCATATTTTTACAAGACAATGTTCCTTATCAAGTTTTATCTTTCATCGAACATCAATCCAAACAATTCATATCAGTTGAATCTAACTTGCACGTTAGCATCACATCAAATAAATTTTGTTCCAAATCAAGCTTCATCAATCTTGATCAATTGAATCCAATGAATTATCACCTTGTTTGACTTAACACACTTAGTTAAACTATCATCTTGTGCACGAGTTTACTCTAGGATAACACAACTTCCTTGGGTTTACAAGTTCATGATCATCTTTGTTTGGCTTAACACACTTAGCCAGATTATCAAATCCAAAACCACCTCATTTGACTTAACACACTTAGTCAAACCATCCTCTTATGTACAAGTTCACTCTAGGATAACACAACTTCCTAGAATTTACAAGTGCATTATCACTTTTGTTTGACTTAACACACTTAGTCAAACTATCAATCCATCAGTCCGATCGATCAATATTAAGCTTGGTTTTCAACAAAATCCCAAAACAAAGCAGTGATATTGTCATGCATATCCACCTCCAAATTGTCAAAATCATGCGAAAATCCAAAAAGATCCAAATCAATAAAAAATTCAAAAACATCAGAAAATCAAAAATTCAAAAACATCAGAAAATCAAAAATTCAAAAACATTAGAAAATCAAAAAATCAAAAACGTCAAAAAATCAAAAATTCAAAAACATCAGAAAATCAAAAATTCAGAAACATCAAAAAATCAAAAATCCAAAAACATCGAAATCATAAAAAATCCAAAAACATGTCGAAATATTAGAAAATCTTCAAAAATTCATCATTGAGTCTTGTTAGTCTTTCACCTTGTTCTAACTATGTCGTCTCTAAGCTTGAACTTAGGCAAGGTTGATCTTTGATCATCCCTGGGACAGTTAGGGTCAGTCCTTAGGCGTCTGTCGCATTGGCAATCTGTTTGCCCATTTATTTTGTAGTTAGGGTCAGTTCTTAGGCGTTCGTCGCAATGGCAATCCGTTTGCCCATCTATCTCATCATTGAGTCAAGTACGTCGTCAGTCGAACTACATGGTCTTTTCGTGTATAACATAGGCAAGACTAATCTATGGATCGGCTCCCGAGACCCCTAGGATAGGTCTTTAAGTTAGTCTCTTTGTCATAAATCTTGAAAATACCAAAAACATTGAAAAATGTGAAAATACCAAAAAAATTTGTAAAACATATGAAAATACCAAAAATAGCCTCAAAAAATTTGAAAACCCAAAATGATGCGTCCATTTCATCTCGCTTTTACCTGTGATTGTCATCACTCATAATAAAATCAGTCATCGCCTTCACCCTTTGGTAAGTCAGTCAGAAGCAAGTCTAGTAGGTTCAAAAGTGAACAACTAATCGTCAGAGTCTTGAAAGTCTCAGTCAGTAAGCAAGCAAGTTGGTTAACTTAGAATATAAATAGCTTATCACCCAAATCAGTCCCATCAAAACCCTGATCACAACATGTCTTAGGATGAAGCTTTCCCACGATGGACATAAGCATCAGGTAACCCACAATAGTTAGTCCTGGCTAGCAGTATGAAGAATATTAGCTTGTTTGGTTTGATTTATTTAGTCTTTTATTGACTTATCTTATTTTGTGCTCATTCCAAGGACCTCTCGATGATGCCTAAATAAAATAGGTTTAGAGAGAAAGGAATGGGGCAATGATCATTATCTTTTTATCTGCTGTAGTTGTTGGATATTCTTGTAAAATAACTTTGTCATGCGTACTTTGTTTTGTTTGTAGGGAGGATCTTGTAGATGTCTTGTTGACCACATAAGAAGGCTTGCCTTTTTTATGTTTTGGCCCGAGATGTCTAGAATATTTAAACTACATTCTGAATAAGGTTATGTTTGTCAAGTGTGAACAAGAGTACTCCTATCTGTTTGACGAGTCAAAGTCCATCACACTAGGCGCCACGCCATCCTGGTTCTTAATACCTTGATGCATTGCACCTACGTGTGTTATCAAACATAAAGAAGGGTATGCTCTTTATCTCTCCCATCCTTGGATAAGCCATACATCATCATTCATCATCATATCCAATAAGGTCTCGACGACTAGTGGACTTGTTGGACTTTTGCATCTTCTTGGATTTAGGGGTTGATCCCTCTTCTATTTCTCTTTCATTCTAACAATGCATCCATCATTCTTCTATCCTCTTTCGTGCTAACAATGGATCCATCCTACATCCATCATGCATCCTACATAATCATGTCATATCATCATAGCACAATATCATCCATCACATTTATCTCACATGCATTGCATCATCATTCAAGTTGTTTAGGATAATATAAATTTGTTATTCTAAGCATCTTCCAAACATCTTATTTACATCATCATTATCATATAGATCATATAGTCTAACCATCCATACATTCATTTTGAACCTCTTTGTCGCGAGATCCACCTCAATCTTTTCACTCGATCTCTCGAGGGGGCAATGTACTAACGTACTTTTCGTTGGGGCATCTTAAAAAAAAAAAAATCAGAATTTTTTCTTAATTTCGATGTCAGCGGCATCATTCTTTGAATCAACGCAACGAGTTCATTGCTTCAAAGAGGGGCAAAATGTAGACATGCAAAATATATGCATGCATCTAATCATACTTCATTCAACATTATTTCATCTATTAATTAAATAAACCAATTTAATTAATTCACTTCTCTCAAAATTAAATAAATCCAATTATTTAATTATCTCCTATAGGTCCTGATTCAATTAAATCACATATATCTAATTAAATCACTCATATGCATTTTCCTCTCATTTGATTTAAAATAAATACAAAAATTGAAATCAAATGTCATATCATCTAAACTCTTGTTAGATTAATCAAATCCTGATTAGTTTAATCCTAATCACCTAAATCCTCTAGAAACATCCATTTGCACAATAAATCATTTTAATTGATTTATTAAAACACCTATTTTCCCTCACAAGGGCATATTCCCAAGGAATATGCCCTCTCTTAACTCTCTTGTTTGACTTTTTTGGCCAAGCACAATTCCCCCAAAAAACCCTCAAGCATATTCATTTATTTCCATTTTCAAATTTGAAATGGGCACATTGGCCAAAACTTGCACAAGCATGGGCGAACCCCATTGTGACAAGTGGCTCTCTTCTATTGGATGAGATTTAATCCCACATTGCTCAATCTTGGCCTCTCCTCTGTCAACTTCTCCTATAAGTTCAATGCATTTTCTCTCATTTTTACATCTACAATTTGAGCACTATCATTATAGACAACTTGAGTTCATTAGCATCTCATTGTCTATCATCTAATTTGGCTTATCAAGGATTGGGAAAGGGATCTTTCACATATTCAAGGAGCACCAATCCACCATGGAATAAATTTGCATTCATGTTTTATGTGCTTTATTTAGTTTTCATTATTGTTTCAATATCTCATTTAGCATGTTTAAACTAGGTGCAATATTTCATGAGGATGTTGAACTTGTTATGTTTGTTTGATCATGGAGATGTATGATAAAAACTAACATTTACAGATTTAGCATCCTACAATATTTTTATCTTATTTTTTAATAATTTCATTTTGACATCATTATATTTATGAAAAATAATAATTTATTGAATAAATACAAATTAATTAATTTATTATATGTATTTAATTTTTATTGTTAACATAGTAAAATAAATAATTATATATATATTTTTTATCTATAATTTATATTTATATACATTTTATTTGTATATTTAATTATTTTGGTTATGTGTTTACTTCATTTTTATTTGAAAAGTTACTTTTTTTTGCTTAAAGATTATGTTATTCTTTAAATATATGTTAATTATACTTTTTGATTTTTATATATACACTTAAATTATTACTATAGAATTTTTCCTTATAATTAACATACCTATATTAAAAAAAGAAGAAGTAAAAACCATCAAAGTACTAGGTGTCTAATTATCTTTTCATACTCATTTATCTTATTTTTTATTTTATGTGTTATTCTTATTTTACATTCCAACAGTGTTATAAAGAAGAAAAATATATTTTAACTAATATTTTGATGCTATTTTTCTAGCAACTTATTTTTGTGTCGTTGAAATTTTACTTTTTAGCTACCACACACACTCTTCACCTTTATCACTGCACTTCTTTTATTTAGTTTCAAAATTACTCTTTGTGTCTCATAGTCTCACATATTCTTATTCTTAAATATTAATTATTTTGACTACTTCCTTTTAGTTCACTAGCTCCCAAAAAAAAAGCTTCTACTTGTACATGCACTTGCTCCATATCTCTAATCATTTCTTCTATGAAAAACTTATCTATTGAAGTCTCCATCTATCTTGAAGCATCATTACAATTATCCTCATATGAAATAGGGGTTTTAATTGCGTTGCCTATGGAATCTTCAACATTGGATAGAAATGGCTTGTCTAGTTCCATGTTCCACATCATAATATCTGACCCCAAATTAGATTTGCATTCATGTGTAGGATACATTAACCCAAGATTAGTAGAGCAGAAATCTTTAAATTCTCCCATTGCATAACTTTCCATTGGAATTCTTGAAAGAAATGAATGGGGCATTCTAGAAAGTTCAACTACATCATTTCTTGCCATGCCCATATCATTCTAAATGCTTCCTCCTACTTCACCAAGTCTTAAAAAAGAAGCTTGTACTTGTACTTGTACTTGCACTTTCTCCATATCTCTAAGCATTTCTTCTGTGCTCAACTTATTCGTTAGAGTATCCATCTTGATTGAGTCATGATTATGATTATTCTCATATGAAAGAGGATTTTTAATTGCATTTCCTATGAAAACCCGAAGTCTTTGTTGTCGGAGGATTACTTGTTTAGCCTGCACTTGTGCTTCAGGACTACAATTTTGATCACCAATGTTTTGGGTTTGTGTTGAATTTTGAAGCTTCTTTTTTAAATGAGATCTCCAATAGTTCTTTATCTCATTGTCTGTTCGTCCGTGGATCCTTTCTACTATTAGCGACCATCTATAGAAGCACACCAATCTATTCAATACTAACATAATGAAATATCTTGCTTATTGAGGTAATATAAATAAAATATGCTGGCAAGTCTTAGAATTTGAATTAAAAACGTAGATAAATATTAAATCATCCACCTATTACCCCAGTGACCATGAAGGTCAATAATAATGCGTTCTTCTTGAGGAGTAATATTGCCATGCTTAATACTAGGACGAAGATAGTTTACCCATTTCAATCTACAAGTTCTTCCACATCTTTGTAGCCCTATACAATGTGAGATGATACATGACATGACTTGAATAGATGTCGTAGTGTGCAATAAAAAGTAGAAACAAATATAAAATTAGCTTTAAAGTAACAACTGTCATGATAAAAATTTAAGAGGTTAATCTATTATTTCAAGTAAACAAAGTAATTCATAAAATCAATTGAATAAACACTAAGAAGACAAAGATTGCTAAACGTTTTACTCTCAACTCGAATTATTAGTAGCTCCCATGTTTCTCATCTTCTAATTTTCTACAACTATATAAAGTGTACATATAATGATGGGTTAACCTATACAATATAGTACTAGCACTTGCACCTAAAGGAGGTTCAAGGATTACGCTGATAGAATATTATATATGTGCAGATATGTTAAGAGAGTGTGTTTGTGCATGGGTGCATATGGATGCATTGTGCTGCAAGTTCTGGTTGCATTTGGTTGGATTAAATAATCAATAATACATGCTAAACAATGGAATGAAATAAAGAGGAAAATTTAAATTTTTAAATTGGGTATTATCTCATTTTGAAATATTTGCATGCAAATTTAAAACATAAACCAATACAAATGAAAAAAGAAAGTTGTCATTAAATTGGCAAAAAACACTGCAAATGGAAGTAGAATGTTCTCATCTAGTTGAAAAATCAATATTTATCTGAATTTTACATGATAAGTGAGATTTTGGAGGCTTTCACCTGATATTTTGGAAGCTTTTACCTTTAAATGACAACTTATTTACTATTTAACAGCAGCTCAAACTTATTTTCCGACAACTCAAAAGTTGTTTGCAGGCAAAGCTTTTACCATTAAATGACAACTGATTTATCATTTAACATCAACTGAAACTTATTTTCCGACAACTCAACAATTGTTTGCCGAGAAAGCTTTTACCATTTAACAGCAGCTGAAACTTATTTTCCAACTCAAAAGTTGTTTGCAGGAAAAGCTTTTACCATTAAATGACAGTTGATTTACCATTTAACAACAGCTGAAACTTATTTTCCGACAACTCAAAAGTTGTTTGCAGGCGAAGCTTTTACCATTAAATGACAGCTGATTTACCATTTAACAGCAGCTGAAACTTATTTTCAGACAACTCAACAGTTGTTTGCAGGAGACTTGTTTCAAGCTCAAATCTCACACTATATATAGCTTATGGACTAATTAAAAATAAAATAACTGTTATTAAAAGATGAAATTAAAACAATATATTAATTAATTTATTTTATCAATTATTTATATAATAAAATAATTAATTTTGTGAATATAAAATAAAGATAATTTTTTGAAAAGATCCAAACCTTTTTAATAATGTTTTACTATCAAAGTAAAAGAAGATTTAACATATAATTAAAAAACAAAAAAAATAATATTAGCTAAAACAGTCGAGGAAAAGTCAGAGATGAGTGATTTGTGATTTAGATAACCTATTCATCTTGACTGCTAACTAACACGGTACTCCTATCTTGCCATAGACTCCACTGATATCGTAGCTCAGAACACAGAAAACAGATTTTACTTTTGTGTGTTGTAAATCTATTGCTTGCATTGACGTCTGTTTCTTTTTATAGACTGAAATTTTAACCGAGAAGGGAAAAAGAACTTTCAGCTGTAGTGATTTATCTATTGGTTCGAATTGGAGCTCACTTTGACTGATCTTTTATTAGAATCTGCAACATCTTTAATATTATTAATCTTAATATTTGAAGAATTGAGATTTCATGTTTTCACTTGGTAAAGGCGATGATATATTATTTTATTATGTTGAAATTGTAGTTTAAACTATTTTGACAGAATGGGATATCTTTCAATCCATGATTTTTGACTGAAGAAGTATCAACATAAATTCGTACATCCACATAAAATATCAAAACGAACTCATAGATGATAAAAAATCTTCCATAAAAAGATCACAAAACCTTTTACTATAAAAAAAACAACCTAATAACGATCCAAATTCTCACATAAAAACAATACTATATTAATCACAACACACCGTTTTTTATCTCTCCTAAAGTAAGGCATCTTAAAAGCACCAGCTGTTCACTTGTGATAATATTCTGACTGTAAACAATTAGTGGGTTTGACTCCAACCACAGTTGTTTGAGCTCTAAGCTCTCTCTGTAGTATGTACAGAACTACTTTTAGAATCAAGACACCGGCTGTTTACCTGTGAGACTGCTCCGACTGTAAACAATTGGCAGGTTGACTCCAAGTACAGATGTTTAAGCTCTAAACTCTTTTCTGTACCAAACAACTTTTAGAACATGGTATAAATGTCTTATTCTAGGATTACATATGCCTTACAGAATAGAGAATATATTTGCCTGACACCATAGGTAGGTCTCTTATTGCATAGTAAAGATAACTACATTAAAACAGATGAGAAATTAGCAGCAATTAGACACTTTGAGCGTAGGAACTGCAAAGATTTTCTCTTTTCTGGAAAGAACTTCTCCAAAGGCTTCACTCATATCGTCCGCCATGATGAATGCTAAATTAGTTACAAACAGAGAAAGAACAACAATAAAGAAAGAAACACAGAATAACAGCAAGAAAGAAAATGAAATAGTGATAATGATGATAAGAAGGGAGTACCAGATTCCTTAGCTAATTTGCTCCAGCGGCGATCACCATGGGCTTTAATACAGTGTAGGAGACGGATATCCTCCTCAAACGTCCATGCCCCCTTCTTTAACTTTCCTTTCCAACCCATCTCCAATATTCTACACACTCACCGCTATCTTCTCCCCTCAACGCAATACCACACGAATTGATCAACAAAGAAAGACCATTTCAATGACAAAGCAAGAAAGATATAATCCAATATTTATACGTTTGAGAGGGCAATATCTCGTGGGGTATTTCCAGTCGTTCAATTTCTACCTCCCTTGCGTGTATATGTAGACATCTATGATAACGAATTCCATTAATTGTTGACCTAATGATCATCCCCGTTATCTTTCTTCCTTAAAACGAAAGAGAATGATTTAACGAGGAAAAATCAGACACAAAAATCCAATTCCATTTATAAAGCAGAGATGATTAATCTTAGACGTTGGCCGTGGTAGTGATGGTGATTGTGATTGGTCTTTCAGAAAGTAGCAACAGAAGAAGAAAAATGCTTTTCAGAGTGGAGGGCCACAAAGATTCATCCAGTCTGTTTGATTTGTATTTAAGATTTTGTGTTTAATGTAGTTGGACCAAATTCATTTGGTGGGGATCACTTTTCAAAACCTATCTTTTTCAAATCAATTTGTATATCTAATTTCAGTTCATATTCATCTTCTTTCAAATGTTTTTTTTTTTTTTTTGTCTTGTAAATCAAATAAAGTAAATTAATAATAAACTATCTTTCCTCAAATCTATTTACATATCTAATTTTAGTTTATATTCATATTCTCTTTATCTTCCTTCACACATCTTATGTTTGGTTGGATACCCTTAAATTAAATTTTAGAATACATCAATAAAATAATTTTTTTTTTATTAAAAAATAACTATCAAATTTAAAATATCATTTCAAATTATTTTATTTATTAAATGCTATTTTACTTTAATTTACTTTACAAATATTTCATTATTTTATTATATATTATTATCTTATTTTTTAATAGTTTCATTTTGACATAAAAATAATAATTTCTTTACAAAATATAAATTATACATATAATTTTAATTGTTAACATAGTAAAATAAATAATTATGTTTGTTTTATCTATATTTTATATTTTATATAGCAACAGAAGAAGAAAAATACTTTTCAGAGTGGAGGGCCACAAAGATTCATCCAGCTTTGATTTGTATCTAAGATTTTGTGTTTAACGTAGTTGGACAAAACTCATTTGGTGGGGATCACTTTTCAGTACATTAAAACCTATCATTTTCAAGTCAATTTGTATGTGAGTCCATATTCATCTTATCTTCTTTCAAATGTGCTTCTCCTTTTTTTTTGTGTCTTGTAGATCAAATAAAGTAAATTCATCAAAAAAAAAAAAAAAAAGATAAAAATTAAATTAATAATAGCCTATCTTTTCTCAAATCTATTTACATATCCAATTTTAGTTTATATTCAAATTCTCTTTATCTTCCTTCACACATCTTATGTTTAATTGGATACCCTCTAATTAATTTTTTGAATACATCAATAAAATAGATTATTTTTTGATTAAAAAATAATGATCAAATTTAAAATGTCATTTCAAATTATTTTATTTATTAAGTGTTATTTTACTTTACTTTACAAGTATTTCATTATTTTACTATATATTATTATCTTATTTTTTAATAGTTTCATTTTGACATCTTTATATTTATGAAAAATAATAATTTCTTTACAATATATATATATATAATTATGTTTGTTTGTTTTATCTATATTTTATATTTATATATTTTATTTCTATATTTAATTATTTGGGTTATGTGTTTACTTTGTTTTTATTTGAAAAGTTAATTTTGTTTACTTTAAGATTATTTTTGTGTACACTTAAATTAAATTTGTAAATACATCAAATAAATTAAACTAACAATAATCTATCCATTGTCATGTAAAGATGGCACACACAAAGATGGGGTGTGCAAGCGAAAGATGGGACGTTGCAACAAGTGATGAGAAATAGCAAGGCGATGGGTAGGTACTACAGTTTCCTAAGGCAGAGTGAAGGAGGGTGGCATATGCTAATCACAAATGTAAGACAAATAACGACTTACATGGTATGGTGGAGACTAGGGATAGGGGCTTCAATCCCCTTTTTTTGGGCTTTGTTGGGTGTAAGGGTTTCCCCTCTTTGGGAAGCCATTCTTCTAAATCATTCCCCATGGGGGTCGATGGAGCCCATGAAACCAAATTACAAGCTATGCAAAAAATATGTGAATCCTTTCCATGCTTGCAGTAGCCTTTTAAAGGAATACATTTTAATTCTCTATCTTGTGGTAGACCTAGGGTTTGTCTCTTTGAATTCAGATATCGATGCATTGCTTAGGTAGAATACTTCTCAAGCTCTAGATCCCCCACCCCCTTCGGTGGCTTCTAGTTTTGTTTTGTGCTCATCTTTGTTTTTGGGCAATACACAGGTGGACTTGGCATCTAAGTTGGTTGACTTCCATATCTCTGATGATTGCATCATGAAGGCATCCTCAGACATCGATTCATGGGTTTAAGATTTCAGATCCATGGGGAAATGTCGTACTATGGATGAAGTTGTTTCCTAGTGCAAGAGTTATTAGGGAAAATTGGTTGTCCCCTCTATGGAATTGTTGTATTTCAGTTTCCTTCTTGTCACCTTTCTAAGTTATGAGGATTTCAGGTTTGTTTGGGATAATGGTCCATGGCTTTTCTGAGTGTTTGGTTTATTTATGACTCCTTGGACCCCTTTTTTTGATCTTGTAAATGTTCAAATTTCTTCCATTTCAATTTTGGTTGTGCCTATACAATCTGCCTCTAGTTATGTGAAAATTTGGACTCATTAAATACCTGGTCAGTCAAATTGGAACCTTCATCAAAGTTGAGGATGGGTTTGCCCCCAAACAATACTTCAAATTTTGTGCCTTGATTGATACTTCTAGGCCACTGTGTCACATGGTTTGCATAAATTCTTCTCTAGGTTCTAAATTATGATATATTAACTTTGAATGGCTTTCAGTGTGGCACTTTAGGTGTAATCAACTCAGACATAAGATTGCTAGTTTTCAATCTAAAACTATCAAAGGTTGGTGGGTCCTTAATCTCAAAACATGGGTATGTAAGGAGGGTGATCTTGATGTTGATTTTTTATGGGGAAATCATGGCATGTTTTTGGATCATCACCCTACAACTCCCCTAGATGGCGACGTTGTCATTCAAGGGTCTAAGAATTATGCCCTTCCAATTGTTGTGGTTGAGGACATTCATGATCAACATGAGAATTATGTTTCAGATTTACAAGATAATATTGTGGCTTTAGAGGACGAGGAGTTGTGGTTAGCTCTGTCTAAGGATCATGATGTTATTTTGGGTCAGGTTGATGTTGTAGCTTTCTTAGATATTCTTACTATCTCTTAGATAGAAAGTAAGACTTCAAAGCCAAACTTAGGCAAGAGCGACAAGAACCATGATAGAAAATATGAAGAAAAAAAGCTTAGGATGGAAGCCTAGGGTGCTATTAATAATGGAACTCAATGGATTATGGAAGCACTCCTAACTAGGAGCAAACAAAAACAAAAGAAAGGCTGATTTCTTTAGCCATAGTGAAGCTATTGTAGGAGTCTCTATAAAGTTTTTATTTTTGTCCTTTCCTACTTTTTTCTGCTCTCCGATTTCAAATTTGAAGCTTTTTTTGTTGTTGTTTATGCTATATGGGAGTGGGATATCAACCAACAACTTACTAAGAAATCAAATAATAGTTAGCTATCCTTTGTCAAATGTACTTACATATCTAATTTCAGTATATATTCATACTCTTTATCTTTTTCCACACATCCTATGTTGGTTGGATACCCTCAAATTAAATTTTAGAATACATCAATAAAATAAACTAATTTTAACTCAAAAATAATAGTTTCAAATGATTTTATTAGTTAAGAGTTATTTTATTTTAGTTTCCTCTACAAGTATTTCATTAGTCCATTATATATTTTTATCTTATTTTTTAATAGTTTCATTTTGACATCATTATATTTATGAAAAATAATAATTTATTGACTAAATACAAATTAATTAATTTATTATATGTATTTAGTTTTTATTGTTAACATAGTAAAATAAATAATTATATTTTTTTGTTTTATCTATATTTTATATTTATATGTTTTATTTCTATATTTAATTATTTTGGTTATGTGTTTACTTCATTTTTATTTGAAAAGTTACTTTTGTTTGCTTAAAGTTTATGTTATTCTTTAAATATATGTTAATTATACTTTTTGATTTTTATATATACACTTAAATTATTACTATAGAATTTTTCCTTATAATTAACATACCTATATTAAAAAAAAAAAGTAAAAACCATCAAAAGTATTAGGTGTCTAATTATCTTTTCATACTCATTTATCTTATTTTTTATTTTATGTGTTATTCTTATTTTACATTCCAAGAGTGTTATAAAGAAGAAAAATATATTTTAACTAATATTTTGATGCTATTGTTCTAGCAACTTATTTTTGTGTCCTTGACATTTTAGTTTTTAGCTACCATGCACACTCTTCACCTTTATCACTGCACTTCTTTTATTTAGTTTCAATATTTCTCTTTGTGTCTCATAGTCTCACATATTCTTATTCTTAAATATTAATTATGTTATATGTAAATGGTTGTCAA
Source organism: Sequoiadendron giganteum (assembly GCA_007115665.2). Taxonomy (NCBI): domain Eukaryota; kingdom Viridiplantae; phylum Streptophyta; class Pinopsida; order Cupressales; family Cupressaceae; genus Sequoiadendron; species Sequoiadendron giganteum. The sequence continues at coordinate 568,561,207 of CM021103.1, read as the reverse complement.
ATTTAAATTAAAACATAAAAATTATAATTATAAGATCATTGTGTCTCCTTGATGCTATTGCATAACACTTCTATTGTAATAAAAAACTATTCAATTTCAAATTATATTATATTTGATTTGTGTTTGAACTTATTTATTTATTTTTTAAAATTATTTATAAATATTTTTACAAGAGTTATGAAGCATAACCCCTTATACATTAAAAAATTTATATATCTATTTTTTATATTTTTTTATCTATTTAGAATAGTTTTATTTACATTATTTTTTTAAGATTGATTTTATTTACCCAAAGTTAGTTTACTTTATTTTAGAACTATTTTATTAACTTAAGATCTATTTTATTTTATTTTTACTTGTTTCACATTAATATATATTTTCATATTTTGATGAATTTATATTTAAAAATACATCTAAGTTTTAAATAAATATTTATAGTTATAATTTTTTTAAGTATATATAAGTTGTGTTTTGATTCTTATATATAGATAATAAATGAGATTTTTTAATATCATATAACACATCACTCTACCAATTATTTAATTTTTTATATTTAAATAAAAACAAATATTTAGAATATTTCATTATTAATTGTTGAGGTAGGAATACTAATGTGTTTGTTAGATTTTATTAATTCCTAACAAATGAATCAATCACAGAGAAAAAATAAAATAAATTGACTAGGCGTTCTATTGTAAATTTTCCTTCAAATTTGTTTCAAAATATCAACATTACTTTATCTATCATTCTATTGAATAATGGTTGTGAAGTGTTATTAGATTGATGTAAACTATTGGATTCATAATTCATTTTACCTTTTATATTCTATTCATTTTGTATGCATTCTTATAGTCAATACAAACATTATTTTCTACTAGAGATTGGAATTTGACACTTTCACTTTTTAATGATACATCCATTCAATCTAATGGAAAGGTCTTTTTTATAAGTCTCAATAGAACAAATATATAAGTATTGGTTGCTAGTTTACTTCGGGTGTTTACTAATACTATTGATGTAATGAATTGACTTTTCCCTATATAATTGCATAATGACATGGTCATGATAGTAGTCTCAAACTTTTCACATGAACGTTTTTAAATAAGCAATATATTTTTTTTAAAAATCACAAAACATATTATTCTAACATTACTTTACACCAACATACATATTACACAATATATCTCTTATTTTTAATACACTTTAAAATTAATATATCATTTATCAATTCTACTTCCATATTTAATTTTAACATTTTCAATCTTCCTCCATACATCCTATTCTCATTAGGTAGATACCAATTCCAATTTGTTTTGATCCGTAGGATAATGACTGCATTAGAGAAACAACTGTTGCAAAAATTTCGCGATCCGGAGGATAATGACTGCTTTAGAGAAACAAGCGTTCCATGATTATGATCTCTGGAAATAAATTCTGCCATACCTTTCAATAATAATCATATACAGGCTTTTGATACACGATTCTCTCACCCTCCTACGTGTCTCTCCTGTATGACTTGGATATCATTAGTTCTTCGCCTACCCATTTATATTTGATTTTTCTATATATCATTGTCCACCGGATGAGATTAATGGAACTCTAAAATATATATATATTTACCAAATATGTTAGTGTACACACGTATACATACCATATTCCATTAAATCCTTTCTACAAATGCTAGTCAAGGACCAAATGCTATTGTTGTGGAGGAGATCGAATCTAACACATGACTATGTTTTTGACACGTGGAATGTTCTTTAATAACAAACGTTATCCCCTTAATTTTGGATTCTTCACAGTCCAATTTCAATAAATAAATTACCCCACATTTAATATTTAATATCTTATTTGGAATCCTTGTAGCTACCTCTATGTTTTGTAGAGATTTTCCAGGTTTAGATAGAAGTTATAAAGTTATAACAATTTATTTTAAATTATAAAATTAGAAATGGATATGTTGATGGAGATTATATTTAGGGGAGAGGGGTCCATAGTGGAAAATTAGAAATGGATATGTTGATGGAGATTATATTTAGGGGAGAGGGGTCTATAGTGGAGCGGGGCTCAATAGTGGGGATAGAAGTAGTGCTCAGTGGACCCCATAATAGAGTGCCTTAATATCCAATCGCAAAACACTTTTTATTATTCATAAAATACATAAACTAACAAATCATGTGATGCCACATCAATGCACCAATAAAACATGACTTAGTGCACCACTATCAGTCACAAAATGGGGATTGATTTGAAATTTTCACATAGGATTTTGAGAAATGCGAAGTTAGGGTACTCCACTATGGGTCCCTCTCCCCTATTGATTGTGTTATTTTTAGTATATAGTGGGGTTATGTATGAAGAAAATTGTAATATTGTTAGACAAGTGATATTTTATCTATTATTTATGTCTTTATAATTAGACAACCACTTCAAATTGTTTGTTTTTAATAAATAGAAATACCACATATAAATGTAACATTAAAATATATCATATTTTGAAAATTTGAATTGGAAACTTCAAGCTTGGAATGTTCATTACACATAAAAAATAGATAAAAATTTATTTAAAAATAAGAAGGTACTTGTGATCATAAAAATAGATAGTTATATATATAAGACTATGTAGGAGGATTTTGGTTCTATTGATTTTTACACACCATATTTTACATAATATTTACAATGTTAAACTTAAAACTTTTAGAAAGAGAGCTCAAAATATTTTAATGGAGAGAAAAACAACTATCTACGAGAAGAAATTCATTTAAAGATATCTAACAACATATATGCTTTCACAAGGAATGTGGGTCCATTATGAGACATACAAATCTTATTTTAGCAAATGATAAAAAAATAAAATTTAATTACCAATATTCTAGAAAATGATTATATTAGTTACATATATTTATGAAAGGAAACAAATATTTGTGTTTTTGATTGCGGAAAAAACGGGTTTTACAGGGACCCGACACCACAAAGTTTACAAACCATTAAAAGATAGAGCAATAGAAAGTCCAGAAAAAGAAAGACTGCACATTAGAGATAAACAGGAAAAAACAACAACCACCAGCAAAAACCTAGCAAAAGGACAACAAAAAACCAACTACAACAAAAAACAGAGCCAAACCTAACCCAGAGACTTGGCCATCATCTTCATGTCTTGGGTCTCTAAAGGCGTCCTATCCAGTTTTTTCTTCATATTGGATTTGGTTCTCTTTGAAGGGCTCAATTCCTTTGCCTTGTTTCTGTTCTTCTCAGCATCTAGATCCACAATCAGAATACCCTGCTGAGTATTACCCATTTTTTCAACCAAAGCTCTTAAGATAGTGGAGTTGTTTTTAACAATTATGTGGTTGTGTTCAATAGTGGCTTTCATGGCATCCCTGATCTTATCAATCTCTTTTTCAAGGTTCTTGCCATCCTTCTTAAGGTTTTTAGTAAAGTCAACCTCTTTATGGAGGTAATCAGCCATGGCCTTCTTCTCATCCGCAGTCCATAAAGCCTCAGCCACATTCAGTTTAGCCACTTTAGCTTCTAGGATTTCCATTTTGCTTGTGATAGCTCTTTTTTTAAGATTGAGGTCCTTAATTTCATGAAAGGCCCATTTCAGAATTTTAAAATTATCAATCGCTCCCTTTCTGGCCAGAGAGAGGATATCACCATAAAATTCCCTTTCCGGTTCCAAAGCAGGGTCATCAGGATTCAGATCCACATGAGAGCTAGGCCTATTATCTCTATCAATGGAGTGGAAAGAGGTAGAGGAAATCGCCTTCCTAGAAGGTTCAACATTGTCATCATCCAGAGAATCCTCCGAACAGGCCACCAGTTTTTCCACAGGGGGCTCATCTCTTATCTTGTCCTTCAACAAATACACTTCGAGAGGAGTTATCCGAGGACCATATTTTTTATTTGAGGGCTTAGTAGAAGGGGAATTCTTCCTTTTTTTGCTAGGAGGGGGAGTAACCTCATCCACCCAATCTGGGTCTGAACCCTTGATATCCTCAGGCAAGCTAGACTTAGTGTCATAACCCTCTCAGGTCGAGGCAGTGATAGGGTTAGAGACAACTGACATATTTTTGAAATGCTCATAAATGAGCCAAATAAGGCCAGCATGCAGGACCAAATTATTTTCAATATTTTTTCTAAACTCCTCAATACTATTGTTCAAAGAACACAATAGGTAGTACGGGAAATAAACCCTAACCTTATATCTGAAGTGGTTGACTAAAACGAAGTGATACTCGTATACTCTGGTGAATCTCCCATCCAGTGTTATATGTTCCATTAAGAATCTGAACACTTCCCTCCATCAATAGAGAGACCAGTGAATTCTCCAACAAGCACCTCATCCACCAGCACCTTCTTCCCAAAGATGATAATCTCCCCTTTATTCCAATATTTTGTGAAATAACCAGTAGCCCTGATGTCTGGACCATAAAGTCTTTAAATGAACGGTTGAAGCCCACCCTTCTCAATTTTCTTCCATACCTTGGAATTGTCTTTATTCCTTGTACATGTAGTAGGCTCAACTATTTTCCTGCTTCCTCCCATTGTCATCAATATTTTTTTCTGATAGCCTACACCATGAAAATACAAACTTATGAGTTTGCAACAAAACCAAAGCAACCACAAAACGTGCAAGCTCAACCCATTTGTCATATTCATTACGATTCTGTCATCAAATATTTTGATATCTTGGTACTTGGTACTTGGCACCTTCCTCTTTAATCATCTTTAAAGGTGACTTCTCTCCCATGAGTGCAATCATAGTTGATTAGGGCTCTGATGTCAATAGGAAAATCTTTGTAATTCTACCACGTCACCTTTCTATTTTATCTTATTCCCTCATTGGCAAAGAAGTCCGCCACACCATTCCCTTCCCTATAGATATGGGAAATTTTAACTTTCTCGAACTTGGATAAAGTGGCCCTAGCTTCATCAATCCAGTACTTAATAGTCCAAGATGGGGGGGAAATGCCAAGGAGACAATCAATGATATTTTTGGAGTCACCATGTATCCAAATATTTTTAAAGTTCATACTTTTAGCCAAAATTAATGACCTGGTAGGCTCCTATAGCTTCAGCTAGATGATAAATTTTTTCCCCAAAGAGACAACAGCCACAACAATGAACATGCCATTATCATCACGTAGCACATGCCCACTCCCTGCTATTCCCAGATTCCCTTTCGTTGCCCCATAAAAATTGGCTTTTATCCAACCCCTGGGAGGATGACACCATAAGACACTATCACGATTCTTTTTAGCAGGTTTGGAAGCAAAGGACACATCTCCTTTAATCTCCCATGCTTTGGCCATCTCAAAGTCATAAGCCGAACAAACCACAGAGTCCTTTAACAGCTCATGATAAGGAGGAAAATTGAAGTTTTCCCGAATGAGCCTAATTTTTTTTTCAAACACAAGTTTCTCTGTAGTTTCCTCATCCCGAAAAACTCTATTATTTCTCTCCTTCCAAACTCCCCAGGGAATATAACGGAAAGTTAAAGACCATAGCTTGCAAATATGCGGATTAAAGGAGGGCGCCACCCACTGAATAAATTGAACTTTAATTGTACCAAGTGACACCCAGAAGATACTCCAAAGAGAGTAGAACCTTTCCCAGATAGAATTCACAAAAGGAAAATGAATAAATAGATGGTTAGACATTTACGCAACATTCTTACAGAGGTAGTAGCGGTTGGGGATCTGAAAACCCCTCTTATAGAGGTTATCCACCGTAAGCACCTTGTTGTGAAGAGGAATCCAAAATAAAATATTAACCTTTGGGTTCAAGTAGCTAAGACAAGCTTTGGCCCAAAAGGGAGGAGGGCCAGGAGATAAATACAAGAAAGACACAACCGAAGAAATAGAGTTGTTGCCCGACGAACTAGCCGTCCAAACCATGATTTCCTACTGATAATTCATGGTCATTCTGAAATCCATAAGGGAGGACTAGATAGGGGCCAAATCCATACTGATTTGACAAAGATTCACCCAACACCCATTCCTCCAATAGTCTTTAACTAAGATTCCAAAATTAGCCTTAGAAATGTCTGCCCATTGTTTGAAACTATCAAAGGAAATTAAAGGTTCCTTCAAGATCCATCTATCATCCCAAAACCTCACAAGATTCCCATTTCTTATGCTCCATCCCATTCCCAAGAGAAGGATTTTAATCCCTTTTAAGATATCATTCTAAACCGAACCACGAGGCAGACATTGAGAATCCAACAAAGAATTTAGAGAGCCAATGCTAGCCAAATATTTTCTTTTTAAGATTTTATTCCATTCTCCAATTGAGGAGAAAATTCTCCAAATCTATTTAGCAAGGAGATTTTTATTCATAGTTCTGATTTTTCTGAGGCCCAAACCCCCTAGCTTCTTTAGTCTACAAACCATGTCCCATTCAATGAGGGGCATACGCCTCCTTTCTTCAACCCTAGACCAGAGAAAACGTTTATGGATTTTTTCAATAGCTTTCGCATATTTAAGAGGAATATTAAAAAGACTAAGAGCATAGATCAAAAGGTTCTGAAGAGTGGCCTTGAGGAGTTGAATCTTACTAGCTTGATTGAGAAGAGCTCCTTTCCACCCTGCCAAATTTTTATTGAATCTTTCCACCAAGGAATTCCAGAAAGAGTCAGAGGGCTTGAGAGCCAAGGGCAGTCCTAGATATATTGAAGGAAGAGTATCCACTCTACAATAAAAAATATTAGCTATCCTGTTTTGCCTTCTAACCAGAGTATTGAAGAAAAATAAGGAACTTTTTTGAATATTAATCTTTTGACCAGATGCTCCTTCATAGTTGTCCAAAACTTTTTAAAGAATTCTGGCTTTAGCCAATGTTGATCTCCCAATCAAATTGGTGTCATCAACAAACTGTTGATGAGAGCTAACTAAGTTATTGGACGAAGGATGTAAACCCATAAGGGATCCTTGATCAACCAATCTACTCAGGGTCCTCCCAAGGCACTCTGCCATTATAGTAAACAAAATAGGGGAAATGGGGTCTCCTTGTCTTAAACCTCTAGAATTCTTTAAAAAATGTGAAGGAGACCCATTGACCAAAATGGAGATAGGTGCAGAAGAGATGAGTTGGAAAACCATTTGTATGACTCTTTTGCTAAAGTCAAATGCCTTCATTATCTTGAATAAAAAATCCCATTCAACCCAATCATAAGCTTTGGAAATATCTAACTTCAAGAGAAAGCCTTCAGTCTTTGAAACATAGAGCGAATGAATATTTTCATGCACCGTTATTATTGAATCCAAAATCTGCCTTCCGGGAATAAAGCCATTTTGCTGAGGGGAAATTAAGGAAGGCGGGATAGATAAAAGTCTGGAAGTCAAGACTTTAGAAGTAATTTTATAGAAAGAATTACTAAGGCTTATTGGCCTAAAAGCTTCAAAATCCGTAGCCCCGAGACGTTTATGGATTAGAACCAGGAAGGTAGCATTGAGTTCCTTTAGGATGCATCTTGGTCCAAATAATTCCTTAACTGCATTAACTACATCCTCTTCAACAATCTCCCAGATACATTGAAAACAAAACATAGAAAAGCCATCAGGTCCAGGGGTTTTATTACCTTCAAAAGAAAAAGTATCTCTCTTTATTTCTTCCTTCAACGGGATGGCTGCAAGCAGTTTGTTATCTTCCTCCTTAACTAGACTGGGGATAGCCGCTAAGAGAGAATCTTTTAAATTTTGATTAACTCCATCATTCTCCTAAAGGAGATTGCTAAAATACTCAAAAACTTGTCTCCTAAAGTCCTCTTCCTTCTCAAAACAAACTCCATTTTCCTCAATATAAGTTATCCTATTCATAGCATGATGTTTTAGGGTAGACATATGGAAATATCTAGTATTTTTATCCCCAACTGAGAGCCATTGGACCCTGGATCTTTGTCTCCAAAAGTCTTCCTCTTTAGCTATTATGTCATGCATCTCCACAAGAAGCCCATTTTCTTTCTGTCTAGTCTCCACTTTGCATCCCTCTTGTTGGATCTTCTCTTGGATCTCCTTCAGATCCGACTTTAGCTCATCTTTTCTTCTAAAGATATTGCCAAAAGAATATTTATTCCATACTCTTATCTTGTTTTTGAATTCTCTTAGTTTTTTAGCCACCCTAAACATAGCAGTCCCCGAAACAGAAAAATTCCACCATTTCCTAACCTCATCCCAGAGCTTAGGATGGTGCAACCACATACGTTCAAATCTAAAAGGGAAATTTGTTTTAGCCACAATTAGGTCCACCACAAAGCTAATAGAAAATGATCTGAGCTCACCCTCGAAAGGGATTTTAAAGAGAAAAATTACTTACGAAACCATTGATCAAAAGTTAAAGTTTTTTCTAATCTTACTTGAATCATCTCCTTGCCCACTCTACGATTAGACCAAGTAAAGGAAGCTCCTTGCAACTTCAAATCTATCAACGCTTGACTGTTGATGAAATCCAACAGGTCCATTTTTCTTTGCATATTTATCTGGGATCCTCCTAACTTTTCATTATCTTGTAGTGGAGTATTGCAATCTCTCATAACCACCCAGGTTTCATTAATGTTTTTACAGTGAAAGGCAGCCAGGTTTAGCCAAAATATCTTTCTAGCCCCCCTTCCATTAGGGGCATAGATGTTGGAAACGATCCGGCTGAAATTGTCTCTAATATGAGTAAATCTAGTGGCCACATGGTTAGAAATTTCAAACAACGGTTCAAATTTTATTAAATGAAGATTCCAAAAAGTGACAATACCTCCAGAGGCGCCTTCTGATCTGTTCCCCTGAACCCCAAAAAACTTAAATAATTTGATATTTTCCACTTTTTCTTTAGGCATTTTAAACTCCTGAACCAGTAAAATATTAGGTTTATGATCCCTAACAAAATTATGCAACACATCCCTCTTATGGAGGCTATTCATCCCTCGAATATTCCATGACATGATCTTCATTTCTTACCTGGAGTGACATTGCAAATTTCATGAATGGTCTTCTAAAAACCATCCGCTATATCCTACATGCTATCATTCTCCCTATGCCAATGAGAAAATCTTCTTCCTTGACTATTCTTGATGGCTCCACAATCTTCCTTTGCTCTTTTTCTCGTTGAGACCCCTTTCAGAGTACTTAGTTGTTGGTTTTTCTTATTCCTCCTCTTATTATTAAAGCTAAAATCCTCTCTATCAGTTTCTTCTTGACTCTCCTCATCCTTCCTAGACTCCCAATCTTTCAAATAAAACCCTTTCTGGTCTAAGGGAAGAGTATCCATCATGCCATTGCTATTTTGAGACAGGTTCGCATTTATACACTCTACATTCTGGCTCGAATCCACAAACGATTCCTTCTGATGGGACTTCAATTTTCTAAGTGATGCGAGCTGGGGTTTTGGGGTTTCAAAGTTACCCAGGGTGATTTTTATTACCGAACAATGAAACCCTCTTGTTATGTTTCAACGATGACCTACTACCAAGGGTAACCAGTTGTTTAAGTGAGGCTTTATCCCCCTCGGGTTACATCTTTACCGAACCCTTTCACCTAACTATTTGGTCTTTCTGCCAGGATGGCTTATAAGCTTTATACCGCTGAGGGTTTCATTGGCTAGTCCCACCTGAATGCTTCATCTGAAGTCCAGCTAGCCGCCCGATCGCAGGTTTTGATTTGGGCCGTTTCTCGCCAACCTTGCAGGTTTTCCTGCTCATGTCACCAAAGTGGTGCGAGGTTTGTGAGATGTCACCCCTTGACATGATTGGATGTGTAGGGGTTCTTCCCGAGGTGTTGGCGGTGACGTATGGCCGTCTCTTCACTGGCGATCCTCTTTAATAACGGGGTTAATTATGACCTCTTGCACGCCTCGCATGATCGGAGTAAATACTCCTAAGGTACTGCAAGGTTTGCGAGGTGATGACACTTGGTTTTTCTTCTTTGGTCATTGGGGCCGTGTGGGTCCCACCGTCTGGTTTGAGCCTCTTGTCTTCGTGGGTTTTGATTGGATGTCTTTTCCCAGGCGCTAAGGTGGATTGTCAATACTCAGTGACTTGATCTCAACCCTCCAGGTCGCCAGATGTATTCTGCATCTAATGGTTCAATTTCAATGGAGGGGTGTGTGATTCGTCTATGTGGCAGGGTAAAAGCACAATAGTGTGTCACACTTTTGGCCTAGCAAATAATTTCGATCGAATGCGGTTTGGGCGAATAGGTTTCGACTGAAACAAAGTGCCAATGATGTGGCACGTACGTGGCACCCCCCTTTTGCCTGAAAGTGTTTCGGCCGAAATGTATTTGGCTGAAAGTCTTTCGGCCGGAACATATTCAATCAAAACACTTTCGGCCGAAACAAGGAAAAAAAAAAAAAAAAAAAGAGGCCCGCATTCATTTGGATGTTCGGTCGAATGTTGTTCAGTTGAAAGAGGGTCGGTCGAATGCACCTGCTGGAGGGAGGAACTACAAAGTTTGGACAGTGATCCATTTTGTTGGATTCCCACAGCAACCCACTTCAGCTCCTAGGTTCTCCTCTGTAACTTGGGGTTATGAGTGTTTTTCAATTAAAGGAATGAGTAATATGTTTTTTTTGGTTAGGGTTTGAAGAAAAATGGTGAAACATATATTTTTCTCTCCTTTACCAAAAGTTCAATTTGTTGTTTGGTGAATTTGGCAACTTTGATGTTCAATCCAACAGTTTCAGTGGGGTCAGTATCTCCCACCCTGTGCATAGGAAGGTGGCCAAATTTTTTGTTTTGATCATCAATTTAATCACTACACTTTTGTCCCTTGGATATAGATACCAAATCTAAAGAGTTGTATTGTTTGGCATGTGTTGGTACCAGGTTTAGTTCCATAGTTCCTCTAAACCTTTCAAACGTAAAACCATGGGTGCTCAAATTCGTATATTGCAAAATGTGGGTTAGATAATACTAATGGCACATTTGCTTATATTTTCAAGGAATATAAAAGTATAATGTTAATAACCGATAGTCATATTGACTTGGGGAAGATGCATTTTGTAGTGAAACGTTGCCGTCTAACATATTTCCAATACATAGAAACTTCAATCATTGATGCTACAGAAGGTTGCAATGAAACTCTTCTCCTTGTTTATAAAGTAAATTATCTTCAAAAAAAGAAACCACATCATCAGAGCAACCATTTGTACATTGATCTGAGTAGGATGTCAAGCACCACCAACTGCTATCCAACATAAGCTTATCACAATTTGAATAAATGTTTAAGTTAGGCTCATCTATAAGTATAGAACTGTCATAATGTCAAATCATTATCAAACATCAATTGCACATGGAAGTTAAAGAAACAAAGAATCTGACTTTGAGAAACAAATGATGACAATGTTATATGCCAATAGGATTGCTAAAGTAATCAAAAAAGCAAGAAGGCCTAAAAAGTCCTCATCAAGTATACAATTGAAATAGGTTGGCAAGGATCATACCATGGAAAGTCTGATACTTTCCATGCTTAAGAAATGTTGGGGGCTTCATTTCAGAAGCACTGATCAACATGAGAAGCATACAAAAAATCCTACCCTAAACATGCATGTAAAGCAAAAAGAGTATTTTTTCATACCCAATTCACTATTTAGTCCATTTTCCCTCTTTCAACAAGAATAGGATTAAGGATACTCATTCAATTTACCACTGTCAAGTAAAATTCTAAAAAAATCTGAACTGTGATCAACCTATCAACCAAACAATGCTAATTGTTAACAGGATTGCCATGTGCACTATTCAAAAATTTAGTAGATATTAGCGAAGCACAAACATCACCAGGAATACCTCGCATGACCTAATGAAGTCATTGGAATTTCAATTCATAAAAAATTACAGGCTTCACAATCATGTCCACTTCTTTTAATTGACTCACAACAGGACAACTGAAGAGATAATTTTGAATAGAACAACAACTCTATAGCAATGAAAATTGGAAACACTCTAGCAACCAATACGAGATTTAATTTTATATAGGATCCCCAACTATATATTTCTTATTCTAGATACATGATGTTCATTAACATTTCTAATTGGATCATCTTCTATAAGAAACAAATGTGGATATCCTTTCAACCTTTATTTTACTTTGACATTATTTAAAAATTTCTCAAGATCAACATCCTTCTTTCCATTTCCTTTTGGCAGATTATAATTCTCTAGCTTCTTGCCAATCAATTCATATCCCTTTTCAAACACAATATAAAATTATACAAAACAAAATGTACCAATAATAAGAGATTTCTTGTTATAACACTTAAGAGGCATGAAATATGAGTAGGTCAATTTCCTAAAAATTTCTAAATATGCAACCCTATCTAGAAATTTTTTTGGTAGGAGAAGTGGGGCTCCCTCAAAAACATACAATCTAATTTATTTGTGCATTTATCATATGCATACCAATCTCCCCAATTATGTTTGAATTTCCCTCTTTCATCCTTGTCTTTGGGTTGAAGAAATCTTTGTACTTTAGATGACAAATAATAGTCACAAGGATGACCCACAGGTTTGTATAGCGGCTTTACAAGATACTCTTCAAAGTACAAGTAATGTGACATTACACACCTCCTATCCCAAATTGCAATCCACACTTACATAGGTTTGATATTTCTATTATCATTTATGTCTCTTATTTAGAGATGATCATGCCATATTCCCATATTTTCCCTTCATGTAATATAAGATGCAAGAATAATAAGTAATTATTGAAATGGATACCTCCATTGTTGCTCTTGATAGTTGTCCATGAGACCACATTTCTCTGAGGCATTTTTTCAAACAACTTCCACGCCTTGTGTATGTTTCCACATTTTGCATACATGTCTATCAAGGCACTTGCAATAACAATGTCTGACAAAAAATCACTTTCAATTATGCTTGGAAAACTAGTGCACCATTTGTCAAATTCTAGGTTACCATTTAGTTGCATAGACTTTTTCAAACCTTGGATTAGGAAATTTATCAAACTTCAGATTAGACCATATTCATAAATTCAAATTATCTTGACCTTAACCTTCAATCAATCAAGTTGTTATCCTCTAATTTGGTTCTTTAGAATCATACGTCTAGTTTGAGGCCACCTTGTCAATTGTCATTCTAGTCTTTGTCCATTCTTAAGGTCTTGATAAATCAGATTTGTCACTAAATGACTATCTTAGTTTGGTTGACAACCTTTTCTTACGTTTACCAAAAGTTCTTAGTCTTCATATTGGGTCATATTACACCCCTTCTTCATAAAAATCATATTTAAATTACACTTGCATACTTTAGTCATACCATATATTTTGATCATAGTGAAGTTTTATTACATTAAAATTTCAACTATTTTCACTTTGTATCTTTAATCTTGGAATCCATTATTTGGCATGCCTTATATCTTGAAAAATCCAAAAAACCGTATTATAGGTTCATACCTTATGCTTTTAACTCACACCTTTGCATTGTCATTCCTTAATAGCCTTTAATGTAAGGGATTGAAAATTATTTATAAACCCCAAATTTCAAATTCACCGTCCATGCATGTACATGTGTGTACATGTACATGTACATATATGCACATACATGTGCACACATGTGTGTACATGTATATGTGTGTGTACACATGTACAATATATGTATGTTTGTATTATATACATGTGTATATACATATGTGTGTATGCATGTATACATATATGCATATATGCACATATGCATACATATGTGTGCATGTACACATGTATGTACATGTGTGTGTATATTTAATTGTATGTGTGTATGTATATAGATCTACACATTACATGTATATATGTATACATATATATGTGTGTATGTACATGTGTATGTGTGTATGCATGTACATGTATGCATATATATATATATATACATGTACATACATGTGCATGTGTGTATGTATGTATGTGTATGTGCGTATGCATATATACATACATGTATATATGTATATGTGCATGTACGCATGTGTGTATATGTGTATATGTGTGTGTATGTATACATATATGTGTATAATTTGCATATATATGTGTATGGGTGTATGTATGTACATACATGTGTACATACATATGTATGTATATGTACTTGTACATACATATATGTATGTACGTGCATATGTACGTACATACACACATACACATGTATATATGCAAATTATACGTGCATATATGTATACATACACACATACACATATACACATGTATATACACATGCGTACATGCACATATACACATATACATGTATGTATATAAACATACACACATACACATACATACATACACATGCACATGTATGTATGTAGATATACACATGTACATACACACATGTTTGTGTACATACATGTATATATATATATACATTTACTTGATTGCTATTGTGAGATTCTTGAATATAATTAATGGTTAATTTTATGTTTTTTATCTCTAGAATGAATTGATGGTAGAAATTTATAATTTTCTTTTCCTATCTAGATCTTTTATGTGTTATTCATGTACATATTTTATTTTAATGATATGAAAATCTCTAGATTTACATAGATACATATATCATGGATGATGAGGGATCTCACCATTCCCCTTATTCTAGTGAAGAGGCTCAAAATAGATCAAATTTATATCGGGATAGTATTGTTAGATTAAACAATGCTCTAAAATGTTTAGAGCAAACAATTCACAACTCCCCCAATTTGGCTAATTGAGATAGATTAGTCACTATTAGAGATGAGATTCATTGAATGATTGGGACGATTCATTCATTCAACCCTTATGATGAGATCAACATTGAGCAATTTTATTTATCTCTTGCTAGGAGTGTTACTGGCACAATGAATTATAGAGAAGTTGCCAAATCAGTTTCAACTGAAAATGTGTTAACCATGTTCCCTCATTATAGAGGACAAAGTAGAATTAGAGGATATGTGGTTACGAGGTGTGTAGATCCTCTTGTTGCGCCATTCATATACCCTAGATGGTTGGCAGTGTATCATAGATGGCCTCACAATGATGAGCTGCCAGGATATTTTGTGAAACAGTTATATGTAGAATTTCATTTACAGATAGATGTGGACTACAAATCTCATCCTGAGCATGCTGGCCAAGGTAAAGGCCGTTTTTATGAAAAACCACAATTTAGACGTCCAGATTTGCCACCGCCTGTGGATAAGAGGGCATTAGTTGGCCCAAATCTTTTGGTTTTACCAAAACATGTGGAATTGGCAGTAGTAGGGGAGTCAGCAGCATGCTCTACTCGATCCCAAATTATTGATAACATTGCCTCTATTACGACACAGATTGATCAAATTTCATCTGATCGAGTTGGTAGATACTTATTATGCCCACGGATCAGCCTTCCTCCCATAGAGGCTACATCAGCATCTTATGATCCATTTATTTGTGCCGATCTACCTACTCCTTCAGATATTGAGCATATGAACCACATGACTTTGCGTAATGTGTGTAGATTCTCAGTTTCAGATTTACTAGCAGCATATTGGGTCATCAGCGAGGACCATGGGATCTCTCTCAATCGTGTACAGGAATTTATTAGAGAGCGATATCCTGGTACACATTCAAGCCACGGGGTGGCAACTCCAAGGGATATTCCAGAGCAACCTATCGATCCTTTAGCTTTTCCAAGTCATCAGGATGTTACAGATCACGTTGCTTAGGTTACTACGGTAGCTGATGTTGTCCATGGTGCATATACTCAGTTTCTTTTTGGCACTGATACTATACATGCTACTAATCCCCCTGCAATGTCCTTGCATTCTAATGAGCTTAGTGACATTGGTAGAGCCCTCAATCAGGCATGTTAGGTACTCAAGAATAATTTACAATATATATATACATTTAATTGTGTTCTAAAAAAATACGTACGATACATGTTTAACATGTTTAACTATTGATTGAAATTGACACGTACAAGTGAAATTTTTTAAGCAGTGTGGTGATTTGTTAGAGTTTGGAAATTTGGCACATGATGGCAATTCCATACAACACACAAATGAGGTACATTTATATAAAAAAATTTAAACATATATATATATATATAAGTTGTACATGTACACACACTTAAATTAAATTAAATTTTAAAAGTTCATACATGTGTGCACGTACTTGAACACATGCAAGGCTCAGGACACACATCCAGAGAGCTTGGATCGGGACATGGATCCACACATGATTGTGGTTCCATGCAGCACATACCTGAGGTACATTTAAATAATTTTAAATATAATTTTTAAAATTTAATTGTAAGTTCGATTTGTAAGTTTGAACATGTTGAAAGTTTGTACATATGTATATATATGTAAGTTTAGATAATTTCATGTGCACGTACTTGAACATATGCATGTTTTGGGACGAGGCTCAGGACACGCATCCAGAGAGCTTGGATAGGGACATGGATCCACACATGATCGTGGTCCCATGCAGCACACACCTAAGGTACATTTAAATAATTTTAAATATAATTTTTAAAATTTAATTGTACTCGATTTGTAAGTTTGAACATGTTGAAAGTTTTTACACATGTATATATATGTAAGTTTAGATAATTTCATGTGCACGTACTTGAACACATGCAGGTTTTGGGATGAGGCTCAGGACATGCATCCAGAGAGCTTGGATCAGGACATGGATCCACACATGATCATGGTCCCATGCAGCACACACCTGAGGTACATTCAAATAATTTTAAATATAATTTTTAAAATTTAATTGTACTCGATTTGTAAGTTTGAACACATTGAAAGTTTGTATGTACATGTATATATATGTAAGTTTAGATAATTTCATGTGCAAGTACTTGAACACATGCAGGTTTTGGGATGAGGCTCAAGACACGCATCCAGAGAGCTTGGATTGAGACATGGATCCACACATCTTGGATCAGGAGAGGGATTAGTCCATGGATCGAGGGAGAGATTGAGGAAGAGATCGAGGGAGAGATCGGACCATAGATCTAATGATTCTATTCACAGTAGATTTCCCTCTTTGTGAGATTAGATTATTATGTTGTCCAGACACTTCTTATGATTTATGTACATTACATGTTTATACATTTTATGGTATATATTTGTACACTTGTTATGATTTACAAATCACATTCACACATGTTTGTACATGTTTTATGGTTTGTTCATAGATTTGTTATTGTGCATTATTATGGTTTTCAAACACTTGTTAAATGTATATATTTAAATCGTGCAAATTCTTACATGGTTTTATTTATTTAGCAAGTTTGTACAGGTTTAAATTTAAATTTAAATTATGGTTTGTTCACACAAGTGTTACACACATCTATATTGACAAGTTAACTACTTTTAACTTTCAACTAAGTTAGATCATGTATAATTATGATGTACACAATTTGTATTCAATTATCATGCACGATATATATACAGTTGTATGGTACAATCTCTAGCTAATCATATTGAAAATATTTAGATCAAAATGATCTTATAGCTATATAAATACCATATTACAAACTTTAGGCACTTTGCTAAAAATGGAATCTAGGTCACTATTTACTTTTTATTGATTTTGAATGTTCTCTAGCTTACATCATAATAGTCTAGAATGAGAAACTATTTTATAGAGATTCAAAACTAAATAAAATAAATCATAAAAATTAAATTGTAAGTTATACATGTATGTATATATCACTAATATACTTCATCTAAAAATAGCAATGTAACCTTTACACAAATAATACTAGATCTTCTACAAACCATATTGTTAGGATAAAATAATTCCTGGACATGTTGCACTCCAAATCCTTCCTACACAAGCATTGAACTTGTAATTTAAGAGAGGGGTAAAAAATAGTTAAATAAATTAAATGAATAAGATTAACTATCAAATGGATTAAAAGACCATTTTGTGCCAACAATAAGATCTCTTGGATGATATTAAAATCCTCTATTAAAACAAATTTGGATTATTCTTTTTAAATAGAAATTTAAAGGGTGTAAATAAAGTTTTTCATGCTTCAATTAAGCACAAAATGGTCACTTAGGAAGGGTTCTATTATTGTTGGAAATGTTTATTGTCATTCTAGATAAAATATTAAAAACTTTTCCTAGGGTTATGATTCTTATTTAGATTGTGTGCCTAATTTAATGAAACATGTTATTTGGGCCAATTAACAAGAGTAACTTTAAATATCCTTTACACTTCAATCTCTACAAAGCTTAGGATGAATTGATCCTTAAAGGATTTAAAGGATAATCATACATAAATTTTATAATTTACTTTATCAAAATAATTCTAAACCTTAAGACAAATTGAATTCATTCTTTACTTTGTCACTGACTCTTTTCTATGTGAACTTTTGTGATCTCATTTGTTAACTTGTAGGTTTATATTTTCCTTTATTGGGGTTATTGCATTTTTCACATATATATATTTTTTAGGATTTTTTATGTTGTTAGGATAGGATCCTTTGAGGGTGGATGACATCTTCCATTAGTGTAATTAACACCTATTTTTGGTGGTTAGAGTTATTTTTATTAGTTATATTTTTCTCCTCTCTTATGTATATATACTCATGACCTTTTCTCTATAGATGCCTGTATAATTTCCTATTAGAATGGTGATTATTCATATTAGGATTAGAATGAGTTCATGATTATACATGAGTTCACATGTGATTAGGATTAGAATGGTGATTATTAGATAGAACATGCGATCTTTAATGAATGATTAGGATGAAGGGGGATGCTTAGGATGAAAATAATAATTTTCTAGGATGTGAAATACATACTAGGATATGAAAATGGATGATCTTGAAAATTTGAAGGTGAACAAGTAAGGTTATATTAACTTTCAAAAATTTATGACCAAGCCTTTGAAAAAACCCATTCTAAATCATGCCACATGTTCCAATCAATTTATAAATTATATATATAGATCTAGCTCGATCTATAAAAAGTTTGAACTTATGTACACACGTGGGTATCCAAAAAACAACTTAAAGCTCCTGGTACATAAAATCTGGATCCTCTCTATCTTTAATTATCTCTAAATATTTTTCATGATCTTCAATAGGCAACCTCCACTTTTGTTTGGCATGTCCTTTTTTAGGTAAAGTTTCTAAATTTATTTTTGTTGCTATAACTAGGTGACTGTAATGTAGAACCTTTTGTCCTGGCATATAATCAACAAAATAAATACCATTTTTATCTGTCTTTATTTGTTGATAATATGTGCCTTCAATAATGACTGATCCAATGGGATACTCTTTTCCACCACCATCTGTCATCGATTCCACCAATTTTCTTTTTGGTTGCATACATCTTAGTAGATAGTAATCTACACCTTCCACATTGTTAGGATCTGCAACAACAATGAAAATATCTCCTGTACACACCATATATTTTTAATCAATTTTAAATAAATTAAACACATGCCCTTAAAACTTAAACATGGAATATATTTAAATCAAATAAACTAAATTAAGATCAATTTCCATACCTGTAACAACTAAATCAGATACATGTTCATAATCAGCTGAATAGAGAGGATCGTAGACATTGACATTGTCATCTTCAACAAAAGGAGGCATTGATATTAATTGTTTCATTTCCCATTGTGAAACATACCCATCTCTAATATTCTCACATTGAACAATATTTGCATTGTTCTCAATGCAATCATCACAAAAACATGATTTTTCTCTAACATTAATTACATGAGGCTTACTACTTCCCGTTGTCATGATTTGATGTAGACTTCTAATACCATGAATTGCTTGACAATTATAAGGATTTGATCGATCAATATCTATAAATTCAAATTTGAGAATTCAATTAAAAATCATGTACACTTGAACTTTGAAATCCTTGATTTTTTAACAAATTTTGACTAGATGTACCTGCAACTTCCCAAAAATAATGTGTGTTGTATGTTGAGTTGCGAGCGGAAAAATGACTTTTACACCATTCAACAATTTCATTTGCATTCCGTAGGGCATTACCTGCAAGTACACATGTGTTGGCACAATTTGCCACCTATTACTTTCAAGGAACTTATAATAGTTTTAAATTTAATTTAAATATATATATCTATAATCTTTTCAAAAATATATCTACATGTTCCATATATATATATATGGTGAAAGTTACAGCAAGTTCATGTTGATGAAGTGCACGCTTCACACATGCTCCTGCTCCATCGTACTCTCCTTTTCCATGTCCACTCTCATAAAAATTCCACAAAAATTTGGTGTTGTGTCTAGCATGTTGATGGCTTAACCAAACAAAAGCTTTTGAAGACTTAAATTGTCCTGCATGAAGTTACAAATAATTGTACACTAAAACCAAATTAGCTCAAGTCAAAAAAGTAAATATATATATATATATATATATAACTTGCAATTAGACTTGATTTAAGTCTCAAAATTAAAAGTAAATATAAATAAATACTTTTTAAAAAAAATGACATGTAAACTTACCAGCACATCCATCAGACCATATCCAGTGTTGTTCTTGATTTATGCCACGTCGTCTCAGGTCTTGAAAAAGCATTTTGAAACAATGAGCTGCATAGCTTCTATCATGATTTGTATCATCACTGATATAAAAGTGAACCTCTTTGATGATAATTCGACCATCTTTGCTACTTTGTATTCCATCGACCTCTAATTCGACATGCCTATAGAAAATTTGCACAAAGATTGCAACTTGCTCTGAATGATAATATTGACTTTGATTCTCAATTTGAGGATTAAATGTATAGTTCTCAGAGAAATCTACAATAGAGAGAATACAACCTGGTGGAAAACAATTCTTTGAATCACTAAATTGTTTAGCTTGCCATCTTGCACCATGACAATGTTGGATATGTGGATATATGATATTGCAAAATTTACTCATGAATTCATTGTAAGGCAATCCACTCTCTTTGAGAATAATTTTTTTGGCCTCAACTCCTGACTTCGTTAAGTATGTCTCATATTCATATCTCTTCCAAACAACTTGCATTTCATTATTGTGAACATGTGAAAGATTCTTCAAATCTCCACAATCATTATATACATTTTTTTATACACTAAACATTGAATTCTTCTAAATCTTCTGATTTTTTGCATACAGGAGACTCCACAAATTGTGTTGTACTTCCAGGGATGGCTAAATTTCGATCAATTGTTGTCATAGCTTTTCTATATGATTGTAGATGTAAATCAAATTCAACATGATTTCGATAACAAGTTTCACGTACTTTATTTATATGTACAAATGATGGTCATAGTGTCTCAAACATCCTTTGAAAAATCTTCACATTTGAAAAATCTTGCTTGAATTCTTCAAAAAGTTCACTTTGTGTTGTATCTATAAAATGTTTTGGATGAGAAATTTTTGTACCATCGTCACTTATTATTTTTATAGTATCCCTTCTATTGGATGAAACACGAGAGTGAGTAGTCCAATATTCAACCACCCGTTTCTTTACATCTTCTGAAATTCTATCTTTTCGGGGAACCCTACAAATATTTACCCAATTTTTCTCAATTTTTTCATCTATTCGATTTGTCTTTTCAATATACCTTTGAACAGTTCTACTAGAAACATTTAGTAATTCAGAAATTGCTTGAACTTGTCTTCTATGTGATAATTTTTTACTAGAAATTACATTCATGAACGCTCTACGTGCAACACTTAAATCACTAGATCAACTCTTTTTTTCAATACATTCTAATGCTTCTTGCAAGTTTTCAACAATTATGTGTTTTAAATCTAATGAATTTTTCCTATTATCAACCCCTAACAACTCCAAAACAGGGGTCATTTCTTTTCGTCTAAATAACTTTGCAACTAATTGTGCTCTTCCAATTAGAGATTTTTCTTCAAAAAAATCATCCCATATTCTTTTTGAGTGTAATTTTAATGTGCTTTCAGATAAAATATCTTGAAATGAAAAATTATTGAAAAGATAATCCTCATCCATCTCCATCAGATTTTCAATACGATTTTCCAAAAAAAAACTATTATTAGGTTCAGTTTGTTCTTGTACCTGTACGTCACCTTCATCATTGATATTTTCCATGGGTTGTTCTTCATGAGATGTTCCTTCACCCACTCTTCTCTTCCTCTGTCTTGTTCGTGTTCATTCATACTTCCTTGATCTATTCCTTTTACACACCATCACAAATTGCACTCAAATTTGAATTCACTTGCATACAAATTTGTACACACATGATCTTTCAATGAAACATGTACTTGATTAATATTGCATTTAAATATCTAAGACTTAAAAAAACAATGGAATAACATATATCTAATTGGTGATCAATAATAATGAAATCTAAGAATATAAATAGTGAAAACAAAATTCAAATTTGTATTAATGAAAATAAAAAACATAATCAATTAAATAAGTTCAAGATCAATGTACTTTCGAATATAGCTCTCCAATTGTTTAAATACGTTTTCTTTTGTCGAAATAAACCTTCTAACTTGTTGATATAAACATTCTTTTGTCGAAATAAGTTTTTGGACAATAGTATATCGATCGAGTGGGTTTTGGTCGAGTCAATAAGATTTCCTTAGTTGAGATCAAATATATTTTGGTCGAAATATATTTTATTGAATTACTTGAGTTGAAAAATCTAAAATCAAATCAAATATATTATATAACGCCCAATTTCAGTTGAATCACTTTAGATCGAAACATTTTCGGTCGAAATGGTTTCGGCCGAAACTATTTTGACCGAACTGTACTCGACCGAACATGTCTAGGTGGCATCCTACATGGCAACATACTCACCTTTTCTGAAACATTCAAGTTTGGCAGAGTGTTTCTCCTCTCAGAATTATTATTTTTCAGAAAACAAAAATACACTTTTGTAGAGCTCGGAGTGGTGAATCCAAATATATAATTTTTTTAATATTTTGATTAGTTTTAATATATGTTATTTTTAAAATAATGAAAGTAGGTTGTTAAAATGAAAAAAAAAGGTTGATTAGAAATTAAAAAAAATATAGTAAAACATATTAAATTTTAAAAAAATTATATGGTGCAGTAGAGCAGAGAGTCTTCTTCAAAAGGGTATAATCTTTTTATTGAAAATGATTAAAAAAATTGAAAATAGTTGACGGCCCGTGAAAACTGTCAAATTCTGACATGTTCAACTTTAAAACATTATTATGAGTAAAATATACATCAAAATTTGAAAAAACAAAATTCATGCAGTAGATATTGAAGTTACCTATTTAGGGAAAAAAAATTTAGAGAAAAATAATTTATTTTTCAGTTTGTTTCTTGACGGCCTGTGAAGTCATTGTTTTTTGAAATTTTCAGCATTCCAAAATTTGTCCTTAAATTGAAAAAAACATAATGAAAATGATTTTTTTTTTAAATTTGAAAAATTACAGGTTTAATCTTCATCAAAAGTTCTACATTTCATTAGTTTACACCATTTTGAAATTCAAAACATAAAGACTACTTTTATGTGGCCGAAGTTCATAATTTTTTTTGTTGTTGGCCGATTCCTTTATAAAGTGTGACACAGGTTTGTGCTTTTACCCGGCGGGCATTGCCTTGCTGTTGCTAGTGTCATTAGTGGCACGGTTTTTCCAGAGGATCTTCTCCTAATTTTTTCGACGTGTGAACAGTGCCATCCTGTTGAAAGAATTCATGGCTGTATTGGCAACTAATTGTTCGAGTGTGTGAATTGCTTTCAAGCAATTACATCCTGCTCGCTAGGCCATTCTATAAATGCTGACCAAGTTACTTGTGATTAGAATTGCATTTTCTCTAGTGTGTTGCAGGGCCTTTCTTTTTCTATGGATAAATCAACTGAACATAGGAGTGTGAGACTGGGGGCCCAAATATTGCCAGTCAGTAAGAAGCCAGTTACTCCCATGGCTCCCAGGGATACTAGTGGGGGTAGTGGTAAGAAGCCAGTATGCTGCTCTTCCCCTGTGCTCATTTTTGAATCTAATGATAGTGGGTCTGACACCAATTTGGACTACTGGTGTTACTTGGCCTCCTTGATGGAGCTTATGGGAGTTGATGAGGAGGTCCTGACAATTGAGCCTATAACTGCATTGGCACCAGGTCTGGTTATTCAAGGTTGTGCTAACAAGGCTGGTGGTGGGAAGGTAGCTCCGTCGCGGACTCGAAGCGGTCGCCTGTACTGGGGCCGTGTGTTGTCTTGATGGTTACTGGTGGTGGGTGTGTTAAAATTCTCTTTTCCTACAGTTTCATCGTGTGGATGTGGATGTGCACGTGCTTTGCATGAAATTTTGTTCTCCGACTAGTTACTGTGTAACCGTTTTTGATTCCTATGATCATACACGATGTTATCGAATGATTAAGAATGTGAATTCAAATTTCACTTTGGATTGAAATTCAATTTTGATGCTTACAATGTAGCCTAATGCTTGTTGCTCTCCTGTTATATAAAGGAGATTTCACAGCTCACTGAGGGTCAGAATTTTTTGGGTCTGAAGCTTTGAAGTTTGTACAGTCAGTTTTAAGTGTTGAAATTTTGTGAACATTGTTTAGGAAGTCATCCCGGGTGGGGATTTGTATAAAGTTAGTATGCTATGCTTTTTAATTACTGATATCGAAACAAATCTACAAAATTAATATAGTTTTCTCTCCTGTGTATGTGCCATGGATTATGAAGAGATTTATCAATGGTTTCTCCCTTCAGTTTCAATGGTTAATTGAAAGTGTAATTAGTATTCTTGCTTTAACTTAATGAGTTAATCAAATGCTTGAATAGTTAAATTACATGTTCATGGTTGTATGTACTCAGGATTAGCTAAGAAGTGTTGTTTTAATATACTGAAATATCTCATGGTAGTAAGGCTATATGAAGATAAGTTCACAGTATCAGAATTATGCTTTATATGACTCTGTCGCCCAATGGATGAGGCACTGAATAAGGTTTGCAACCTTTCTCTTTGGTATAAGACTGTAGTTCTAAGCATGGTGATCCAAGTGCTGAACACAACCACATATTAAACCTTGTCTTCCTACGGGAAGTAATTCTTTCATTAAATTGGTCAGTTCCATTACTCTTTTGTGCGTGTCATTATTCTTCGGTCTACCACTACCAAGAATAATGTCGATTCCCTTGAGTGTGTAGGAATTGTAATCTGTATACAGGAAGTGTTCTTACTAGTCATGGGGAATTCTTATGAACACATTTAGGTTTACCCACCTTTGTCCTACAGAGCCAAAAGTGTAGGAGAGTTCAATCCATAATTGACTCTCATTAGTTGGCCACTAGCCTTTGCAGTCATCTATAATAGGTGTTGGCTACCTCTTAGGGAGCTACAATCTCTATGTGGGAAAAAACACCAACACCTTCACCATCTCCATTGAATCAACAGACTCAGGATTCATGGTAGAATCCTTACTTAAATCCCTACCACCAGAGGCTGATGATAAAATGAGGATCCCAACCTCCAGCCTTAAATTTCCATCCTTTATCAACTTATTAAAACCCTGTGAAGGGATTTCATCAAGTCCAAACTTAGCAATGTCCTTCCCCAAGTAAATATTCTTATGATTGTTGTCCCAAGGAATTAGACACTCAAGGTCTCCCTCTCCATTCTGTAGTAACCCTACATTACTCTCCTTCTCTTCATCTTCCGCTTCTCGCTAATGGGTTTCAGCCATGTTACATTCCAGATCAACC
Organism: Sequoiadendron giganteum; assembly: GCA_007115665.2. Taxonomy (NCBI): domain Eukaryota; kingdom Viridiplantae; phylum Streptophyta; class Pinopsida; order Cupressales; family Cupressaceae; genus Sequoiadendron; species Sequoiadendron giganteum. Next base: position 568,535,583 of record CM021103.1, on the reverse strand, counting down.
TGAGTCCCCTCGTCCTCCTTGTTCTTGGAGGTTTTCTCTACCTCCGCCTTCTTACTGCTTTCGTTCTCTTCATACTATTTTTTTTTTCTCTTCCCCTTCACTCTTCTTTTTCCATATCAAGGCTTCAATTTAGTTTGGGGCTTCCCCTTTTGATTGGTGGAATTAAGCGAACAATTCTTAGCCCAATGACCAGATTTTATACACTTGAAACACGCAAAAGGTATAGTTTCAAACTCAATAGCTTGAACCCAGGTACCCAACTTAGATTGGAATTCAATAGACTATGAAAGATGAACATTCTAGGGAACACCTACACATATTCTAGAAAACACTAATCATCTCTTGGCCGCTGTCATCGAGTCTATAGACAGGAGCTCACCAAAAGAGCTAGCTAGTCCGCTAAAAAAATCCACATTCCAATATTCTATTGGAAGTCCAGAAAGTCTAACCCATACAGGGATAGTTTCAAAAATAGAGTTTGAAATATCTAGGTTAGTGGACCATTTCTTTAGGGCTAAGGAGGACTTTCCAATGATCTAGGGACCTCCACTCCTCATAGCCTGAATGTCCTCCTAACAAGAGAACTCAAAAGAAAAATAACCCTTAGGAAGGGCTGAGATGAGAACTTGGCCATTAGTTCTCCATTTTTTCTTAACAAACATCCTGACAACCTCAATATTTGGTCTAAGCCCCATAAAATTACCAACCAACACTCTATCCATTAGTGAGATATTATGATTAATGACCGGATCCGAGATAGAAATAGAAAACTTACCCTTAGCTGGTTCAAAGAAATTGCACACAAGAGGGAAAGTTGACTTTCTATTTGGTTTGACACCAAAAAGAGATGACCATTGTTTAGGCTTGGCTCCTTCCCCTCCAGCTGCCCCCACCACAATTTTAGTATTATCAAGGTGATTTCCTTTGGTACTTCAAGAAGGAATCTCAGATGGAGTAGCTTTCCCTCTTGATTCCACCAAGATGTTTCCGTTGGGATCAAGAACAACCTTATCATCCTTACCTTGCTTTCTGGTCGAATCTTGCTTCAATTCCCCCTGCTATTCTTCTGATTCTGCACTTCCACAATCTGCACCATTGTTCGAAGATTCAAAATTTCAATTTTCCTACCTGTTCATATGCCTGTCCTTCTACTCACACACCATTGTCATAGGAGACCTTTTTAAACCATGGAAAAAATATTTATGTTAAATAGTATCTTGTGTGTACCAATAGTAAAAATAATCAATCAATTTGTAGAGAGTGTGAAGCTCATTATAGGAGGAAAAATATTTGAAGGATAACATATTAAATAAAAAATATAAGACATAGTTGATACCTTCACATATGCCGCACAATCTAGTTTGACAATTGATTACAATGCATATCACCCAACTACAAATCCTTGCAAAGAAAAATATTTTTATCACTATACGATTACACCACTTCAAATCATAGAGTAACTTAAGAAAATAAAATAAAATAAAAATTCGTTACTTACAAAAAATAGTTATTGTTATGTCTAAAAATAAAATAATGATAGAAGTTTGAGTAAAATTAGTTGTTTCTCCTATTTTACATGAATAAAAAAAAATGTGGTAGATTGCAATATAAGTAGAGTGAACCAGAATATTTTCATTCATGTTACAATTTTTTGTTATCTATTTCTATTTCACAATACCTTTAAGTGGTCATTTTATTTCCTTTTTAGAGTAACATATGGACTATATTGCATGAAATCATATCTTTGATATGTTTAGGTTGTCATATGCAAAGACCCACAAGACAATGTACGCTTGATAAAGTTATAAATGTGAGCCCTTGATAAATTTTACTATTGATAAAAATCATTACTCCAATTTTCAAACCTTGTGATTCATGGATTGCTAAGGCCTATTCCATTTAAAGATGATTATATCAACTCCTACTATAATTTATTGGGATGGTAGGTACATTTTTTGTTGGGTTTGGTACCAAAGTGGGCCTACGTAAAGATTTGAAATTGTATGAAAGAAAATAATGGAATATTTATTAGGTTATTATTAATTTTGTATATAACTACTTCAAATTGTCTTAGTACACTATTTACAAGACCTAATCATACCTATTTACTAATGAAAATTGTATGATATATAGTCTATAATGTCAAGAGCTAGCCTTGAAACAAGATTTTTGAATCTCCCCAAGGTCTCAAGATTACTAGGTCTTAGATTTACAAGAATCAACTAGTGTTAAATACAATATTATAATAAAGGGCTTGCTGGTGTTATATGTGGAGCAAAATACATACTTTGATAAGTTCAATTTAATGGAAAATATAATATAAATCTACCCTAACTAGTTGAAAAAGAAAATATAAAAGTGAGAAAATAAGATAATAAGGAAGGAAGAGATAAAAAAAGGGAAAGAGAAGAAGGAAGAAACCTATAGTCAAGAAGCACAATAATTGTCATGAGAGAGTAATATTTGCAAACATAACAACAATAGTGTATGCCAAGTGTAGTTTTACTTAAACAAATGACATACCCTATGAAAGATTCTAAGAATTTTTTTTTTATAATTCTATTGTAAGTTAAAGAAAGAAAAGGCATCATCACCATATTACATGAAAATATAATAACAAGTATATTTAGAGATATATCTTATTAAGCTAAAATTTGGGTATGTTTATAAGAATTATTATTCTAAATATGATCTTCACGCTTAAAAATCATATAATTTCTGGTGCAATCTATAAACTATATCTTACCATTTGCATGTGCGATTGAAGAATAGTGCCCCTTTATTTTCAAATTCATGGTAATGATATATTAACTTCCATTAAAAATTAGTTAAGTCCTCTATTGTATCCATCTAATTCCTTTTTTTTATTTTTTTTAATAATAAAAGCCCTCAAGATGTGTCCATATTGTTTATATTACTTCAAACCTTGTGAGAGAGATCGTGGAGTGTGTAGTCAAACCATTAAAAATCACATGTTCATAGCATATTATGGGGAATGGATATTATGCAAGGATGATTTACTAAGTAATAAGAAGGGAATTGAATAAAAAAATAAGAAATGGGATACCCATACCTTCCCTACTATATTTTGGGATCTCTAAGTAAAACACACCATACTTGTATTGAATTCTTCATTGGTAAAATAATACATGCATGGGTTTTGAAACAAAATTGCAATTAGAATCCTATAAAATAGAGGTCAATAAATTAAATTCATACATTTAATCATCAAATCGAAACCAAAACATGATTTCAACATCTAAAAATGTTCAAAAAGTAGAGATTAGGTTACAAGAGTACGCACATGTAGAAAATAAGTGAATTTTATTTTCCAAGGTAGGTTTAATAGGGCCTAGATTGGAGAAAGAGGTTTGGGCATCCATTAGGATGTCATTATTTCCAAGTTTGAACATCAAATTTTTCCTCATGGAATGTAGGTTTCACTTGTTCGTTATATAAAATTTGATGGAAGAAGGGAAATGTGTTACATTGTGGTTGGATGTGAAAAATCAACTAGGAAACATATGGAAATATATTGTTAATTTGACAAATGGCATTGGTATGGAAAATAGGAAGAGATAGGGAAAACACCGAAGGTAGAAATTTAAATATATATCTAATAAAATGTTTATGATGATTCCCAAAAAGAATAATCTAGAAAAGATGAGAAAAAATTAAATGGACCCTTAATTCTATAAGAAATTAGGAAAATATTGTAAACAACATAAAAAATGGTGAATCTCTACGAGACTTTTACTAAAAAATGATTAGAATCCAAAATATCTTGCTAAAAGGGAAAGGTTAAATAAAATAAAATAATTACTTAGGAAAACCAATTATACATGTGAACCACCAAAAATGAAATAATAGAAGGGAAAGAGGATTCCCCAATAGGCCCCTAGGGTTTTTCACCTAGGAGCTAGGTTGGTACAATGCCTCTTTCACACTAAGTTATTTTTGGTGAGTTCATTTAAATGGGTTAGGGACTTAAAGTGATGTGTGTGGAATGCCCTAAATTCTAGAAATGGATGAAGGAAGCTAACTAGTAATGAAAGAACTAGAAAATGAAACTATGTTTGAAAACACATAATGATATGCAAACATAAACTAAATGACCTAAAAAAAGCTTATGAAACACAACAGAAAACAAGGAAATGAATGGTGTGCACCTAGAGGTTGAAAAGAGATGAGGTGAAGGTCTGAAATCCTGATGAAATTGTTGCAGAAGCCGACTGGGAAACTTGTGCGAATATGGGCGACTTAGTCCTAGATCTGAGAAAAATGGTTCATAGCCCATTTCTAACAAATGGGTGTCTAAATATGCAAAAATAACTGAAAGGAAGGTTTAGTGGGACTAGGCCTCCATTTTTGGCCACTTAGTCCACTTCTGAATTTCTAGAAATCTAAAAGGGGGAACAAAAGCCCTCAGACTGCACTTCGATTCTTTAGAGGTGTCCGCTTCTGAAACTCTGATTTTTGGGCCTAAGAGAGACTTTTGGTGGATGTTTAGACTTTTCAAGTAAGGACAGGTCTTCAAAAAATCTTGAAATCCTTCAATGATCTTTAATGTACCTAAATCTACAAACACATGAAGAGAGAAGGAGAAAAATGTTGATTGTTAGTGCATGGGGGTTTGCCTTGCTCAAACCCCTTTTAGATAATTAAATAAAATGAAGAGATAATGAAATAAAGCATGAAACAATGGAGTTAGTTATCTTTCCTTGATGATTGATCTTGAGTTGTTGTAGAAATTAACCCTTGAATGCTTCAGAAAGATGTCTTGTTGACTTAGAATATTCAAACCCTAGCTTGCTTGAGAAGAATGATGAGTGATGAGGAGAAGAGAAGACTAGAATATAATAGTCAGGGTTTAGAATGAATAGAATTGGGTGAAAAAGATGAGAAAAACCCTTATTTATACATGTTATGCCCTAATTTTCTCAAAAATACAACCTCACAGGATGAACTTAGTATTCTGGAGACAAAATCCTACTACGAAATTGTTTTAATTTTGATTTCTAAGTCAAAAGGGACTAGGTCACCTAAGGTGGCGACCTAGTCCACTTGGACAGATTCAAGTGGTAGTCGGAATTTTAAGAGGTGATTAATGATGTTTGTCGGGATTGTCTCACAAAACACACTAAAGTTGGACCTATAAGAGCATTAAGGGGTCCTTGTTAGCATAATAAAGGGTTAATTTAGTGATGAAAAGCCTAGAAAGGTGTGAAAATGTCTTACAACACCTTACAATACTTTGGTACAAGGCTTGGAAAGGGGTAAAAACAGGTCCAAATGAGTGAAAAGTGTCAAGGCTACACTTTTTGGTGACACAACATGAATCACGTAAAACATAGAACAAAGAAGAACTATGTTATGATAATAAATCATGTGTGCATGTGATTTATTTACTCCATTCAAATTCAACCAATATTAGCATCTTGACAAAGGAAATTTGGAATAGAAGGATAACTACTACAAGAACATGCTAGTCATTGCTTCATTGCTAACTAATAGTTTGAATCTTTGATGTAGATACCTCTAGTCCCATCAAATCATAGCTCAAATACTTGATAAAAAATGTATCTTGTGGAGATAATCAAATAACTTTGAAAGGATTGAGTTTATTTTTATTTTTTCTCAATTCCAATCTATAAATATTAGAGTCTAGATTTATGAATATCACTGGCAAGTAAAGGGATCAATCAGACAATAATAAACCTAATCACTTAAAGCTATAACATTTCATCCTAACCAACTAGAAAGTACAATGTGATAATGTTTCCAACTAGCAGAACAATCACGCATTCTTGATAAAACATAGTACAATTCAAATATAACATATACTAAGATATGGTTTCAATTTATTTAAAAAATCCTTATAAACCCAAAAGATGAATCAAGATAAGTGTATTTTTTTCCTGGGAAAGTGTCATAAGACCATAAAAAATAAAATTTAGGAAAGGATAGAACAAAAAAAGAACTAAAAATGAAATCAAAAGGGTTTTTAAAGGAGATTATCAGATTTCCACCAATATAAATTATGCTTTACTTTGAATTAAATAAATAATTATTATTCATTTTCTATTTGAATTATGACTAAAGTCCTTATTGATAGGTTGATTGAAAAAAATCTATAGCTTTCAAGCAGTATCACATTTTTTGAATCCAAAACATGCATCACATTCTATGCTTAACATTCTATAGGATTAAAAAAATAATAATTGAATGTGATGAAGAATTGACCAAGTTAAGGTGGTCAGACATACAAGTTTTTATATTTTTTAAAAGTTGTAATAAAAAAATCATAATTAATTATTTACTTTGAAAAAAATTACATAAAAATATGCATCACATAGGGACATGAGTCCCCTAATTATATCTAAAATCTTATAAAAAATATTATCATTTTATTGTGGTTAGGGTGGTCAGACAGACACCTACTTCTTATTTTTTCCCTGAAAATTAAGTACTACTGCATTGAAATTTCAAAATTTCAGCAAAATAGATTTTAAAAATAAAGAAATAAACCTAGTAGTTTAGAAACTAAATTCAATTTTCTACAGATTCTATTCTTACATATTTTTGAAATAATATAGATAAATTATTCAAATTTTTATGTCAATTTTCCTAACTCTAATTTTCTGAGTTTTATTGCCACTTAAGGGCTTGTTTTTTCCATGATGAGCCTACACATACACTCATATGTGCATGTATTCTTTCCTAGTTTACCATAATCAAAATAAAATTTTAGAGTATGTGACCCTATTTTTAGGTCTACAAATAGTATTGTAATGAAACATTAAGAACGTGTTGTTCTTTGGTGATTCACAGGTGGTTATCATAAAATTCAATTAAAAAATTCTTACAAAAGACTAAGAACTAGTTCTCTGCATGCATATGGTAGATAGCTTCAAGAAATATTTCCTTGTTATATCTTTTGAACAAGTTTCCTATTCTCATAAGAAATTTCCCAATATCATGACCACCATAATTTATCTTTTGGATTTACACACTAATGCACAAGAGTATCACTTCCTTGTTGAGCATCTCCTTATCCTTTCTTATGATATCCTTGCTTGTAAAAAAATATTTGTGAGATGGAAATTAATAACTCCCCATGGTACAATGACATCTTCAAATTCTGCCAAAACCAAACCATCTCACCCAATTTATCATCCAATAAATAAAAAGTCCTCATCCAACATGCCTACTATTACACCCTCCTTGGAAAAATGCTCTACTATGGGGGCAACAATGGTGCCTTGTTTATATGTGTCAACATAGTGTTTAGGGATGCTCATAGTGGTATATATGTGTATAGGAACAAATTTCCACCCCTTGGGAAAATTCCCCTTTTACCCTCCTTCATATTAGAAAATGAATTTCAGAGGCTAAATTCCACCTAAGCCCATTGCCTCCCATCCATTTGGTGCCTGTTTTGAGCCTCGATAGAAGTGAAACTGTTGGAGATGCCCACATGGCATGCAGACTTCTATGCATCATAGTTACATACCTGGCATATTCCTATGCCTAGATTCTGCAGAGGCATTACACTTCCCATTGGAAGTCAAATTGTAACGCCTCCCTTCATGTGATCGACCCGAATATGGCCATTTTCTTCATCTTCCCTTCAAATCCACTATTCCTTTTGATCCATTTTGGATCTCTTCACCATCTTGAGACTACCTCATCCACAAGATCTTAACACTTCAAGCATTGAAGCAACATCTTGACACTACATATAAGCAATCCATCACTCTATCACTTCAGTAGAGAAAGTGTAGAACAACACCATTGCAGTAGAGGCTTGAGTTCCTCTCATTTTATGCCCCCACTAGCATTAAGCACTTTGGGTGGAGGTGGTAAGCTTTCTAATCCTCTCGTCTATTACTTGGTTGAGTAAGCACATTATTGTTTTGTAGTGTTTTAGTGTTCCTTTTGCTTTATTCTCTCTTTATCATATTATTTCTATATCATTGCAAACTTCGCTATCCATGGAGGTGGAAACACCAAAATGGGGGTCTGACTAAGGAAAACCCCTGAAAAGCCCCCCAAAATTTTGTCTCTTTTGTGTGTAGGTGAAGATATCTTGGAGCGAGCTAGCGAACAATATTTTATGTGAGATCGTTTGTGTCACCTTTGCTTTAATATATTTAATTTATCACATCTGTTTATATGTTTCGTACTTCATAGTACTATTTTTTTCACTTAGAAACCATTAGCTAGGCTGTTAGTTTGTTTTCTAGTGATTAGAACTTGTATTTCTGGTCCTCTGGCTGTACGGATGCCAACACGCTTGAGAGATGGACCAGTGTGTCACGTTGTCATCCCAGAACCGTGCTTCTATCCTATGATAGTGAGCTATCTGAGACACAGAGTTGATCCTTGAAAACAACTCACCTACTCCCTTTTCAAGCCTCAGCTCTATAGAGTGATCGAAGGACCTTACAATCCTCATCCTTCTCCGCCCTCATCTTCTAACTATCCCTTAAACTGAGGTAAGTTAGGGCAGCCTGCTACTTTCGGCCCTTTGTGACCTGGGGCCTTGACATGGTTGGTCCCCCTCTCTTAAATTTTTGGTGAACCCAATGTGAATCAACATCTACTCATTTGTTGGTGTTTGAAGCTTTTCCCTTGTACCCTTCTGATCATTGTACCCCTATGTGTTGTGAAGTTTTATGAGTATCACAACCCAGTCCATGACCTCTGGGTATATTGTTAGGAGAATTCTGCGACACCTTCCAATGGAGAAGACGAAGGTCTCTTCTAGTTTCACTACTGGTCTTTTCTTCGATTATGTTGTTGACCTTGCTACATAAGAGCAGGTTTCATGTGGTGAGTCTAGATTCCTCGATGAAACTGACTATATCCCTAATCCTCCTCTATATCCTACATCATCATCCATGGATGAGCATGAAGCTATCCATATCCAATCTGATTATATCGTTAGTCTTAGCAAAGTGTTGGGTGCTTTGGAAAATTACCTGGAGAAAAACCCAAAGCTCGCTAGGGTTGCTAAGGTTATCATCGAAATAAGATACATGGTAGGAGGTATGTGTAGGATCATGATGGGCCAAAAAGTTGCAATATGTAAGTGATATGATGGCCTATGTGGCTAAGGAATTTTTTTAAATCCCAAATTCATGAAATGAAAAGGGTTTTTAAAGGAGATTCTCAACTTTCCACCAATATAAATTATGCTTTACTTTGAATTTAATAAATAATTATTATTCATTTTCTATTTGATTTACGACTTTTTTCCTGATTGATAGGCCAATTGAAAAAAGTCTATAGCTTTCAAATGGTATCGCATTTTTTGAATCCGAAACACGTGTCACATTCTACACTTCGTATACTATAGGATTAAAAAAATAAAAATTGAATTTCATGAAGTTTTGACCAAGTTATGGTGGTCAGACATACAATTTTTTATATTTTTCAAAAATTGTAATAAAAAATAAATAATAAATTATTTACTTGGAATAAATTTACAAAAAAATATGCATCACATCGAGACATGAGTCCTCTACTTATATCTAAAATCTTATAAAAAAACATTATAATTTTATTATGGTTAGGGTGGTTAAACAGACA